>OY740783.1:106332435-106694935 GCA_963514005.1 Raja brachyura | reverse complement strand
GAATTCCCTTTAAACTCACTGGGGCCTTTTTCTATAATACCTTTAAAATCACCAGGACCCTGATTGTTCTTCTTAGTTTAGTTTAATTTAGCTTAGTTTAGAGAAACAGCACGGAAACAGGCCCTTCGGCCCACCGATTCTGCGCCGACCAACGATCCGCACACATTACCACTATCCTACAAACACCAAGGACAACTTGCACTTATACCGTGACAATTAACCTTCAAACGCGTACGTCTTTGGAATGTGGGAGGAAACCAAAAATCTCGGAGAAAACCCATGCTGTCGCAGGGATAGACAGAGTTAATGTGGACAAGCTTTTCCCTTTGAGAATAGGGAAGATTCAAACACGAGGACATGACTTTAGAATTAAGGGACAGAGGTTTAGGGGTAACATGAGGGGGAACTTCTTTACTCAGAGAGTGGTAGCGGTGTGGAATGAGCTTCCAGTGGAAGTGGTGGCGGCAGGTTCGTTGGTATCATTTAAAAATAAATTGGATAGGCATATGGATGAGAAGGGTATGGAGGGTTATGGTATGAGTGCAGGCAGGTGGGACTAAGGGAAAAAAGTTGTTCGGCATGGACTTGAAGGGCCGAGATGGCCTGTTCTTGTGCTGTAATTGTTATATGGTTATATGGTTATTCGTTTTATGTTTATACTTCCATTCATCTATACATTTACTAAAACTCTCATCTTGACCACTTCCGATCTGCGTTGGAATTAAACTTGCACAAAAAAGCTACCCTATATCGTTAGGATTTTTTTCGCCACCTTACTCACCATTCTCCACTGCTCCAAACCACCAAGTTTTGTTCCGATCAGTGAAATATGAGAAAAATTATGAAGGTTTAAAATATCGTGAGAGCAGCAGATTGATCTTCTCGCCTGTCAGTCACCATGAAGGTAACACCCCTTCCGCCACCCACTGGAGAATGAAGCCTCGGAGGCAGGGCTGAATAAACAAGCCGTGCTGATTGAGTGCGCAAGAGTGGAGTCGTGTAAGCCGCTGTGTGGAGTCGGGAAAGCCGCTGTGTGGAGTCGGAAGGTGCTGTGTGGTGCCGCAGCCGGTGGTCACTGAGTGGAGTACCTCTCCTCCCTTAACACCCCCCCTCACACCCCTCCCACCCCTAATCCTGCCTCCCCTACACCCCCCTCCCCAATGTTCCCCTCCCCCACGGTCTCCTCCCCCACGCTCCCCTCCCCCACCCCACCCTCCCCTCCCCCACACACCCCTGCCCCACACATACCCCTACCCGCTACCACACACACCTCTCCCCCCCTCCCACACACATCCCCTCCCCTACCCCCACCACCCCTCGACCCCCACAACCCCCTGCCCTCACCACCCCCTAGCCCCACCACCGCACTACCCCCACCACCCCTCGACCCCCACAAACCCCCCCACACCCCACAACCCCCTTCCCCCTATCAGTCAGTGAGTGAGACCAGAAAGCCGTGAGTCAGTGAGTGAGTCCGAAAAGCCGTCAGTCAGTTCACTGCCAGCCTCAGAAGCTCCGATAGGCATAATCTCACAAGTGCGCCTGTATCAGGAGACCTATTGTTTTTCAATACCCAACGAATGGAAACCAATAGTTCCCGAATATGTCAATTTTACAGAATCATTAGATCACAACAGGGTTTCAGCGCAAAAGGAGTGCATTCAGCCCATTGCATCCTTTCAGTCTGTATGAAAGATTGATCCCGATCACCTGACCCCTGGACATTTTTTTTCCTCTTTCAGATACTTATTCTATTCCTTTTTGAATGCAACACATTAAACAAAGTCCACTTATACCCAACAACGCATTTTAGTTCTTTACAACTATCTGTATAATCAGTCTGAAGCAGGGTCCCAACACGAAACGTCACCTATCCATGTTCTCCAGAGATGCTGTCTGACCCGCTGAGTTACTCCAACACTTTGCTTCGTTTACTGCATAAAGAAATCCCTCCATTGAATGGAGGGAATGCATACTATGTATATTTTAATTGTCAAGCTCACCCCGTCAAGCTATTTATACACACACAAAGAACTGCAGATGGTGGTTTATAAAAAAAGGACATCGTTTTGGAGTAACATAGCAGCTCAGGTAGCATCTCTGGAGAACATATTTAACTGATGTTTTGAGTTGGGTCCCTTCTTAGACAGATTATAGTACGTGGCTAAGAAAGATGAAAGAGTGGTGGGGGAATGATAAAGTCTGGCAAGTAATAGGCGGATATATGGGAGCGGGTTTTTTTTGTTGCTATTTATGCACTACTTTGATTTCTGTGTAGGGTTGCATAGATAGGAACACGTCATTATATACCGATTTACAATTATAGCTGATCTTGCTGCAATTAAATTGGCTCCTTTGTGTGGCCTTTAAAACTCCCAAATAATTGAAAAATCACAATTAAAACCTGAATAATGTACTTTTTTCTAATTGACTGTAGGTTTTAGCAGAAGGGAAGTTCCTATTTAACACTGCGCTTTGCAAGAGGGAATGTTTCCTCTTACTCTTTGAGTAATCCATGGCAACCTTGGCTAATTGCTTGAATTCTGCTTTTTGTGCAGAGATTTTAATTTGAGGCACTTAACAAAATGTAATTATTTTAACTTTCAGGTAAATGATAGGCTGTTAGAAAAATGTGTGTGGAAAGATTCAAATGGCAGTTTTCTATGGTAATCATATAGATACATTCAAACAGAGTAACTCACCACATATAAATAAGGATTTACATGACATTCAAACTGAGAATATTGTTCTCTTTATATTTGTAACAAGTCTCTCTGAAAATCTGTTCAGATTTTTTGAATGTGGAAAAGAATGCTACAAGGATTTTGTGCATTGGGTGGCACGATGGCACAACAGTGGAGTTGCTGCCTTACAGCACACACAGCGCCAGGCACCCGGGTTCAATCCTGACTACGGGTGCTGTTTGTACAGAGTTTTTACGCTCTCCCTATAACCGTGTGGATTTTCTTTGAGATCTTCGATTTCCTCCCACACTCCAAAGACGTACAGATATGTAGGTAATTTGGCTTGGTATAAGTGTAAATTATCCCCAGTGTGCGTGGGGTAGTGTTAATGTCCGGACTCGGTGGGCCGAAGGGCCTGTTTCCACGCTGTTTCTCTAAACTAAACTAAACTAATGGAGCTTGTAGAAGATGCAAAGCGACTTGGTTAACACAAAGGCAGCACACAATGATAATAAAGAGAGTGTGAAATCAGGTATTTAGGCAGGGAAAATGAAAGAGCAGTGCATTTTTTTGAAGGTGAGCAACAAGTAAATGTTAATCTTTAGAGAATTCAGTGGTTTCCTGTACGCTGAAAGTAATAAGATAGCATACAGTTAAAATAATCCATTGTGAAGCCAGATTCAATGAAAATAAATGACAAAGAAGAATAAGGAGTTCTTGATGCAATATTTTAGAGCTCTGGTGAAATTGTATCTGGAATTTTGTGTTTCAGTTTTCTAATAACAAGGGTCATGTTTACCATAGAGGAATGAAAGAAAGATTCAATAGTTTAGATCTAAAATCTCTGGCTAATAATGGTTGATTTGTTCTGCGTCTCCAACATGGAATCATTTAAATGTCAGTATGTCCTGGACTTCTCTGTGTTATCCCCAGGGCTCACGGGCAGACCTGGAAGGCTAAAGCTCAGTTCATTGTGGAGCTGAAACTTTAACTTCCCTAAATTACAATGGAGAATCATCTCTTGGATAGGAGACCAGCTTTAGACGTGGCACAGGATTTGAGCCCCATTGAATTTATTTTGATGATAAAAGTGAAGGTTGTTACATTTAATGATACAATTATTTTTAGTTAACTGGTAAATGTTAACAATTTTTGTAATATGTATTTATTAACTTCAATTGTAATAGTCTATAAATATCTCTGGGTGTTACAGGCATTGTAAAAACGTTTTTAAAAAATCACACACCCTATAGAGCAGAAGGCAAGGCTTTGCTGGTTTCGGAGCCTTCCAGGTCACTTTTGGATGGGCCATCCTTCCTGCACCAACTGAGGCTGTGCCAGGATATGCCTCCAGAATCCGAGATACAAAGGGCTAGCAAAATGGTCCTTCCATATCAGGACTAGTTAAGAGGATAGGGATGGGGGAAGAATTTAAACAAGAGAGATTGAGCCAATAATTTCCAGCCCATTGATCCTTTGGATGCTAGGGGTGTCTACTGAAAATAAGTTGAAAATAATGGCTTATAGTTTCTGGGCTGTTGAAGAATGAGAGATTGTCTTATGCAATGCATTACATACCTGGAGAACATGATAGGTTAGAGGCTGAGAGACATTCTCCTAACGGGAAAAGGTAGTAAAAGGAGGAGAACCCCTCAAATATGGCATTCCCATTTCCGAATGAGACGAGGAGGAATCTCTTCATTCAGTTGTGACTTTGTAGAACAGAATGGGGTGGACACTCAGTCATTAAACAAATTTGGATGTACTTTCAGATGTTCAGGAAATCAAAGGATAAAGACAAAAGGGAGGAAAGTGCAGTTAGTGAATTTCAGGCATGACCTTGTTAAAAGATGGAACAGGCTTGAGGGCTACATACCATACACGTTCTAATCCTTGTCAGTGCATGTGCTAATAAACTGAAAAGCCATGTAACAAAGAGTACATATATATATTATCTCAATATGTATAATGTCCAAGGCATTCATGTCAATACTGTGGCTTGAGGCACACTAATATGGTCCTGTCACTGTGCTATTAAACATACTATATAGAATACTACAACACAGGAACTGGCCATTTGATTAGCAGTATCTGTGCTGTACATGATTCCAAATTGAACAAATCTATTGCTCCTGCATGTGATCCATATTCCTCCAGTTCTTGCATATTTGTGTGTATATCTTAAGCCTGTTAAACAGCATTATCGCATCTGCTTCCACCAACATCCCTTGCATTGTGTTCGAGGCACCCACCATTCTCTGCGTAAGCAATTTGTACCGCACATCTCTTTTTAATTTTCCCCTTCTGACCTTAAAACTATGCATCCAGTATTTGATATTTCCACCCGATGAAAAAGGTTCTGTCCACTCAGTCTATGCCTCATATCAATTTATAAAATGTTATCAGGTCTCTGATGCTCAAGAGAAAACAAGCCATGTTTGTCTCCTTGTATCTAATATCCTCTAAACCAAAGCAGCATCCTCAAAAACCTGGTTTCCACACTCTCCAAATGTTCTGCATCCTTCCAATAATGCGGCAACCAGAACTGTACACAATACTCCAAATGTGGCTTAACCAAATTTGAAAAAGCTGCATCACAACTTCCTGACTCTCAGGCGCCTGCTCAATGACCCAACTGATGGAGGCAAGCATACGATACATTTGCTTTACCACTTAATCTACTTTCAGGAAGCGATAGACTTGGACCCAAGATCTCTCCGTACATCAATGATGTTAAGCGCCTTGTCATTAACTGTATACTTTCTCCTTATGATCGATTTCCCAAATGCAGCTCCTCACACTTGCTTCAATTAAACTCCATCACCGTTAACTGCAATTGATCTACATCCTACACATGATCTTCTGGCCCTGAAATTTGTTCTGTGAAGTCAACTGATAGAATTTCAGATGCAAAACCATCTACTTTGATGATACCTCAAAATGGAGGATGACTTACTTCCACTCCAATTTCGTGGGTCTTGAGGTGACGAATGAAACCAGTTGGTTCTTCCTTTGATGGGATGGGTGGGAAGTTATTCCCTGGAATTATATTGCATCTCTTCAAGTCTTTGAACATCCTAGAATCTTTTCTACTGTCCACATGGTCATTTCTTCTCATGACAGAGCTAAGAATATATAGTCTCTGTTGATAATATAGTACTGGGCATTTGGAGGCATCATCTGCTCAACATAGTTGAATCATTGTCTCTAGGGTTTCAGTACTGTGGATGTTGGCCAAGGAGAGGATAGTGATGTTCTTACATGTGTTCTTCCAGTGAATTGCTAGGATTCTGTGAAGAACCATGGTGTATATTTTAGTGCTTTGAGCTACCTGTTTGAGGTAGTCCAGGTTTCAGATACATATAGGTGAAGAGGGATCATTGATGCCTAGCAGATGATGTGTTTTGTGCCATGTCCTAATCTTTAAATAATCTTTTTCTCAAAATGTTCTAATGCAATGGCTATCATCATCAATTTCTACACTTGGTAAGAGGCAGTTACTGAGAAATTGGAAGAGGTCCATATTTTCAGAGATCATTATACAATTCCGACCTTATATTTAGTTTTACAGACTGGGGATGACTGTTGCGGTGTATTGATCTATTCAACCTCCATTGCTTTGCAGGAAAGAAACTTCAACTTTTTTTCCCTATCCTTGAGGAGAAGCAGTGCTTCCTAACTTCTTTCCGATTTCATTCTACAGGGCTGGATACTAATGGAACTAGCAATCCTTCCACACTTTCGGGAAGACTACGCACTATTCATTATGTCATCAAGCAATGTGATTGCTGAAGGGCATTTTGTTGGATTGTAGCGTGCTTGAACATCTACCAGTTGTCAAGGGTAAGCTTTCTTCATAATATGAGATCAAGAGTATAATTCTCCCCAGGAAAACAGATCTATCGCAACTTGGAAAACAGGAATGGCATGTAGAAAAGCTAACTTGCAAGTGGCTGCAAATTCATAGAATCTGAGACCATTTTCAAAGAACGTCCACAGTTCAGGAGTCTAATAAACTTGTGCAGCCTTTCCATTCAGGAGTTCAACAGTTGGCATGAACTGGGACAAAGGCTCAAATTAAGCTGATGCACATGGAGTAGCATTTCTGCATCAGCAATGTTTTGCTGGAAAGAGTTAAGGAACATAACTGTATTTTTTTTAATAATCTTACTGACAGAGCTGTAACTAGTTCAACAATGAAGATCATTTGCCTCATTGATGAAACTTATTGCTGACAAATTTTAATGTTTCAAGTAACATCATAATGCCAATGTCAGAAGGAGTGGGAAGCAACAAAGCAATTGACAGGAACAGGTAGTGTTCATCTGAATGTGAAATTATGAAAATTATATTGAAAAAAAAAGAAAAACTAATTTATTAAAGATAATATTAAACAACATGATAAATGAAATGATGGAGAAGGGGGAAAATATGTTAGCGTTTTTCAACACAACTACACCAACAGGTTTTTTAACACAACAGCTAAATGCATCATTGCTGCCTCCTTCAGGCACTCCACGTAACAGCATATTTTCACATATTCCATCGGAGTTCTCTATTTAAATGTGACATGATGTTTCCTCATGCTGATCTCACCCACAAATACAAATAAGTAATTCCATTTCAAATCTGCTGAATGTTATCATTTTTAATATTTAGAGGGATAATTACTCTTCTCTGCATCCATTAGCATCTGAATTAATGACAGTGTTGCAGGATGAAGCACATCTCCTGGGACTTGAATCAGAGGGAAAAATCCAGGTGTTGTGGTCCATATTGGTGCCGATAACTTAGTTGGAGGTTACATGAAGAGATTGTCAAGAGATAGGGCCTAAAAAGACAATAATCCCCGGATCACTACTCGCGTCACATCCAAATTAGCAGGTAGTCAACAAGATTAAAGACTTGACCATGTGGCTCGAGGAAAGTGAGTTCCAATTCATGGAACATTGACATGAAAACAGGAGAAAGAAGGAGCTGCTCCATTGGGAGGGGCTTCACATGAATATGTATGTGCTGGAAACCAGTGTTATAAATAAACGTTAAAATAAAATAGAGGCGTGTGGAAAGTTCAGACTGAAGGAAATTTAGAAACTTAAAGAAAAATTTCAAGCTGATCCTGCAAGATGGTGAAATGGCTATTGATAAACAAAGAGAGTCAGGAAGGGGCAGAAACAATTTAAGTCAGATAAGGGAAAGAATGTTAAATAAAAGCACAATAAAAGGTACTTTCCTTAAATTCACAAGAGGACATGTGAATTCATTGTAATGATAAAAATAAATGGATATCATCTGATGGCCAAGACAGAGACATGACTATGGAATTAAAAATGCTAGGTACTAATTAAAAGAGAACTTGGAAGGTGTGACTGAAATTAAGAGGAAATTGGGTTAATATAGAAACAAAGAAACATAGATGCTGGTCAATACTCTAAAGACCACAAAGTGCTGGAGAAATTCAGCAGGTCAGGCAGCATCTCTGAAGAACATGGATAGGTATTGTTTCAGGTCGAGACACTTCTTCAGACTGAACATCTGAAGGGGGAACTGAAACGTTACCTTTCCGTGTTCTCCAGAGATGCTGCCTGATCTGCTGAGTTAAGGGCCTGTCCCACCAGCATGCAACTCCATGCGATGAGCGCAACCTAACGTGGTCGCTTGAGCCGTCCGGCGTCACGGGGCCAGTCCCACTTCGATCGCCGGAGCCATGTGGAATTGTGCGGAGTTCGTCCCGACATTGCACGGGGCTCCGAAAAACTGACCATGTTCAAAAATTCCGCGCGGCAACGGCTTGTCGGCTCGCTGTCGCCTCGACGCATTACGCACCGCCTCGACATCATGCCTCCGTGAACCTATCTGTAGGTGCCTCCGTGACCCTCTGTGTGTGTGGCTCCGTGGCCCTCTCTGTGTGTGCCTCTGTGCCCCTCTCTGTGTGCCCCTCTCTGTCCTGGCGAACTTACCTTTAAGACTTTGCTCCAAGTTCGCCTCAGTTTGCGCCGCGTTGCGCCATTCACCCGACCTCCACGCGGCCCCCGCTGCCGGTTTGGTCGCGCTCACCGCATGGAATCGCATGTTGGTGGGACAGGCCCTTTACTCCAGCACTTTTGTGTTAATGTAGGATGAGATTAGCACAGTAATGACACAGAAGATCAAGATATGGAGTTAATTTGAGAATAAATAAGAAATAGTAAGGAAATTAAGTCACTTATGTGAGCTGGTTATACATCCCTAACAGGAGCTACATTATAGGCCAGAACAGAAGAAGAAAAAAGAAATCGACATTAAACACCCGGCAATAATCATGGCCAAAAACGGGTGGTATGGTCGTGCAGTGGGTAGAGTTGCTTCCTTACAGCGCTTACATCACCAGAGACCCAGGTTCCATCCCCACTACGGTGCTGTCTGTACGGAGTTTGTGCGTTCTCCTTGTCACTGCGTGGGTTTTCTCCGAGATCTTCGATTTCCTCCCACAATCCAAAGACGTATATGTTTGTAGGTTAATTGGCTTGGTATAATTGTAAATTGTCCCTAGTGTGTGTAGGATAATGTTAATGTGCGGGGATCGCTGGTCGGTGCAGACTTAATGGTCCGAAGGGCCTATTTCCGTGCTGTCTCTCTAAATTAAACTAAAGTAAAAAATTAAATCTTTGCACAGATTGAACAAATTGGATTAGCAAAATGGTCTTGAGAACAAATTAATCAAATGTATTCAGGGCAGTTTCTTAGAACATGTTATATACCAAACAGAGCACAATCTCTTTAGATCTGGTAATATTAATCGACAGGCATAATTCATGATCTCATAGGTAAAGTTTGCCTGGGAAAGAAAGATTACAACGTGATAGAATTTCATATTCACTTTGAGAGCCACTAAGGACCAAGGAGGAAGGACTTTCCTTAGAGGCTCCAAACAGTTGCCAGTGTTCAGCTGCTGTGCAAATGCACATTTGGAATTGATAGATCATTGAGACCTGTGGGAATCAAGGGAAATGTGGATCTGGAAGGAAAGATGATGAGGTAGAGGAGCACTGATTATCTCATTGAACAGGAGAGTAAGTCGGAGAGCATAGCCAACTGTTCCTGTTTCTGCTGTACTCATAGGCTATTTATTGCTCATCATTATTCATAACCAGATGTGGTGGGGTTTTGATTTGCGGTATCCCTGAGGTCAATACGGTGTTTCAGCTCTTTAGTAACCATGTAATGCTATGTTGGAAATTCACTGCAATGCCTTTGATTCTGAAGTATGCTTGGTATTGCTCCCAACCTGCTAGAGTCATCGATTATGAAAGGGGACAATTGGGTTAATCAAGATTGAACAATTCTTTAGTATTTACTGTATTTGCACAAATTAATAGACAATAGACAATAGACAATAGGTGCAGGAGTAGGCCATTTGACCCTTTGAGCCAGCACCACAATTCAATGTGATCATGGCTGATCATCAACAATCAGTATCCCGTTCCTCTCTTCTCTCCATATCCCTATTCACTCTCTCTTGAAAGCATCCAGAGGACCAGCCTCCAATGCCATCTGAGGCAGAGGATTCCACACACTCACAACTCTCTGTGTGAAAAAGTGTTTCCTCATCTCCATTTTAAATGGCTTACAACTTATTCTTAAACTAGTTCTGGACTACCCCAACATTGGGAACATGTTTCCTGCCTCTAGCGGCGTGTCCAAACCCTTTTATATATTCTAATATGATATCACATTATTCTCCCTACATTTCGATTAATTCCCTTTAGATTCTACTACCTTATTTGGGATATAGGAAGTAACAGAAGCACCTAGGCAAAATCAGCCTGGCGATGGGAGAATGTGAAAATTCCACATAGATAGCACCTGAGGTCTAAATTGAATCCAAGTTCCTGGAGTTGTGAAGCAACAGCACGACTACACTACTAGCTGTGCTACTATGCTGCCCATTGTGTTCTACGAATCCTCACTGATCCAGGGTTGGTTCCTGGTTTGATGATAAATGTAGGGTGAGGCATATGCCAGGTCATGACCTTGCAACTAGTGGTAGCATGATGCCCCAAGGAAACTCAAGGATAAGCTCATTTGAAGTGTTAGGTCTGGTCTGTTTTTATCCCATTTAGCATACTGGTCATGCTCCATAATAAGATGGAGAATGGTCAACTGCTGCAAACAGTTGAATAGGTTGTACAGCAACCCCCACCAGCTGGAGATATGCCCATGCACCTGGTATTTTGGTGAGAATGATGGCAGGTTGGCTTGTCCCTCATGTTAGTCTCTTGCCAGTAACTGCAGTTTTGATCTCTTTGTTTCACCAGGAATGGTTTATCATCAGTAGAGGGTTACACAAAAAGCTGGAGAAACTCAGCGGGTGCAGCAGCATCTAAGGAGCGAAGGAGATAGGCGACGTTTCAGGTCGAGACCCTTCTTCAGACTACCATCAGTAGAGGTTGTGTCTACTAGGGCTGCATTATCTTGACTTTAGAAAAATAAGAGAGAATTCTGTGAAAACAACAATCCCGCTTGATATAGCTGGGAAAACAGAGGGATGTTTCTGCCAGCTGATGAGTTAAATTTGGGATCAGCATAACAAAAGTAAGGGCTAGACCAATTGGGGCAAAACTGAGCAGAACATTTTTCTCTAAGAAAGTGATGAATGTTTAGAAGCCTCCTTCCTGGAATCCCGTAGAGGCTCAGTTATTGTATTGATTCAAAACGGAGATCCTTATATTTCTGAATATTAGAGAAATCAAGGCTATAATAATTGGACAACTATAACTCAGTAATGTCAAAGCTAACAATAGGAGCAGGGGTTGACTTAGTAGAGCTGCCTTGATCTTGTTGAACTATAGAGCAGGCTTGTCAGGATGAACATCTAACCCCAGCTCCTATTTTGTATCTTTTTATGTTATTGAGTCTCAGCTGGAGCAGTTTCTTCTTTTCCCATCCCATTTCCCTGTTCTACCACCTTTTTTTCCTCCCTTCCCCCAGACCCACTCTTGCTGTCCAATGATTGCCCCGAGAGAGTACTGAATATAAAAAAATGTGTTTCACCCCTGGTTAATGATGAATTGATTAGACACAACTGGGGCCAAAAGTGAAGATCTTACCAATAGGTTTATTTCGCGTAGGCTAAGGTGGATCTCTGGCAAGGGTGATTGTTCCTAATCAATAATAAATACCTTTGCATTAATCCTCGCCCTACTGTTCAGCTTATATCACCAGACAAAGCCAACAAATATATTTTTGCATGGGAACCACTGCTGTAATGCAGGATTGGGGAAATTGCAATCTTTAACTTGCATAATATTAACTTTTATGCATCCCACAGTTGAATACGCTCACTCTTGGTACCGGTATGAACTGGTTAGGCACCAGAAGGAACCTACCATAGAGAACTGGTTCTGAGCACAGGAAACAAAAGGAAATAATTTTTTGGGGGGGAAAACACCAAGTAAAAGTTACAAAATATCATACTAATATTACAACTAATTTTACATCAGCCAATTAATTCTGAAGAAGGAAGGACCCAACCCAGAACATTGTCTGCCATTCTCTCCGCACAAATGCCCCTAACCTGCTGAATTCATCCAGCACTTTTCTTTTGCTTCTTTCATTTAACATTCCACCATCTGCTGTTTCTTGTGACACAGTTTATTAACTTTGGCTGGTTTGCATCTACTTGCCACTTAATAGATTACCAAACAGTTTGGAGAAAAATTGGTTCAGCAGAAACAAATGATCACCACTTCTCAAGTAGTTACTGTAAATTAAGTAATGATGTTAACTAAAGTTAGAACATGAATGCATTGTGTTTCTAGGATTTTTAAGTAAGAACTTTTAAATTCATTGACAAGTTAATATTTCAAGGGACCATCTGTTCTATTACAAATGTGGCATATTTCATAGTTTCAGCAATGCATAAACCCTTGGGTATTAATATTAAATATAAAATAGACCATTTAATGGAATCGAACATAATTATGTGTGAAATATTTGACATTTACTCTTTCTAATGTGATATATACAGTAAGTTCGACCTGAAACATCACCCATTCCTTCTCTCCAGATATGCTGCCTGTCCAGAGTTACTCCAGCATTTTGTGTCTACCACAGGTAAGTTCAGTTAGTTATATTTAATACATATTTTGCAGGGTATTCAGGTTATGAACATCTGATTTATGGACATGCCTACATGCGAAGAAACTCCCATTGTATAACAATATTCAGAAGTCTGATGTATGCAAATATCAGAACCTTTACTCTTCACATTTTAATTTTATATATAAATATATATAAATATATATAAAATATATATGTGTGTGTGTTTGTGTGTATATATATAATAATAATATATTTTATTGTCATTGCACATAAGTGCAACGAGATTTGGTTTGCAACTTCCATCCGATGTCATAACTTAAACAACTAATAAAATGTAGGTTTAGATACCCCGAGAACATGGTTTGTAAAAATAACATTAGAAAAGTAAAACAGTCAAAACAGACTAAAGTGCAGATGTGTCTGTGCGACGTGTCCATCCAAGGGAGACAGTCCATGGGGGTGGGGGGCACTCAGCAGGGCCGGTTCAGAGCCGCTATAGCTCTGGGAATGAAGCTGTTCCTGAGTCTGGTGGTGCGGGCGAAGAAGGCCTTGTAACATCTGCTGGAAGGAAGTAGTTCGAACAGTCCATTACAAGGGTGTGAGGAGTCTTTATGGATGCTGACGGCCTTCCTGAGGCACCGTGTGTGGTAGATGCCCTCCAAGGCTGGTAGCGGTGTCCCAATAATCTGTTACGCTCTGAGGACAACGCGCTGAAGAGCTCTCCTCTCCGCCTCCGTGCAGCTGAGATGCCACACAGAGATGCCATATGTTAGTATGCTCTCTGTCGTGCAGCAGTAGAAGGTAGTCAGCAGCTCTTGGGGCAGACCAGTTCTTTTCAATGTTCTTAGGAAGAACAGTCGTTGCTGAGCCTTTTTGACCAGCGCATCAGTGTTGGTGGACCATGTGAGGTCCTCTGAAATGTGAGTGCCCAGAAACTTAAAGCTGGACACTCTCTCCACACTGTCTCCGTAGATGGAGATTGGGGCGTATTCCCCATTCTGTGACCTCCTGAAGTCGATAATCAGCTCCTTGATCTTGGAGGTGTTTAGTGACAAGTTGTTATGTGAGCACCAGTCCACCAGGTTCTGCAACCTCCGCTCTGTATTTTGTTTCATCACCATTGGTGATCAGCCCGATCACTGTTGTGTCGTCTGCAAACTTGACGATGGTGTTGGTGTCGAATGCAGGAAAACAGTCGTGTATGAAGAGGGAGTAGAACATGGAGCACAGTTGACAGCCCCGTGGTGTGCCGGTGCTCAGGGTGATAGTGGAGGACAGGTGCGGGCCCAGTCTCACTGCCTGTGTACTTCATCGTAACTTATACACATATATATATACAGTAAGTTGGGATGAAGAGTAATCAAAGTGGTCTCTGCTTTTTTCTGGAACTTCCCATACCACAAGTTTCCTATTCCTTTTCTCCAGAGATGCTGGCAGACCTGCTGAGTTACTCCAGCATTTTGTCTCTGTCTAAGTTGAGATGAAGATGGATTCTATGCTTTATGACTATTATTTTACTTCGGAGTCACGTGAGTGACTACGTGAAGAAGGCCGTCCCCACGCATGCGCGTCATTACGTCTGATGCATTGTGCAACGACTGGCTGGCGGGCGCGTCATTCCTTCCAGCGGGTAAGTTTAAAAGACTCAGGTAAGTGTTTTAAAAAACTTAGCTGAAGTCGTTGCTCCCGGTCCGGAGTGTGTTTCGTTTTAACGTATTTTCAGCTTCGGATTGTGGGAGATATGTCTAAGAGGCGAGCCGCGACCAAACCGGCGGCGGAAGACCACGGGCCTTCGGGCAGTGCGCAACCGCCGAATTCGCCTCCAGGGCCACTGACAGAGCAGCCAGCAGCTACAGACTTGGTGCAGCCACAAAGCACTTTGGCTACACCACAGGGGAGAAAAGCCACTAAAGCGTCTGTGAGGGCCCTGGACTCAGAGGAGACGGGCCAGGAGGTGGAAGAGTCTCCTCCTTCTAAGGGCAGTGTTACCGGCAGGCTGGCCCATCTGAAGAGCCTTGTGGAGAGGTTACTCCAGCAAGATATGCTCCAAAGGACGGAGCTATCAGAGCCCGGGGAGTATATAGAACCCGAGGCAGCAGCACCTGTGTCTAATATCTAATATCTCCCTGTCAGATGACGGGAGCGTACGAGGTCAGTAATATGCTGACCCAGAATACGGAGGCACAGTTAGGCTAGAGGGACCATCAGGTGTACTGTCTATTGCATCCAAATTTGAGGTCCCAGCCCTCACAGGTGAGCCATTGGATGAAGAGCTCGCTGTGAACATTAATTACATGGCTTCCCATCCACTGCAAGAACAAACGATGGAGGAGACCACTGCCAGGTATAACACTCCACTAAACTGTGCCTCACTGAGTGTCCCCATTGTTAACCAAGCCATTTGGGGACACATTGGAGGGGGCATCCGAGCCCAAGAGGTTAAACTCCAAAGAGTACTCCGTCTACTCGCCTCGGGCATTACGGCCTTTGCTAGGTCAGTGGAGGGGGCGCCTCCCTCAGATACACAGCAGGACACGATGGCATTACTGTGCAATGCACATTTTGAAATCAATTGCATTAGAAAGAATGCCATCCGTCCTGCTATAAATCCTAAATTTGCTGGGCTCTGTAAGCCGGGGAATATACAACCCCCAAACCTGGATCCTGGAGCAGCAGCTCGATGACCTCTGCCTGGTCAGGGAGAGTGAAGAGGTGATAGAGGAGAGTTATAGGGAGGTGGCCACTCCAAAACCACAGGAGAGAGACATGTGGGTCACGCTAAGGAAGGGCAAGGGGCAGAGGCATGAACGAGTGAGTACTCCAATGTCAGTACACCTGGCAAATAAGTACTCTTGTTTGAGTACGGATGGGAGTGACAGCCTACCCGAGGGTAGCGACAGCGGACGGGCCTTCAGCACAGAGACCAGCCCTGTTGCTCCAAAAGGTAGGGAAAAAAAGAGGAGGGCAATAGTAATTGGGGACTCTATTGTCAGGGGCGTCGGATAGGCGATTCTGTGGACGCAGCCGGGAGACCAGGATGGTGGTCTGCCTCCCTGGTGCCAAGGTCTCGGACGTTTCTCAACGTGTCCAAGATATCCTCAAATCAGAGGGAGAGGAGCCTGAGGTCGTGGTACATATAGGTACCAATGACATAGGTAAAAAAAGGGAAGAGGTCCTGAAGGGAGGATTTAAGGACTTGGGTGGAGAGTTGAGGAAAAGGACCAAAAAGGTAACAATCTCAGGATTACTGCCTGTGCCACGCGACAGTGAGAGTAGAAATGGAGAAAGGTGGAGGATAAATGCTTGGCTGAAAGACTGGTGCAGAGGGCAGGGATTCAAGTTTCTGGATCATTGGGACTTCTTTTGGGGAAGGTGGGACCTGTACAGAAAGCATGGGTTGCACTTGAACCCGAGGGGGACCAATATCCTGGCGGGGAAATTTGCAAAGGCCACTGGAGAGACTTTCAACTAGAATGGTTGGGGCGAGGGATGCAAATAGCAAAAGCTAGTAGACAGAATGGGAGGCAGGAAGCAGAAAAGGGAAGCACTCGGACACAAGAGGAGAAAGGAAAAAAAAGGAAATAGCTATGGATACTATGAGTTTCAAAGTAAAAGAAATACTGACACTTTTGAAAAATATAAAAGTGGATAAGTCTCCAGGTCCTGACAGGATATTCCCCAGGACATTGAGGGAAGTTAGTGTAGAAATAGCCGGGGCTATGACAGAAATATTTCAAATGCCATTAGAAACGGGAATAGTCCCCGAGGATTGGCGTACTGCACATGTTGTTCCATTGTTTAAAAAGGGTTCTAAGAGTAAACCTAACAATTATAGACCGGTTAGTTTGACTTCAGTGGTGTGCAAATTAATGGAAAAGATACTTAGAGATAATATATATAAGCATCTGGATAAACAGGATCTAATTAGGAACAGTCAACATGGATTTATGCCTGGAAGGTCATGTTTTACTAATCTTCTTGAATTTTTTGAAGAGGTTACTAGGGATATTGACGAGGGTAAAGCAGTGGATGTTGTCTATATGGACTTCAGTAAGGCCTTTGACAAGGTTCCTCATGGAAGGTTGGTTAAGAAGGTTCAACTGTTGGGTATAAATGCAGGAATAGCAAGATGGATTCAACAGTGGCTAAATGGGAGAAGCCAGAGGGTAATGGTGGATGGCTGTTTGTCGGGTTGGAGGCAGGTGACTAGTGGGGTGCCTCAGGGATCTGTGTTGGGTCCTTTGTTGTTTGTCATGTACATCAATGATCTGGATGAAGGGGTGGTAAATTGGATTAGTAAGTATGCAGATGATACCAAGATAGGGGGTGTTGTGGATAATGAAGAAGATTTCCAAAGTCTACAGAGTGATTTAGGCCAGTTGGAAAAATGGGCTGAAAGATGGCAGATGGAGTTTAATGCTGATAAATGTGAGGTGCTACACCTTGGCAGGACAAATCAAAATAGGACGTACATGGTAAATTGTAGGGAATTGAAGAATACAGTTGAACAGAGGGATCTGGGAATAACCGTGCATAGTTCCTTGAAGGTGGAATCTCATATAGATAGGGTGGTAAAGAAAGCTTTTGGTATGCTAGCATTTATAAATCAGAGCATTGAGTATAGAAGCTGGGATGTAATGTTAAAATTGTACAAGGCATTGGTGAGACCAAATCTGGAGTATGGTGTACACTTTTGGTCGCCCAATTATAGGAAGGATGTCAACAAAATAGAGAGGGTACAGAGGAGATTTACTAGAATGTTGCCTGGGTTTCAACAGCTAAGTTACAGAGATAGGTTGAATAAGTTAGGTCTTTATTCTCTGGAGCACAGAATGTTAAGGGGGGACTTGATAGCGGTCTTTAAAATGATGAGAGGGATAGACAGAGTTGATGTGGACAAGCTTTTCCATTTGAGAATAGGGAAGATTCAAACAAGAGGACATGACTTTAGAATTAAGGGACAGAAGTTTAGGAGTAACATGGGGAACCTCTTTACTCAGGTAGCGGTGTGGAATGAGCTTCCAGTGGAAGTGGTGGCAGCAGGTTCGTTGGTATCATTTAAAAATAAATTGGATAGGCATATGGATGAGAAGGGTATGGAGAGTTATGGTACGAGTGCAGGCAGGTGGGACTAAGGGAAAAAAGTTGTTCGGCACGGACTTGAAGGGCCGAGATGGCCTGTTTCCATGCTGTAATTGTTATATGGTTATATGGTAAACCTCCTGTTCGGAGAAAACCTGACCAAACAGGTTAAAGAACTCGATGAGGAGTCAAAGGCTGTTGGCCTCATGAAGGTGCCTCCGAAGGTATCGTCTTTCCTGAGACTACCCCTACCCTCCTCTGCATACCAAACAGTTTGCTGGCTATGGCAGACGTGGTGCTGAGCAACAAACACAGAGGCCTTTTTTAGGGCAGGGCCCAAGCCAGGCCATGTTCAAGATGGATACATTACAAGTTGGGGGGAGATTGTAATTTTTCTTACATGAATGGCAGTGGATAACATCTAACCCGTTTATACTGCATAGCATTCAAGGTTTCCAAATTGAGTTCATTTCTGACTTGCCTCCACCCACTCAGCATACACCTGGCCGTACTTTTGTTTTTTCACAACAGGAGTGTATTAGTGCACAAAGGGAACTTTGTTCAAAAAAGGTGTAATTGAGAGGGCGAGGTGTGAGTCTTATCAGTTTGTGTCCAATATCTTTACGAGGCAAAAGAAGGATGGAGGATGTAGAATTATCCTAGATTTAACAGAGCTTTGTGCAGCATAAACACTTAAAAATGGAAACATTTGTCACTGCTAAACAACTGCTTTCCTGGGGATGTTATATGGCAAACATTGACCTCAAAGGTGCTTACTATTCAGTGGCCATTCATGAACAGCACAGGAGATTTTTGAAGTTTAACTGGATGGATCAGTTGTGGCAGTTTAAAGCATTGCCTAATGGATTAACCTCAGCTCCTAGACTATTCACAAAATCGCTAAAACCAGTTCTGGGGAGCACAGAATCATACTATCATGACATATTTGGACGACATTTTTGTCATTGGGAGGACTTTCAAATTAGCTGAATTATCTGTGTCAGCTACAAAGCTCATGTTCGAAAAGATTGGATTCATTATTCATCCAGTGAAGTCTAAATTGGTGCCATCTACGATAATTGACTATTTGGGGTTCACCATTAACTCAGTACACATGTCAGTGACTCTGCCTCAGGGTAAGCAATTAGAGTTAATTGAAGCCTGCAGGAAACTCATTGCTGATAATCACCCTTCTATTAAACATGTGGCTCTGTATCAATGAAAACACCGGCGCATTGTTCACTCAGGCCTTTACACCATCACCAACTCTGCACTCGGCCTCTGTCGATGACCTTGTGGATGGTTTCAGCTCCAATGTTACGACTCTTATTGATGCTATTGCACCACTAAAGACCAAGGTTTTATCTGGAAGGAAAAAGTCACCATGGAGAAATGCCACAGCAGTGAGATCCCAAAGAACAAAGTGTAGACAGGCCGAACGTAGGTGGCGAAAAACCAAACTACAGGTCCACTACGGCATCTACAAGGACAGCCTCCGTATCTATAATCAGGAATTGAAAGGGGCAAGGCAGTCCTTTTTCTCAGAGGTTATCAACAAAAATACCAATTCCCGCACATTATTTGCCGTTGTCGATAGACTGACAAACCCCTCGTCATCACTCCCTCCTGAGCTCCTGTCCAGCAAGTCCTGTAATGACTTTGCAGATTTCTTCACTGATAAAATTCTGAAGATAGGACAAACAATGTGTAGCACCACCCCAGGGAACATGGCTTTGTCACTTACGCCTCCAGATTCACTAATGAATCTTCAACATTTTGAACTCTTAGACTGTGCATCCCTGACTGAAATTGTTCAACAGCTAAGGTCCACTACCTGCTGTCTTGATCTGATGCCCACAAGCTTTTTTAAAAATATTTTTAATAGTGTTGCACCAGAAGTGCTGAACATAGTAAACTCTTCCCTTCGATTGGGGCACTATCCCAAAGCCTTAAAAACTGCAGTGATCAAGCCCCTATTGAAGAAGCCTAATCTGGATGCCTCAGCTTTGAGCAGCTACAGGCCCATATCTAATTTAGCATTTCTGGCAAAAATCATTGAAAGGGTAGTTTATAAACAAATTTATAGCTTTATGATCCAAAACAATATTTTTAATGTTTTCCAGTCGGGATTTCGGCCACATCACAGCACTGAGACTGCACTTACTAAGGTCCTAAACGACATACATCTAAACAGTGATGCATCAAAAGCTTCAGTTTTGGTACTTCTAGATCTCAGTGCTGCTTTTGATACGGTGGACCATAACATATTACTTGACAGACTGGAGAAATGGGTAGGTCTCTCTGGTTCTGTGCTGGACTGGTTCAAATCCTACTTGAAAGATCGGGATTATTTTGTTTCCCTTGGTAATTATGAATCAGAACATACAAAACTCACATGCGGGGTTCCCCAGGGCTCCATTCTTGGACCCATCTTGTTTAATATTTACATG
Source organism: Raja brachyura (assembly GCA_963514005.1). The sequence goes on along the minus strand of OY740783.1, from coordinate 106,674,636 downwards.
CTCCCCCTAGCTCAGATCATAGAGTATTTTAACATATCCTACCATACTTATGCCGATGACACACAACTTTATATCACAGTGTCACCGCATGACCATAGTCCCCTACACTCACTGAGTCAGTGTGTCACACAAATTAATGAGTGGATGAACCAGAATTTCCTCCAGCTCAATGCAAATAAGACAGAAATTATTGTCCTTGGCCCCAAAAAAATAAGGCTAGAGATAAGCGCTCAACTTGACTCAATTGCAATGAAACCACAGACAAAGCCAGAAACCTTGGTGTAATTATAGACTCGAATCTGAATTTTAACAGCCATATAAAGACCATTACCAAATCTGCCTAAATCTAAAAAACATTGCAAGAATCAAGGGATTTCTGTCCAAAGAAGACACTGAAAAACTTGTTCATGCATATATCTTCAGTAGGTTAGATTATTGTAATAGTATCTTTGCAGGTCTCAGTAATAAATCAATTAAACAACTGCAGCTTATCCAGAATGCCGCTGCCAGAGTCCTAACTAACACCAAGAAAATGGACCACATTACACCTGTCCTTAAATCTCTGCACTGGCTCCCTGTGTGTAAAAGGATAGATTTTAAAATTTTGCTACTGGCATACAAGGCTCTGAATGGTCTGGGTCCAAAATACATCTCTGACCTTCTTGTTGTTTATGAGGCACCTAGACTCCTCAGGTCTTCGGGGACAGGTCTACTCCATGTTCCCAGGGTGAGAACAAAAAGGGCTGAAGCAGCATTCAGTTTCTATGCTCCACACCTGTGGAACAGGCTCCCCGAACACCTGAGGTGTGCACAGTCCGTAACCACATTTAAGTCAGGCCTAAAGACACTATTGTTTGATGTAGCTTTTTCATGACCCTACATGCGGGTAATTTTAATCCTCTTGTTTTAACCTTTTTATGTGCTTTTAAATTTGCCTTAATATTTTAGTGATTTTGCTTTACTATTCATACAATTGGCTTATAGGCTATTTTGTTGTCCTGTGTTGTATTGTGGTTCTGCAATGTTTTTAAACTATTTTATTCTCTTGTTTCTTTTGTAAAGCACTATGAATTGCAGCTTGTATGAATGGTGCTATATAAATAAACTTGCCTTGCCTTGCCTCGGGTAATTGAAAATTAGTGGCAGCGTTCCCAGCTGCTCAGTTCAGGCCTTTGCACTACCAAAACTTACAGCGTGCAAAAGAACAGGCACTTAAGGTTCAGAGAGGTTGTTTCGATAGACCCATGCAGCTACCAGCTGAGACTCTGGCTGAGTTACAATGGTGGATTGCCAATATTCAGTGCTGCTCTAGTACCAATTTAGTCAATACACTATCAGTTATCCTGCAGACTGATGCCAGTGCACTAGGATGGGGTGCTACCGATACCGTCTCAAGCTGTGGTGGCAGATGGGATCTGCAGGAAGCATCCAAGCTTCAATCACACAGTATTAACTATTTAGAGTTGTTGGGAGCACTCTATGGGTTAAAGGCTTTTTGTACCAACAGGCATCATGTGCATGTCCAACTTCAGATTGACAACACTACCGCAGTAGCGTACATTAATCACATGGGTGGCAGTAAGTCTGTATCCTGTGATAGGTGGTCTAATCTCATCTGGCACTGGTGTATTGTGAGAAACATCTGGGTTTCAGCTATCTATTTACCAGGGAGGTATAACACAGTGACAGACACCAGACCACGAGAGTTCAATGATAACAAAGAATGGATGTTAAATCACGAAGTGTTCAATGATATTGTCCTTCGTTATGGTGTACTGGACATTGATCTGTTTGCTTCCAGGCTTAATCATCAGTTAACAATTTACGTGTCATGGGAGCCAGACCCAGGGGCAGTAGCGGTAGATGCATTCTCGCTACACTGGTGTGGTAAATTTGTGTATGTTTTCTCCCCATTCTGCCTCATTACTCGATGTGTGGCAAAAATTCAGCAAGATTTTGCCACTAGCATTTAGGTAGTGCCAGACTGGCCTACTCAGCATTGGTTCCCTCTGGTTCTAGCCTTAATTGCACAGTCTTTTATGGCAGTGTACAAGAGCAGAAATCTGCTGGTACACCCAGTGACAGGGGAAAGCCACCCTCTTCATGACCGTATAAACTTGTTGGTTTGCAGGTTCTGAGGAGACCGTTCCCGGGGCTCGAGCTTTCAGAGCGTACCATTGATGTCATCACTGTGGCTTGGAGGAAGAGCACACAGAAACAGTACATCTTTCACATAAGAAAATGGGAGATGTACTGTTCCTGCTCTCACATTTCTTATCACACAGCTTAAATTATGGATGTTTTGGAGTTTCTATCGTCACTTTTTCACGATATAAACTTAGTTACAGTGCCCAGAGTGCTTTGTCCAATTATTTACGGCTGGGGTCAGCAAACCACACAGTAGGGTCCCACCCTTTAATAACCACATTTATGAAGGGCGTCTTTAACTCCACTCCACCTAGACCTAGGTACACACACATATGGGATGTCAGCATGGTCCTCATGCTGCTCTGTCAGTGGGCACCAGTTTCATCTCTGTCCCTACACCATCTTACATTGAAAGTAGTCATGCTCATGGCCCTGGCCTCAGCACAATGGGTCCAGATGCTACAAAAACTCAGACTGGACAGTATGGGTTCTTCCTGCAATAACATCACCTTTTTCGTTCGGGATCTCGTCAAGCAGAGCAGGCAAGGGGTACAGGGGCTCAAATTGAGTTTTATGGCATACTCCTCAGATCCACGAGTGTGTGTAGTATCATCTATAACCCAATACATAAAGGTCACTAAGAGCTTGAGAGGCTTGGAACTCTCCTTCTTTGTCAGCTGCACCAAACCTCACAAACAGGTTACGGTGCAGACCATCTCTAGATGGATTAAACAGGTTCTGGCATATGCAGGAGTGGACACTGACATTTTCAAACCTCATTCCACCAGGGCTGCATCAAAATCATCAGCAAGGGATATGGACGTACCTCTTGACCACACTCTGGCAGCTACGGGATGGTCGAATGAGAGGACGTACTAGAGGTTTTATAATAAGCCTATCGCCAGATCCGGGGTTTTTCCAGATTCTGTTTTAAGATCTGTTTCACAGTTTCCCCCTGGGTGAGAGGGTCACTATTTATTTTCTTTCTTGTTATTCCAGCATTAGTATTGTTAAACATGTCATGTTTTGAATGCATTAATTTTCTCACTCGTCCTGTTCAATTGATGCAGCTGTGATGCGTGGAATCGTTCCTCGGCATGAAATCACAGACCTTCAAAGTCTTCACGTAGTCACTCACGTGACTCCGAAGTAAAATAGTAAGATTAAACGAGAACTTACCAGTTTGAAGTTTGATCGTTATTTTATGAGGAGGTACGATGAGGGATTATGTGCCCTCCGCTCCCTACCCTCGTAACATAATGATCATCTGGTAGTTCCAGTCATCTATAATCTTACTATGTTAGTTCAACAACGTTTCCTGTAACTTCACACCGCTGCTTTGAAGATTGACACGCATGCGTGGGGACGGCCTTCTTCACATAATCCCTCATCGTAACTCCTCATAAAATAACGATCAAACTTCTATTATTACAGACATCCATAACTCAATTTTGTCCATAAGCAGGAAAAAACACAAAAAAATCACAACATCGTCACCTCACCTCTCACCTTAAATATCTCCTCTAGTTTTGCATAGAAACAAGGAAATGAAGATGCCAGTTGACAAAAAAAATTATAAGGTGCTGGAGTAACTCACAAGGTCGGACACTATCTCTGGAGCACATGGATAGGCAACATTTTGGTCGGGTCAGTCTGAAGATGGGTTCCGACCCAAAATGTCACATATTCATGTTCTCCTGAGATGTTGCCTGACCTACTGAGTTACTCCAGTGCTTTGTGTCTTCTAGCAAGCCAGTTTTGTATCCAGTTGACTAGTTAGCCTTGGATCTCATGTGATCTCATCTTCCAGACTAGACTACCACACAGGATTTTGTCAAAGGCCTTGCTAAATTCCTCATAGAAACTGCTTATTACCCTTCCCCTGCAATCCGTGTTTGATGATATTTGAATGTTTATTTTTAATTATTTTTTAGGAGGTTTAATATTTGCAACTTACTTGAATCAATTTTACATTTTAAATGGAGCTGTGTATCAGAAATATTTAATAATTTTGACAAAACCTTGCCAACCCTTACTCTTGGCCTCATTTGTCAGGGTGGTCCAACATGTACCCTCAGCAGCTTTGCTTATTCTCAGCTGTTTGACTGCACATTGTCACCCGATTCCTGGGGCATGATTATGTGTTCAGCTGGTTTGCCCCTTTGCAGGTAGCTCAAGGTGTGTGTGTGTGTGTTTGTGTGTGTGGGCAGCGAGTCCAGATGACAGCAGATCAAAAGGAAATCAAACCATTTTATGCCATTTTATGCACTTCAGCCTTGCAAAAATATGTTGTTTCTTTAATCACTGAGTAATTCAGCTGCAGGAAATCACAGCTCGACTTTAACAAGATAAGTTATTTTTTAATAAGGATATCTGTTTTTGCCAGCCCAACCAATCCTTTGAGACTGAAATTTAAACTACAGACCACAATCATGGAGCCAGTAAATGATTGAGAGAGATTTCTAAAATTTTAATGTTAGGTGCTGAGATGCTCTCTTCAACAGCAGGAGGTTATTTCCACTGGTCAAAGAGTTCAGAATTGGGAACCTATGTCATTAGGATCAAGGTGAGAAGAAATGTTGCAGGAAGTTGTAATATCTTTGGAAAGTTCCACCATGAAGGGATGCAGAAGATCAGTTATTGAGTGCATTCAGACCTGATTTTGTATATTGTGTGTTAATTATGAGAAGGAATGGGAACGTGAGGAGTTGGCAGGAATGTGAGGCATAGGATTAGCCATGATTTTATTGAATGGTAACTCAAGGGGACAAATGGCATATTCCTTCTGTTCTTGTGTTTTTATATTCCTTGCTTTAGTTTCCTTTTTTAAATATTTTTTACCCCCACCCAATTTCTTTCACTCTTTTTTCATTTCATTCCTGAACATTTTTTTTTGTAACCCTCTCTTTCTCCTTTGTCCATATCTTCCAGCAGTTATGAAGATTAGTCATCGATTCCAACACTCACTGAAGTCCAAGATACACTCACGACTCCAGTAATTTCTAATTTAAAAATATATATTTTTGAAGACAAAATATGTTAGTAAGAAATGTTCATTCCCGAGAAAAGATGAACTACTATGATTGTGTCATTAAAACCATTGAACCAGTTTCATGCAGCTGATTAAGCTTAAAAAGAAATAATGTTATCACAGCTATTCAATCTACTAATCAACTCCTTCCACTGATGAAATGTGTTAAACAGCACCATTTTCTCTGTGCAGAACATTTTGCTCTCATTCAAATTGAAGCTGACAAGACCATCACCACAAGAATATCTCCGCTAAGGCCACTCATCTGTCACTTATAAAGCTCCTTCACTGCTGTCATGGAAACCGTCCCAAACCAGCACTGAAGACATTACGCACTAATCACAAGTTATATTGCTGAAGTAAAAAGGAAACAAAATATGGCAATTATAGTGGAGAGAAATCATTTAATGACATGAATTCAGTTCAAGAATCATATCAATTATTGAAAGCAAACAATGCATAAGAACTAAATGTTGTTTAGTTCATTTATTTTTATTGATTTAAGCTAGTTATCATTTTCCTAGTATTTGTTGTATGAGTGTTAAAGGCAATATTTACTACCCATCCATACTTGCCCATGGGAAGGTGGTGGTATGCCACCTACATGAACTGTTGCAGACCTTCTGGTAAAGATGCTGCTACAATGCTGTTGGGCAAGGAGTTATAGGGTTTAGATCCAGTGATAAGGAAGTATTGATGGTATATGTCTGGGTCAGGGCATTCTACAACTTGCAGATAAACCGGCTGGTGATTTCCCTCACCTGCATTTAATGCCCTTGTCCTTCTTGGTGATATGGGTTGCAGGTTTGGAGGTGCTGTTGGAGTACTTGTAACGGCTGTGTATTCTGAAGGTTGTAAACATAGCAGCCAGAGAGTTCCTGTTTGGAGGGAATGAATAATTAAATGTGAGAGAGGTGCTGATCAAGGATGTTCTGCAGATGTCAAGTCTTGTTAATGTTTTTGGTGCTGCACTCAACCAGGAAAGCAAAGAGCACTTCATCATGGCTCCTGATTTGTGCCTCATAGATGATGGAAAGGCTTTGGAATGTCAGAACATGAACCCCTTATGCCATTATCCCCAAGCTGTGACATCCTTCTGTAATCACAGTTTATATATGTCTGGCCTAGTAAATGTACTCCTCATTCTGAATCTTTCCTTTGCAATGTGCTCCTCCAACTCATTAGACCACAATACTCTGTAAACTTTTACATGAAAGCACAGAGAAAGAAAATAGTCTGAAGCATTTTGCTCTGCACACAACTTTCCATGGTTGTTTCTGTCCGTTCCGTCACAAAATCCTCTCGTATTCATTGGTCTGCCCCCTGCAAAATATGATTCCATCGAATATCCTGGTTTGTGCAAGAAATTCCAAAATGCTTTAGAATGTAACATAATTATGGGATCTTATTGGGATCTGTGTGGCATCTATTGAGAACGCTGCCATTCACATCTGAGTGCTTGTTGAAAAACATTTACTGAAGTTCGCAGATATCATCAGTCCATCTTCCCTATGCCCTACACTGAGGAGAAATGAAGGAGATATTTGTCCCTTAAATACTTCTGGGCTTGCTCCACATGGATGGGGGAAATACAAGCTGCCCCATTGCCTTTCACAAATATTTTTTTCCACAAGCTCTTGCCATTTTTGGGAGACTACAGCGAAAGACAGGGGCAGACTGGCAGTGACGTGGAGTGTTGAGGAGTAGACAAATTAATAGATGAGATTGAAGGAGGTGCAGGTGAACCTCTGCCTCATCTGGAACGATAGCTTGGGTCTTTGGATGGAGTTGAGGGGGGAGGTAAAGCGCCAAGTATAGCATTTCCTGCGGTTACAAGGGAAAGTACCAGGGGAGGGGGTGGTTTGGGTGGGAAGGGACGAATTGACCCGCTCAGTTTGCAATAACCAACCTGATCTCCTGGTGGCTCAGCATTTCAACTCCCCCTCCCATTCCAAATCCGACCTTTCTTTCCTGGGCCTCCTCCATGGCCAAAGTGAGTCCCACCGCAAATTGGAGGAACAGCACCTCATATTTCACTTGGGTAGGTTACACCCCAGTGGTATGAACATTGACCTCCAATTTCAGGTAGTCCTTGCTTTTTCCCTCCCCCTCCCAGCTCTCCCACAGCCTACTCTCCGCTTCTTCCTTTCTTTTTCCTGCCCCCCCCCCAACCCCCGACATCAGTCTGAAGAAGGGTCTCGACCTGAAACGTCACCTATTTCTTCGCTCCATAGCTGCTGCCTTACACACTGAGTTTCTCCAGCATTTCTATCTACCTTGCAGAGTTGAGGAGATGATTTGTGCGAAGAATGTAACAATGAGGAAAAGGCATATGCAACCAGATGATGTACAGAGGGATGTTGGTGTCCAAATCCATATCTCCCAGAAAGTGGCAACACAAGTACATAGAGTCCTTGCCTTCTCTGCTTGCCTTCATAAGTCAGGGTACTGAGTATAAGGAAGTGTTACTCAGAAACACTGAGTGGTAGGAACATATTGCAACTCTGAAGGACTTTGATGAAGCTGCATTTGGAGTATTGTGTATAGTTCTTGTCATCCTTTACAGGAAGAATGTGAAAGCTTCAGAGAGGGTGTAGAGGAGACTTACCAGAATGCTGCCTGGATTAGAGGTTATTAGCTAGAAAACAAAGGTTGGGAACATTTTGGACTTTTCTCTAGAGCACAGAAGATAGTGAATGCCTGGAACGTGCTGCCAAGGCTGTTGGTGGAGGCAGATATGATACCAATATTTAAGAGGCTTTTAGATGGGCACATGGAAATGCAGGGAATAGATATGGATGACATGCAGGTAGAGGAGTTTTGTTTAACCTGACATCATGAATGGCGAGGACATTATTATCCAAAGAGCCTGTTCCCGTGCTATGCTGTTTTATGTCCTATGATTGGGTGAAGGTGCACAGCAGATTAATGTTTCCATTTGAGACAATAATGCCAGTGTTCTATCACTTAGTGTCACTGCACCTGCCGAGCTGCCTTGGAAACCAGAAGATATTTATTATTCCCCTGCACAGTGCACCTTTGCAGCACAAGATGGAATTTCTTGACAGATTCCTCTCTTTCCATCCAGCTTAATCATTTCATCATCTTTCATAATCTATCAGACGCAAGTTAATTTCCCTGCCCCCCTCCCCCCGTTTAATCTTCTATCCCTAAGAGAAAGCCAACCAAGTCTGTTCAGCTATCCTCCGCATTTAAACATTTCAGTCACGTAAGTAAGCAGAAAATCTCCTTCCTTTTCCAAATGCAGTTGTAGTTGCTTGGTTGTTCATAATTTAAGATTAGTTTCCCAAACTGATCTATCCAAATTTGATAATGCTTAACAAAGGGCTCAATTCACTGCTGGCTATTGTCCCCATTGTCTGACAGAACAAAAAGTTAATACGAAAGCTATAAGGAAGGAAATTGGACCTCAGTCATCTGTCCAAATGTCAACTCAGCCAGGCAAACTAAGTCAATTTCAGCCTTTGTTATCAAAATAAAAAATAATGTCAATATAAAAAAACAGCATTTGATTTTTCTGACAACTCAGAGGATATACATTTGATCTCCTGGACTCATGACTAAGGCTCCTCTGGCTAGCTTACTTTTTGAAAATTCCCGTGGCACCTTTGTCTATCCGACACCTGTACATTTTCCTCCTACCTGTTTTCAATGCTTCTTTGGAGACAGATACGGTGCTGGAGTACACTGAAATATCATCCAGGCCACCAGTAAACACTCCAAAATGCTTTCTCCTGGACCCTTCTTCCGAATTATGTTATGGCCATTGATAAGGACCAAAGAGAAAAACAGCACATTCAGGCAGGCAGCCAAACCAGAAACCCAACTAGAGTACAAATGGGAAGAATAAAATGGATTAGGATAGGAATAAAGTAAGATGGGTACTTGATGTCAGTGTGGATTTGATGGGCCAAAGGGCCTGCTTCTATGTTGTGTCTGTGTTTTCACTAGAGAATCTTGCAAGACGGAAACAGGGTCGTAGGGGGTGTCATTGTTTTCTGATTTCTCATCTTTGCTCCCAGAAAAATTATGTTCAGGATTAATGGTCTTGTCACGACTGTATCTTAACACACCCCGTCAACCACCAGTTTTCTCTGGCCTGTTATTTCCCACCTGCTCTGCCCTTCTGCCCAATTATCTTTCAGTCCCTTGTCAAGTTTCATTTGTAACTGCTCTCAGGTCATCCTGATGGATGTGAAAGTTCAAATTAAACTGAACTCTGAATCATGTATTTGATACATCTCAATTTAACTGCTTCTAACTTGGATCAAAGTGTGTCCACCCAATGTCCTTGTTCTTGCACAAATATATTATTTGCTGTTCAGCAATGGTGCAATATTGAAATTCCATCATTGCTTCCACCTGTGGTATCCCTTGCCTGGAAACCACATTTCAGTTTTTTTTGGTGCATGTTGCACTGACACCAATTCTAGTATCAAATTAAGTTAAGTTGGTTGCAAAGTAAAGTGCAATAATGTTGGCATAGTTTCCACGCAAAAAGGTGCATCAACTCATGGCTTCTGTGGGACTGTGGAACTTCCAATGCATCTCAGCTGCTGCTACTCTGCTGCACAGCAATCCGAGAAGGGCACACCCTCCAGTCACAACATACTTTAGAGGTGCAATGGAGAATACAGCTAGAGATGACAAGGAGGAGAAGCAAAGTTCTCTGATAGAAGTGCTGAAATAGGTCAGGAGAGAAAAATAATCCATGTAAAATGGAGCAGTGTCAAAATGATGTGATGGTGAGAAATACATCTACACATGTACACACACATGCACACGCCTCCCCACCCATCCATATACATTAGCAAAGTCAATAACTACAGTTGTATCCATCATATTCTTCATTGTGACAAGACTTATGAAGATTGGGTAGGAAATATACATTTGGGACTTGATATCTCTTTGGTGTAGCCCCTCGGTCTTTGGGAGAGGGTTTTTCTCTTTTGCGGCTGGGATTCAAGAGCAACTGTTCAATTAGTTCCTCAGAAGCTAAATTCTTCACTATATATTCTTTGCCAGGTTGATCACAGGAGTTGCCAGCAGTCTCCAGTAAGCTACATGACTATATTTGTTTTCTCTGGGATACCCTAGTTTCTACTCGCATCCTACATGTGTGCAGCTCGGTAGGTTAATTGGCCCATGTAAATTGCCCTTTGTGCTATGGTGGTAGAAACTGGTGGAGCTGTAGAAATCTGAGGAGAATAAGTTACAGGGAAAATTCATGGTGAAATGGAATCGCTCTGTGAGTTATGCGAGTGGGGATGCTGACAATCAGAAGCATTCAAAAGTGTTCAAAGATGATGAAACTCATTGAAAGATCGTATTTTAGTCAAGGTTTTAAAGTAATCAAGTGTTCAAACAACATTTAAGAAACATTTAAGCAAATATTTCAAGAGAACATCAGCTACACGTTACTTTAGTTACATGTTCACACAGGAGGGCTGGTCCCCCAATGCAATATTCCACCTCTTCACCAATTCCAATATTGGTGGCCAGTGGGGGAGTGGGAAGGCTTTCTGGGGCGCTAGTATGGGTGTTGTGGGCTGAAGGGACTGGTTTCCAGAGGGCTAGTATTGACATTGTGGGCCAAATGGATTATTGGGGTGGCAGCTCAGTCACTCAAGCCTGATGTACTGGTAGCTCACTCACGGCTGGTGGGCTGGCAGTTGACTCATGGCTATTCCTTGAAATTCCATTTCAAGCAGGGTGCAAGGCCACCAAATTCAAATGCAGTTTCCTACCATTTCAAGCAGGGTGCAAGGCCACCAAATGTAAGTGCAGTTTCATGCCATTTCAAGCATGGTGCAAGGCCACCAAATTCAAGTGCAGTTTCATACCATTTCATGTAGGGTGCAAGGCCACCACATTCAAATGCAGTTTCATGTCATTTGAAGCAGGATGAAAACACCATAAAACGCCACATAAACACCACGTTAAACACCACGTTAAACACCACGTTAAACACCACGTTAAACACCACGTTAAACACCACGTTAAACACCACGTTAACACCACGTTAAACACCACGTAAACACCACGTAAACACCACGTAAACACCACGTTAAACACCACGTAAACACCACGTAAACACCACGTAAACACCACGTAAACACCACGTAAACACCACAGAAACACCACAGAAACACCACAGAAACACCACAGAAACACCACAGAAACACCACATAAACACCACATAAACACCACATAAACACCACATAAACACCACATAAACACCACATAAACACCACATAAACACCACATAAACACCACATAAACACCACATTCACAGTTCAGTAGACATTCAGTGTGTTCAGTTGATTCACAGTTCAGACAGAGTCATGACCTCTCCCTCCCCCATCTTGCAGAGACTGAGCCACACCCACACTTCAGGTTTTTATAATCCCTCCCTCTCCCACCCAAAGGGGTGTGCCTTCATGGCGTGATTGACAGGGAAGAGATTCTCAACATTATTTGAACACCAATAACACTTTTATTTTTCATTGATGGGAAGAATCCTCTGTGCCTGGTGAGAGGAGGGGGACTGAGTAAGATGGCCAAAAATCACAGCCGTAAGTGGGAGCATTTTATCTAAAATCAATATACAGTGCAAACAGGAAGTTGTCAAGTTTAGACTTTTAATCATTTGCCAGTTCAAACTAACCACCACCAACCATTTGCTGTGTTTAGTTCAAACCAACGACCACCAACTATTTGCTGTGCTTTAGTTCAAACCAACCACCACCAACTATTTGCTGTGCTTTAGTTCAAGCCAACCACCACCAACCATTTGCTGTGCTTTATTTAAAACCAACCACCACCAACCATTTGCTGTGCTTTAGTTCAAACCAACCACCACCAACCATTTGCTGTGCTTTAGTTCAAACTAACCACAATTTCATTTTCAAACCTTATTAAGGGCACGCAAGGTCAGTAAAACCACACTCACAGTTTAGTAGACATGTGTTCAGTGTTATTCACAGCTCAGACTGAGAGACGTGACCCTCTCACTTCCCCCATCTTGCAGAGGCTGAGTGAGGCACTCAACACTTCCGGGTTTTATAGTCCCTTCGGAAGGGGCGTGGCCTTCTGGAGAGAGAATCTCAACATTTTTTAAACACTAATAACTCTTTTATTTTTCATCGATTGGAAAAATCTTCGTCCTGCGCAGCGGAGGGGGACTCTAAGTAAGATGGCCAAAAATCACAGCCGTAAGTGGCAACGTATTTTCTAAAATCAATATACAGAACACCAGGAAGTGGTCAAGATCAGACTTTTAGTAATATAGATTAGTTACCCAAGCCCCTTGTTGCAATTCTCCCTATTGAGCTGAATGCAGTTCCCGTTACAGCCTGACCTGACTAGCGTGTTGCAAGTATGTCGAGGAAATTGTAGGATGTTGGTGCTCCATGCAACAAAAACCCAACAAATGCAAAGAGAAAGGCAAACATTTCAACAATTACACAGGGAAATACTGACAGCTCCACATGGTAGTGTCAGCTTGATAACATTCAGGACATTAATTTTCCTTCCAATATTTATACAGACATTTTGTGATCTCTTTTATCTTTAAGACATTTCACTTCACTTTTCTTTCCATCGTGTGTCTTTCTTTCAAATTGCATGGGCTCTCAGCTTTATTTCCTTCACTATTTATGTTGTGTTTGTAAATGCAACTACTTTTGTGACAATTTTAATGTAAATCAGTTACAATATATTCATATTGTATGTTAAATTGTGCAAAGTTGAAATTATATTTCAGTGCGATCATTTTCTCAGAGCATTTCAGACAATCATGTAGAAATACATTTCAAATGTAAATTACATCCTCAGGGCCCTTTCATTTAAAAGAGGTCTGAATGAGCTACATTGATGAATATAACTCTTAACAGCGGGAGACTCCAAATCAGGATTTGCAAGTCTGAGAGACCAAAGCACAATTCTGCAGGTGCTGAGAATTTACCATGAAAAGGAATTTCTAAAATCCTTTTCATAGAAAGGAGAGAAAATACAAAAAAGATGAAAAAAGGGAAGAATAAATGAAGGGATGAAAGGAAGAGAGGGAAGGGCAGAAACAAACAAAGAGGAAGAAAATAGAAGGAAGGTGAAACAAGGAAATGGTGGAAGGATAAGAAAGAAATGGAAGAAAAGTAAGTAAACTGAGGAAATAAAGAAGGGAGGGGAGAATGCTATGACATCATTTACTACAACTGAAAATCTGAAATGGAGCCATAAGAGACAGCAGATGCTGGAAGTTGGAGCAAAAAGTAAACAACTACTGGAGGAACTCAATGATCAGGCAGCATCTGAGGAGACAACATTTCAGATCATTATGACCAGCAGAGGGATAGTCAATGTTGCAGGTTAAGATACTGCGTCAAGTCTTTGAAGCATTCATTGACTGCTCCTCTGCCTCGATTGACCTGTTGAGTTGCTGTAGCAGTTTGTTTTTTGGTCTATAATTTTAAATCACTTCACATTGAAGTATTTTTTTAAAATGGTAGTCACTATATCCATGTAGAATAACAAGAGTACATTTTTACACAGCAAGTTCCCTGAAATAAAGTTGAAATTAATAGGTGAATCTATTTGGATGTTAAATGATATATATTGGCCGAGGCATAATCAATATCGTCTCTGCTATTCTTCAGATGTTGTAATGTGACCATTTATTTCCAGATTGAAAGTCCATCAGAGCCTGGACTCATGTTCTTGAAAATCCTCATTTTCCTAAATGACAGAGCTTTCATTCCCTGCACTGAAGTGTCAGCCGGGATTATGACACAAAGTTCTGGAATAATTCAGTGGATCAGACACCATCACTGGAGGATTTGGATAGGTGACGTTTTGGGTTGGGACCATTCTTCAGACTGAAGAAGAATACCAACTCCAAAACATTGCCTATCCATGTCCTCGAGACATACTGCCAGGCTCGCCAAATTACTCCAGCACTTTGTGTTTTACTCATTCCAGCATCTGTGCATCTCCAGCCTGGATTATGAACCTATTTGAAAGGTGAGAGATTAACCCATAAGCTATTTTAATGCAGTTTATATTCAACATCCTTAAACGAGTCTTGAGTGCTCTATAATTCTATTCAGTGCAGTTAATAACTTTTTGCCTTAAAGTAACTTTGATATTTTGCAAATATAAATCATTTCATCGGTCAAGAGTTGAAACAAAACTGAATTGTTCTCCAAAAATAAGATAGCCTCCGAGCATTTAAATTTATATCACATAATATTTATTATTTTAATTCAGCACAATAGATAAGACTAAAATGCATGAAGCATTCAAAGGACAATTGAGTTCGTTTTTCAAAGCTTAAGGGTTTTTGGATCTTTTCATATTACCATATTTATACTTGGCATATCATTTCTAGTTAAGGGTATAAAATAGCAAAGAGAGAAAGCAATCACGGTCTGCCTTCAGATATTTTGAACAAACATGCCTTGAAATTTGATTCCACCCATTTTTGCTCTACTAAATGAGTGCTGCATTTAGTGTTAGAGCTCGATCAGCTCACCTGCAAAAGATTTCATATTTCCTTACATGCACAGAATGGGGCTATTCTGGCTCTTTGAGCCTATACCAGTTAATAATCTAATTGCCCCATTAACCTTTTTCCCCTGTAAACTATTCTTCCCACAATTCCACCAAATCCTCCCAGAATCATCTCACACATTACCCAAGGAGAATGGTAGTGTGGCTTAATAAGCTACCAACCAGAACATCTAAACTGACAGCACTAGAGTTCAGCACTGATGTCTAAAGAAGGGTCTCGACCCGAAAAGTCACCCATTCCTTCTTTGCAGAGATGCAGCCTGTCCTGCTGAGTTACTCCAGCATTCTGTGTCTATCTTCAGGACTGATGTTGCTGGAGCTGCCCATTATACAAATAATATAATGGTGGCCATGAATATTTTTAGAACTTCCTCAAAGTGGTCTAATCTAGCATTGTGCAACAAAACAAGACCAGTGCAGTAGGAAATAAATGTAATCGGAACAGGAATAGGCCAGTTGTGAGCTTGTGTGCCATAATCAAGGAAGATCATGGTTAATCATTTACCTCAATGTCAATGGTCACAAATCAACCTAGCATTCCTGGAAATGATTACTAGTGTAATCTAACACACACACACTCAGAAGCATGCACATTCACATGCCACCTGGCTGTCCAAATCTGTCTAGCAGTCATTACCACCATAGTTAATTTTCCCTGTCATAAATTATCTTCTTTGCTATTTGAGTCTTTAATGTTCAAATTGCACACAAACAAATGTGAACAAATGAGTCAGATCCTTGGCACCATTATTCTTGTATTGTGAAATGCTCAACAAAATGTTAACAAAATGTTCCCAAAATACTTTCCAAGACATGGCATCTGTATCTAACTCGGTCTGAATACCAATCACAAACCCATACTTCCACTCTTCTTGAATCTCCATTCCTATCAAATTTTCAGAGATCAAAAGGACTTCATTAGCAAAAGTGACAAACCAGTAATTTGTATCTATTTAATAATCTTTTAATAAAATCAACGTCTTTTTGTCCAGCACACTCCTTATCAGCAATCTCTAACTTTGTAAAAGCACCAGGAAGTGGTGCCTCAAAAGACAATGAGTATCTTCAAAGACCCACACCATCCTGGCCACATGTTCATCGGACTGCTACCATTTGAAGAAACCTATCAGCCAAGTCCAAGAACAGCTTCTTACAATCAACAATCAGGTTCTTGAACTACAGTACACAACACTAACCACAATCCTACCTCAGCACTGAACTGCTGTGGAAGTTTAATAAGGTTGCACTATTTGGTTTCCACTATTACAGTTTGGTTACCTGGTTTTATTGATAATTTATTGTATTATTGTTTATTACGTATTTATTTGTTGTGTTGTTGCATTAATGTACCTGCAAAGCTGTAGCAAGCAGGGATTTCACCGTTCTCTTCCTGGTGCATATGACCATTAAACACCCTTAACTTAACTCTTGACTCCTGATTAATATAAAACAATTTCTTATGCACATGTTTAGAGATAGCAGAGTCCAATGTCTTGGTGCTTTAAGTCAACTGTCTCTGTCAGAGTGGCACAGCTGTAGAGCTGTTGTGCCACTGCTCCAGCAACCCAGGTTCAATCCTAACTTCAGATGCTGTCTAAGTAGAGTTTCCATGTTCTCTCTGTGATCATGCAGGTTTCTTCATGTGCTTCCGTAATCTCCCACATCCCAATGACATGCGAATATAGGTTAATTGGTCGCCATATATTGCCCCTAGTGTGTCAGTGAGTGTCACACGGCAGAGGAAGTTAATGACAATGTAAAGAGAACAAAATTGAGGGAGAGCAGCATAGGTTTACATGGTTAATTCCCGGGATGGCGGGACTGTCATATGCTGAGAGAATGGAGCAGCTGGGCTTGTATACTCTGGAGTTTAGAAGGATGAGAGGGGATCTTATTGAAACATATAAGATTATTAAGGGTTTGGACACGCTAGAGGCAGGAAACATTTTCCCAATGTTGGGGGAGTCCAGAACCAGGGGCCACAGTTTAAGAATAAGGGGTACGCCATTTAGAACGGGGATGAGGAAACACATTTTCACACAGAGAGTTGTGAGTCTGTGGAATTCCCTGCCTCAGGGTGGTGGAGGTCAGTTCTCTGGATACATTCAAGAGAGAGCAAGATAGGGCTCTTAAAGATACCGGAGTCAGGAGATAAGGGGAGAAGGCAGGAATGGTGTACTGATTGGGGATGATCAGCCATGATCACATTGAATGGTAGTGCTGGCTGAAAGGGCCGAATGGCCTACTCCTACACCTATTGTCTAACGTCTATTGTCTAAAATGGGATTAGAGTAGGATTAGTACTAGCTCAAAGGGCCGAATAGCCTACTCCTGCACTTATTGTCTATTATATAGATTAATGTTTGATGGCTAGTCGAGTGTTGGTGTACCAAATAGCCTGTTTCTGTGCTTGATAAATCAATGACTCTTTGAAATGTTTCTTAAGGGCCTGTCCCACTGCAGGGACCTAATTTGCGAGTTTAGAAGAGTTTGCGCTTGACTTAAACTTGCAGCATGGTCGACATGCAGTCCTCAGAGGTCTATTTAACTCTCCTTCATGCTCGAGAGAAGTTTCCGCATACTCGAGGCCTCCCGTTTGGTCAAGGAGTATTTTTTAGCATGCTGAAAATTGTCCGCAAGTAAAAATTGATCGGCAATGGAAAAAAATCATTATTTTTTTACTCGTAGGTTTAGTCGAAGTAGGCCATAGTAAGTCGGCATGTTATTCGTAGGTAATCAAAAGCAATCGAAGGTAGTCAAAGGTAGTCGAAAGGGGTCGTCTTCACTCTCCACTATTCGGTGTCCAATTTTCCCGAAGCTAGTCTTCAACATAGTCGAAGAAGGTCAAGCATATTCGTAGGAGGTTCTCTACATAGTCGTAGGAGGTCGTAGGAGGTGTTCTACTTCGGCGATACAACAAGACCATGACTCCTTTTTACACTCTCCTAAACTCTTCTAAACTCGCAAATTAGGTCCCGCAATGGGACAGGCCCTTTCACCTGTTGCCTGACCTACTGTTTCTGACATTTTCATATTTCCAGCATCCAAAGTACTTTTCTTTTGTTTTGTGCCTTCATCCTAGATCAACATTTAAAAAAATATATAATGTGGAAGTATTCAGCAAATCAAGCAGCATCTATGGAGGCAAAATGAAACAGTGAGGGAAGAGGAAAGATTGCCATTTCTTAGCAGCATGGGGAATGTCGTGACAGAGGCTGGTAGATGATAGCTAGAACTAGATGATGAGAGTAGAGACAAAATCCTGGAGTAAGTCAGTGGGACAAGCAGCATCTCTGTATAAAGGAAATGGTGATGTTTCAGATCGAGACCTTTCTTCAGACACCCGTCTATTCAGAGATGCTGCCTGTGCTACTGAGTAACTCCAGCATTTTGTGTCTATCTTCGGTTTAAACTAGCATCTGCAGTTCCCTTCTACAGTAGGTCTTCTTCTTATCGAGTCCACACACAAGATTAGAAGTTGTTCAGCCAGAGCTGAACACACTTCTCGGCATCTGCGTACAATGGTGTCTCTCTTGTCGCTTCTTGTGCTTCTCGTGCGGAGTGATGGAAAGATTGGTGGAAACAGGGCCGCAACATGAGTGCTCTTTCCTTGACCCCTCCTACACTAGATGAGGAGGTGGAATCAAGTGAGCGAGAGGGAAAGGGGATGAGAAAGATAAATAATGGGAAAAGAAAGCTATGGTGGAAAGATGAGTGTGTGCGGGGGATGTAGGTTACCTGGAAAAGTCAGTGTTTGGTGTTCAAAAATAAGTGGCAGTCAGTTAATGCTGAAGCATGGAAACATTTCTTCCAACAGAGAGCAGTGAATCTCTATTCACTGATTAGAGTGAATCTAATCACCACCCCAACAGGTTGTGAAGGCAAGATAATTGAATTATTGATAGAGGAAATAGTTACGTTTTTGAAAGGTCGGGTGATCGGCAGTATGGGGAACTGGTACAGAAGAGGAGTTTAGGTTTGTGGCAGATCAGCCGTGGTGGTATTGTGTAATCCGGTGGCCAATCAGTCCAGTGGACAACTCCTCCTTCTATACCTTTGCAAGGACAGCTGGAGCATGGGAGCAGGACCACATCTCAAATCATTACAAGGTCACCAGAATCCTATATTGCTGTTCTTTCACTTTGTTGAAACAATGCATGGTGTCGGAACGTGGCAACTCTTTGCATGCTGGTCCCAGAGGAGGATCTACTATCGTCCGATCCAATTTCTCTACTCTTGTAAATCTCTTTCATATCTATCAATCTAGCATTATTTCTAAGTATTCTAATGATATTGTCCATTCCACTGTATATATTGGAAACAGAGAAACATAGAAAATAGGTGCAGGAGAAGGCCATTCAGCCCTTTGAGCCAGCACCGCAATTCAATATGATCATGGCTGATAATCCAAAATCAGCACCCC
Source organism: Raja brachyura (assembly GCA_963514005.1). The sequence goes on along the minus strand of OY740783.1, from coordinate 106,655,446 downwards.
GTTCATGCATTCTTCCCATATCCCTTGATTCCGTTAGCCCTAAGAGCTATATCTAACTCTCTCTTGAATATATCCAGTGAATTGGCCTCCACTGCCTTCTGTGGCAGAGAATTCCGCAGATTCACAACTCTCTGGGTGAAAAACTTTTGATGATTCACCTCAACCCCATTGCGAACATTGGGTCTTGTCTTTGAAACCTTTTTCATACTGGGAACTATATTCTGCAGTCTGTACTTCCCTTTTACTCTACCTATTATAGTTGATGTTGACTTGATTGTATTTATGAAAAGTATAATCTGATCCAATTGGATATCTTGCAAATCAGTTTTGCCGTACCTCACTATACATGACTATAATAAACCTAAACTGACCAACAATCCCCGCATATTAACACCAGCCTACACACATTAGGGACAATTTACATTTACACCAAGCCAATTAACCCACAAACCTGTATGTCTTTGGAGTGTGGGAAGAAACCGAAGATCTCAGAGGAAAAAAACACGGTCACGGAGAGATCGTACAAACTTCGTACAGATAGCACCTGTAGTCGGGATCAAACCCGGTTTCTAGCGCTGGAAGTCACCAACTCTACCACTGTGCCACGAATGCCGCCATTGCAAAAGAATACCACCTACTGTTACCACTACTGTGTCACAAATGTTGTAGCCTCGACTGAAGGAATTTAAAGTCTCAAAAACTTTTGTATTACTTTCACTGATTCTGGGTAAGTTTCAAAGAAATTTCAGTACAAATGAGCAGGCATTTAAATTCCCAATGCAGCTAACATAAAGAGCGCATTGCTCAGTAACTGTCAGCAGTGAAGTATTTTTTAAAGAATTAACCCAGGCAAATGCCATAGGTAGATCCAATTATAATTAAACTAAAACAGTCTTCTTGAAGGCTTCACTCAAACAGGAACATTTAATATAAAAATAGGGGATTCGTGAAATGATAAGGGAAATTTAATAGAAGCTAAATGATTCTTTCACACAATTTTAAACTATTCCTTCAGGCCTTAAAGCATCACTGTACACTATTATTATGTGTCTTACGATATTGCCTTATGCACTAACTTAGGAGAAGTAATTTGCAGGCAATTTATTTTAACACTGCTGTTAAAATGGCAGAGCCTTTTCCCATAAGTATTCAGTGGTATTGCAATGCACTACAGCTGGCAATGAAGAATGTGCTACCTACAGCCCTTAATTGGAATTTGGCTGAGGTGTATGTGGTACGATTTACTGACTATAAAAGAGATGTGTGGGCAGGGGCTGGAACAAGATAGCCATGGTGCCTCTGAGAATGTGTTCCTCTGAGTACCATAAAATGAACCAGGGATGAAGGATGTGGAGAAGATTATCTCTGGCATGGGCCATCTGTTGCCTGTAGGAGACACAATCTGGCTCCATTGAAAATGTATCAACTGATGCAACCAGACAAAGGCGAGGGAATCACAAAGTGCACTCAGCTGGACAGGCAGCATCTGTGGAGGGAATGGATAGGCAATGTTTCAGGTTGAGATCTTTTTTTAGTTTACCCCTTCCCTCTGCAGATGGTGCCTGGCTCATTGAGTTACTCCAGCACATTGTGTTTTGCTCAAGATTCCAGCATATACAGTTCCTTGAGCCCAAAGGAGAGGGAATGTTTATAGGTGGGGCTGCATGTCTCTTCTCTTCAGGACTTCTTCTCTTCTGAGAAGATGTCAATTGAATTTATGGCTATGCCAATGGAATCTTTTTTTGATGTTCATTAACTTAAAATAGTGAGGGATAATCCCTGTATATCCATGTTAATCCTTTCATTCCGTGGAATTTGAATGTCCGAGAGGACGCTCTTCAATTTCCACAGACGTACAGTAGAGTGAGGCCCAGCGCAAATTGGAGGAACAGCACCTCATTATTTTGTTTAGGTAATTTGTACCTCAGTGGTATAGCCCTTGCTTTTTCTCTCCATCCCCTTCTCCTTCCCATTGTCCGTCTCCCACTGGTAATACATCTACATCTACATTCTATCTTTTCTATAATTCTATTCAAAAAATAATTGTTCTGTCTGGGACATTTAACAATAAAACACTATTAGCTTGACTATATAAAACTTCTGTATTTAATTGACACAAGTTTTCCAGTCTACAATGCAAACCCAATGCTTATGTGGTTTGACTCAAACGTACAACCACCCATCTCCTGCTGGTATAGGACATAGGTCTGAATCAAGGTGACTAGTCTTCAGACTGCAGCTCCCTGACCTGTTGACATGAAGCAGTGCATGCTAAACTTTTCATTATCACTTATTCCCTCATGATGTTTCCATTCATTACCAAATTTGGTAAAAATGTCTGCTTCACTAATATCTCATAATGATATATGATAGCATTTTTTCTATCAAATCATTTATTACAAGTGTATTGCAGACTCACAGTTCAGTTAATTCACAGCTTAGAATCATAGTTGTGGCCTCTCCCTGAGACTCCCTGATACATACACACTGAACTTTTATAATTTATTATATTGTGTACAGAGTACTATGTTTAGATATTTTGTTGTGCTACTGTGTTTAAAGTAAAAGTAAAACATTTAAGTAAAAAAATAATTGTTCTGTCTGGGACATTTAACTTGACTTGACTTGAAATGGATTGACCTGACTTGAAATGATTTGACTTGACTTGAAATGGATTGACTTGACTTGAAAATGGTTTGACTAGACTTGACTTGACTTGAAATGGATTGACTTGACTTAAAATGATTGAAATGGATTGTTGGCCCTGCACTCACTTTGCTTGACTTGACTTGACCCATAACACCTATGCTAGTGCTCCAGAAAGTCCCCCACACACACACTGGCCACCAATATTGGAATTGGTGGAGAGGTGGTAATTGCGTTGGGGGACCAGCCCTCCCGTGTGAACCTGGGACCCAACGGGTCCCACTTGGTCTAATATATACATATATTAAGTCAAACCATTTCAAGTCAGGTCAATTCATTTCAAGTTAAGTCAAGTCAATCCATTTCAAGTCAAGTCAATCCATTTCAAGTCAAGTCAAGTTAAGTTAATCCATTTCAAGTCAAGACAATCCATTTCAAGTCAAGTCAATCCATTTCAAGTCAAGTCAATCCATTTCAAGTCAAGTCAATCCATTTCAAGGGCAGGCCAAACAACTCATTGCATTGTCACTTAATTTCCAATTTTGCGTTGCAGTTTCAAGCACAGGCAGGTCAGGCCAAACAACTCATTGCATTGTCACTCCATTTCCAATTTTGCTTTGCAGTTTGAAGCACAGGCAAGGCACGCCAACCAATTCATTTCCAATTTTGCATTGCAATTTCAAGCACAGGCAGGTCAGGCCAAACAACTCATTGCGTTGTCACTTAATTTCCAATTTTACATTGCAGCTTCAAGCACAGGCAGGGCAGCCCAAACAACTCATTGCAATGTCACTTCATTTAAAATTTTGCATTGCAGTTTCAAGCACAGGCGGGCCAGGCCAAGCAACTCATTGCATTGTCACTTCATTTCCAAGTTTGCATTGCAGTTTCAAGCACAAGCAGGGCAGGCCAAACAACTCATTTCATTGTCACTTCATTTCCAATTTTGCATTGCAGTTTCAAGCACAGGCAACGCAGGCCAAACAACTCATTGCTTGTCATTAAGAGCTAACAAATCATTTATTACAAGTGTATTGCAGACTCACATTTCAGTTAATTCACAGCTTAGAATCACAGTTGTGGCCTCTCCCTTGCAATTTTCCAGAGTGACTGGCTCACATCCAGGCATCTGGAGGTTTATAGTCCTGCCCCCACCCCCCTAGTAAGGGGTGTTACCTTCACCATGGCGAATGACAGGCAAGTGGACCAATCAGCTGATCTCAAGATTTTTTAAACATTCCTAACTTTTTTTTTCCATCGGAAAAATCCTTGGGGCTGCCTCGATTCTATCTTCGTTCCACAAACTCCCCTGACATCAGTCTGAAGAAGGGTCTCGACACGAAACATTGCCCATTCCTTGTGTGTGTATATATATATATACACACAAGGAATGGGCAATGTTTCGTGTCGAGACCCTTCTTCAGTCTGATGTCAGGGGAGTTTGCGGAACAAAGATAGAATGTAGATTTAGATGTATTACCAGTGGGAGACGGACAATGGGAAGGAGAAGGGGATGGAGAGAAAAAGCAAGGGCTATCTGAAGTTAAAGTCAATGTTCATACCACTGAGGTACAAATTACCTAAACAAAATAATGAGGTGCTGTTCCTCCAATTTGCGCTGGGCCTCACTCTACTGTACGTCTGTGGAAATTGAAGAGCGTCCTCTCAGACATTCAAATTCCAGGGAATGAAAGGATTAACATGGATATACAGGGATTATCCCTCACCATTTTAAGTTAATGAACATCAAAAAAAGATTCCATTGGCATAGCCATAAATTCAATTGACATCTTCTCAGAGGATTGCATTCAGGTGTGTGAAACTGGTGTGAGTTAAAATGAAAGTAGGTCAAGAAAGTTGAGAGGCTTTCGTTACAAACACTTAAGTATACAAAACTCTAATAAGCACAAATTAGATAGTGTCACAGCTGAAAATATGAGACATCAAGAAACTCCCAAAGCTTCTTCTTATGTGGGTTTACAATGAAAGTCCAGATGATCGGAACAGATATTCAGCGATGTGTTTTATTAAATTCACCAGCCGGCTAAAGTCACAGCTTGTCGCAGGGCTCTCCATGCACTCCGACAAGCTGAAAAGCAAATTAGGCTTTACTTTCACTGGGGTCCCAGAGCACTGCTTTCCTGCAAGACAAAAAAATAAAGCATTAAACAGTAATCCTCAGAGACGGTTCTTAGAATACAAAGGTAGAGCTCAAGCTCCTTAGAGAAATCCTCTGAAAGAAATAGAAAATGAGTTTGTGTTCCCTGATGAAGCTCCTGGCTTCCTGTCTGCTTCATTATTTTCCAAGTAGGATTTACAACTCAGTAGAAACCATTCCCTTGATGAACTGCAAACTCTATTTCAGATAATTCTAACTGATATCCTTGAGGAGAATAAGTCAAGATAACACCAGAACACATAACCTTTAGCTATCCAATTTTTAAGACCTTTATCATTTGGTTAAGAATTAATTTAAGAGTATAAATTCTCAGTGAGTGTAAATCTATGGTGTGAAATAGCCCAAGAATTGGTAATCAAAGTCAAATAAGCAAAAGCACATTTCTTGGGAATATGGAAATTAACCATCAGGAGAGAAAGAAGATAAATCCTATCACGTTGCGAGTCAAATTGCAATGGATAAGTGCACATTTCAATGTGCTGGCAAACAATGCCTGTGTAACAATGATAGTGCTAAATTAACCATTTTTTAACATGTTGGATTGGATAATCACAGCAGTGAGAATATGGTGGGAAGCATTTAGTGGTGACACGGAGCTTAAAAATTAAACATGACATTTCTTGTTTCAGAGGTAATTATTGTAGCAATTTAAATATGATCAAAACAACGTTTGGAGCTTTTGTTCCAAGTCTTCCTTTATAACTGAACCTATTTCCACACACCGTCTCCTCTGAGTGATTGCATGATTAGCAACATGTCTGATTCACAAATCATATCCGGCTCTTTGCAAGATCTCACAAGTTGAGTGTACGAGTCAGATTAACATTGAATCACTTTATTGTTGGTTACACAGAAGTGTACATCTTTAAGAACATTATTCAACACTTGTTGGCATCACTGATTTACTGCCGCATTTATTTGCACATATTTAAATGCAATCTACAACACTGAAATAAATCCTCATCCAATTGATTTACATTGAGACTTTTCCATTTCTTAATACTATAATAATCTTTTCCCACTTGACTCCCTTATACAACTATAGCCTTGTCCACCAAATGTGCCTCATGACACCCCATAAATAATTTATACCATCAACTTCAGTATCTCCATGTGGTTGTGAATTTAATGATCACACCTCCATGTGTAAAGAAATTGCAACTGATTTTTTTCTCAATCCGACGGTGGTTATCTCATGATTCTACCCTATAGCTCTGGATTCACCCTTAAAATCCATGTGAAACAAGTGCTCTCATCATTTTAAACTTTCCTTCCAGGCTTCCTCTTTTACCATTTTTGTAAAGTCATCATTCAGGTTAAATTCCCATGAGCATGTCCATACATTCTTCAGTCTGAACATCCTTTACGTAGTGTAGATGCCCACAACTTCACACACTGCCACACTCAATCTAACTGAAGCTAGATATAACAAGTTCACAAGTCGTAGGAGTAGAATTAGGCCATTCAGTCCATCGAGTCTACTCTGCCATTCAATCATGGCTGATCTCTGCCGCCTACTCCCATTTTCCTGCCTTCTACCGATAACACTTAACACCAGTTCTAATCAAGAATTTGTCTATCTCTGCCTTAAAAATATCTGTAATATCACCTCTTTTTGTATTCTATTTATCTTGCTTGTACTTTGTTTACATTCTCCATGACTTTAACAACTTGCATTGTTACTTTGAATTATTTGTATATATACGGATCTCTTTGCTTTTCTACCAGTTTTACTTTCCTAATCTGAAGGAAATAGAGATTATTCTTAAATTTCTGAACAAAGCAAACCAACCATTTAAGGATAAGGGGGAAATTTAAGGATAAAGGGGAAGTATTTTAGGACCAAGATGAGAAAAACATTTTTCACACAGAGAGTGGTGAATCTCTGGAATTCTCTGCCACAGAAGGTAGTTGAGGCCAGTTCATTGGCTATATTTAAGAGGGCGTTAGATGTGGCCCTTGTGGCTAAAGGGATCAGGGGGTATGGAGAGAAGGCAGGTATGGGATACTGAGTTGGATGATCAGCCATGATCATATTGAATGCCGGTGCAGGCTCGAAGGGCCAAATAGCCTACTCCTGCACCTATTGTTATCGGCAGACCAATTGAATAACTGCTTTGGTTCTGTCTTCACTAAGGAAGACATAAATAATCTGCCGGAAATAGCAGTGGAACGGGGGTCAAATAAGATGGAGGAACTGAGTGAAATCCAGGTTAGCCGGGAGGTGGCGTTGGGTAAATTGAACGGATTGAAGGCCGATAAATCCCCAGGGCCAGATAGTCTGCATCCCAGAGTACTCAAGGAGGTAGCCACAGAAATAGTGGATGCATTAGTGATAATTTTTCAAAATTCCTTAGATTCTGGAGTAGTGCCTGAGGATTGGAGGGTAGCTAATGTAACCCCACTTTTTAAAAAAGGAGGGAGAGAGAAAGCGGGGAATTACAGACCAGTTAGTCTAACATCGGTAGTGGGGAAACTGCTAGAGTCAGTTATTAAAGATGGGATAGCAGCGCATTTGGAAAGTGGTGAAATCATTGGACAAAGTCAGCATGGATTTACGAAAGGTAAATCATGTCTGACAAATCTGATAGAATTTTTTGAGGATGTAACTAGAAGAGTGGATAAGGGAGAACCAGTGGATGTGTTATATCTAGACTTTCAGAAGGCTTTCGACAAGGTCCCGCATAAGAGATTAGCATACAAACTTAAAGCACACGGTATTGGGGGTTCAGTATTGATGTGGATAGAGAACTGGCTAGCAGACAGGAGGCAAAGGGTAGGAGTAAACGGGTCCTTTTCAGAATGGCAGGCAGTGACTAGTGGGGTGCCGCAAGGCTCATTGCTGGGACCCCAGCTATTTACAATATATATTAATGATTTGGACGAGGGAATTCAATGCAACATCTCCAAATTTGCAGATGATACCAAGCTGGGGGGTATAGTTAGGTGTGAGGAGGATGCTTGGAGGCTGCAGGGTGATTTGGATAGGCTGAGTGAATGGGCAGATGCATGGCAGATGCAGTATAATGTGGACAAATGTGAGGTTATCCACTTTGGTGGCAAAAACATGAGGGTAGACTATTATCTGAATGGTGGCAGATTAGGAAAGGGGGAGATGCAACGAGACGTGGGTGTCATGGTACACCAGTCATTGAAAGTAGGCATGCAGGTGCAGCAGGCAGTGAAGAAAGCAAATGGTATGTTAGCATTCATAGCGAAAGGATTTGAGTATAGGAGCAGGGAGGATATATTGCAGTTGTACAGGGTTTTGGTGAGGCCACACCTGGAGTATTGCGTACAGTTTTGGTCTCCAAATCTGAGGAAAGACATCCTTGCCATAGAGGGGGTACAGAGAAGATTCACCAGACTGATTCCTGGGATGTCAGGGCTTTCATATGAGGAAAGATTGGATAGACTCGGCTTGTACTCGCTGGAATTTAGAAGATTGAGGGGGGATCTTATAGAAACTTACAAAATTCTTAAGGGGTTGGACAAGCTAGATGCTGGAAGATTGTTCCCGATGTTGGGGGAGTCCAGAACAAGGGGTCACAGTCTAAGGATAAGGGGGAATTCCTATAGGACCGAGATGAGGAAAACATTCTTTACACAGAGAGTGGTGAGTCTCTGGAATTCTCTGCCACAGAAGGTAGTTGAGGCCAGTTCATTGGCTATATTTAAGAGGGCGTTAGATGTGGCACTTGTGGCTAAAGGGATCAGGGGGTATGGAGAGAAGGCAGGTACGGGATACTGAGTTGGATGATCAGCCATGATCACATTGAATGGCGGTGCAGGCTCGAAGGGCCGAATGGCCTACTCCTGCACCTATTTTCTATGTTTCTATGTCTATGTTTCTATTTTCTATGTTTCTATGTTTCTATCCAATGATCAGCAAACATTGCACATGCCATCTGTAAATCGGTTTATGTCCTTCTGTATTTGTTTTAACTCCTCACATGTAAAGCTTAGCATCCCAATTTTATTTCTTCTTCATAAATGTATCAGCTCGCCTCCAGTCTTTGAATCTGAAGTGTTTAAACAGAATGAAGGCAACTGGGTTCGTGGCTTGGATTCTTGCATGCAACCATATGCTGCTTCTCTCCGGCACTTTAATTTCCATAGATAATAGACAATAGGTGCAGGAGTAGGTTATTCGGCCCTTCGAGCGTGCACCGCCATTCAATGTGATCATGGCTGATCATCCACCATCAGTACCCTGTTCCTGCCTACTCCCCATATCAAAACGCTATCTTTAAGAGACCTATCTAACTCTCTCTTGAAAGTATCCAGAGAACCGGCCTCCACTGCCCTCTGAGGCAGAGAATTCCACAATAATAGCACCATCTTTAAAACCTTCTCTCTGACCCCATTGATTCTGATCTTATTGACTCTAGGCTTTGGCAACAATCGCTTACTTGACAAATTATCAATGTTCTATCAAACCACCCAACTCTCCCCCACACTCATCCCATCCCTGGCCACCCCTGGCCAAGTCAGTTAAAAGAAGCAAGGGAGGAAATGTCAGAGAACAGGCAATGATTTTCAAGCGTAACTAGTGGCAGGACTGGTGTGGGTGAATTTAAGGACTATTGTTATACTACTGCTGTACTAAAAGGGAGAGAAGGTTAAACTACATAACATTATGATAGATTAAAAATGGTGGTGGCAAATTTTCAAAATCCACTTCAAGGAATAGTATAAAGTTTGATTAGATTAATCGGGGACAGGCGTCATTAGTTTTAACAGGAAAGGATGCTTTTGACAAATCTGATTGCACTTTTCAGGAGGTAACAAGGAGGATTAATAGGGGAGGTTCATTTGATGTAAAGGGCCTGTCCCACTAACATGACTTTTCAGCGACTGTCTTCAACCTTCAAGCTCGAGGGCACTCGCCTGAATAACCTCGAGCTGGAACGATCATCAGTGATTAAACCGCGAGCCAGATCGACCGTCTGCACACACACACACACACACACACACACACACACACACACACACACACACACACACACACACACACACACACACACACACACACACACACACACACACAAACACATCGCAAAGGCGGGGACCAGGGAAAGCGGGGGAGTGCTGTCTGAAATTCACACCCGCGATGAACAGGAAAGTAAAAGACGGCTGGCACAGTTACGGTAAGTCCTTTAGAGGGGGGGGGAGAGGGAGGGGGATGGGGGGGGGGGAGGGGGGGAGGGATGGGGGGAGGGATGGGGAGGGAGGAGTGGAGACACTTTTAAGAAGCCAGACAACTTTTAATAAAGTTTAACATTACCTGTCGGTTTACTTACCTTTATTTTCTCAATGACTTTTACCTTCGACTACCTTCGATTACCTTTGATTGCCTTCAATTACCTACAATAGCATTACGACCTACTACGACCTACCTTGACTAAACCTACGAGTAAAAAAATATAGATTTTTCCCATGGTGACCTTTTTTTATTCACGGGCATTTTTCAGCATGTTGAAAAATACGCCACGACCTAGCTGAGGCCTCAAGTACGCGGGGACTACTCTCGAGCATGAAGGAGAGTTACAAAGACCTCCTAGGATCTCCTGCTGACCATGCTGCGAGTATGAGTCGAGGGCAAACTCTCCTAAACTCGCCAATTAGGTCGCCGATGGGATAGGCCCTTTACCTATATGGATTTCAACAAGTAGTTTGATGAGATCGCACATAGCAAGTTTGTAAGAAATGTAATGTATTTGAGAGTTGTGACCAGGGATATAGGAAATAGGGATCAACATGGCTCAATTGCTTCTTCTTTGTGGTACAATTTCTCTGATTCTAAGGCAAACAATTGTTTTTGTTTACAGACAGGAGTGTAGTGAATAGCGTTGCTCCTTGGGATTTGATTTTCTGACGATTTTCAAAAATTCATACCTGAGCATGGATTAAATTGGAATTGCAGTGATCACAAAAAAAAGTTGACAGATTACAACAGGACACGGACAGAGGGGATGACTGTGGTGCGGTAAATATTTAATTGCAGTCTTTGTTAGAAATGTAAATGCTGCTAATGTAACATTGAAGGAGATGTGAAAAGCAATACCAGGTATGATTGAAATAGATAAAGCGTTGCTCCTTAAGAAATACTGAAGATAGCTGCTAACGGTTTCACGTACATGATTTCCCTTTCACGTGAAGGAGTATGACACTTCTGTGCAGATCAATACATATATTTTTTATAATGATCTGCAGTCTATCACAGTTTGCATGGTGCCTACAGGGAGAGTTTTGAACAAGTAACATAGTTACAAGATGGAGTTGGTCATTTAAAATGGAGGAGTGTCAAATGCATTTTTGCAGACAATGGTAAATCTCTGCAATTTTGTACCCCGGAGGTTTATGGTGGTCATTAGAAGTATTTAAGGTAGAGGTGCCTTAATTTATTTAAGAATGGGGAATTGTGATCAACTGCTGTGTGGAGTTTGTCACAGTAGACAAGGAAATAAAGATGTTCCCAAACCGCAAACCATGGATGAACAAGGAGGTTCAGAATCTGCTAATGGCATGCAACATTGCCTTTAAATCCAGGGACACATCTGCCTACAGGGCTGCTAGGTCAAACTTGAACAAAGGCATAAAAAAGGCCAAAGGCATCCACAGGCAAAGGCTGGAAGACCACTTCAACACCGCAGACACCAGAAGCATGTGACAGGGTGTCAGGGACATCACTGACTACAAGAGCAGCCCCGTCTGCCCCCACAGTGATATCACACTGGCCAATGAATTAAACACCTTCTGTGCCCGCTTCGAAACTGGCAGCACCACCAGGAGAGGAACAACTCCGGCTAGGGCGGAGGGACAGGCCTTAACACTGAGCACCCAGGAGGTACAGTGCGCTCTGCGTAGGATCAATCCACGCAAGGCTGCAGGCCCGGATGGAGTCCAGGGTAGGGTATTATAGGACTGTGCTGTACAGCTGGCGGAGGTATTCACGAGGATCTTCAACCTGTCTCTATCTCTGGTAACGGTCCCCTGAAGACAGCTACCATAGTGCCGGTGCCAAAAAAGTCTAAAGTCACCAACCTGAATGACTACTGCCCGGTTGCCCTAACTTCAATACCAATGAAGTGCTTTGAAAGGCTGGTCCTCTCCCACATCAAATCCAGCATCCCGGCATCATTGGACTCTCATCAATTTGCATACAGGGCAAATAGATCCACAGAGGATGCCATCTCTGTGGCTTTTCACACTGAATGAATGAATGAATGATATCTTTATTTCGAACGATTAAAAAAAAAGAGAAGAAAAGAAAAGATGAAAATGAATAAATAAAAGGAAAATTATATATCTACATATATGTATACATAAATACATACACACATACATACATATACATGTACATATATATATACATACATATACACATATACACACATACACATATACATAACATATATGTACGGAGATAAATTAAAAGATCAAAAGCCAATTTCAACATAATACACATTAGACTGGTTCGAAAAGGGATAGGAAGAAGCCTATGCTTGTCAAGTCCTACCCCCATTTTTCACCATTAACAAATGCAAAATTCAATAAAATAAGCTAAACAGACAATTCAAATAAACCTACTCCAATAAAGCTATTAATAAAAAAACAAACAAAGAAAAGAACAAAAGAACAAGCACCAAAAGAAAGACAGGGCACTACGTGAGGATGCTCTTCATTGACTATAGCTCTGCCTTCAATACGGTCATCCGCACCAAGCTCACCACCAAACTCCACCAGCTAGGCCTCAGCTCACTGATATGTGATTGGATCCTAAATTTTCTGACTGAGCGACCGCAGGAAGTGAGACTGGGGCCGCACCTGTCCTCCACTATCACCCTGAGCACCAGCACACCACAGGGCTGTGTACTGAGCCCCATGCTCTACTCCCTCTTCACCCACGACTGTGTCCCTGCATTTGACAACAACACCATTGTCAAGTTTGCAGACGACACAACGATGATTGGGCTGATCACCAACGGTGATGAAACAAACTATACAGCGGAGGTGCAGAACCTGGCGGACTGGTGCTCACGGAACAACTGGTTGCTAAACACCTCCAAGACCAAGGAGCTGATTATCGACTTCAGGAGGTCACAGAATGCCTCAGGAAGGCCGTCAGCATACATAAAGACTCCTCTCACCCTTGTAATGGATTGTTCGAACTACTCCCTTCCGGCAGACGTTACAAGGCCTTCTACGCCCGCACCACCAGACTCAGGAACAGCTTCATTCCCAGAGCTATAGCGGCCCTGCTGAGTAGCCCCCCACCCCCATGGACTGTCTCCTCCAGCCTCGCACTTTAGTCCATGTTGATTTTACTGGTCAAATGTTTGTTTTTACAAACCTTGTTCTCGGGGTATTTAGACCTAAATTTTATTTGTCGATTAAGTTATGACATCGGATGGAAGTTGCAAACCAAATCTCGTCGCACTTATGTGTAATGACAATAAAATATATTATTATTATTATTATTATTATTATTATTATTGAAGACTACTTAGATCAGCCAATCTAAGTGAGTGCGAGGAGGACAAACTCGAGGGGGTCAAGTGGCCTACTCCTGCTATTTTCTTATGAAATGATACAGAATGAATCCACAGCTTAGGGCATTACAAAGGCAGCTTGGTTTGCATTCACTAGTTTAGAAATAAGCGGCGTGCCAATCAAGAGAAAGATCAGGAAATATACATTTACACACAGGGTGGAAGAAACTTGAAGCAAGCGCAGGAAAGACTGGATGTAAAACAATTAGGGCATTCAGAGCCGACTGATTTTTACCAGAAATAGACAGAACATGCTGTAGTAACTCAGCGGGTCAGGCAACGTCTCTGGAGACAAAGAATAGCTGAAGTTTCAGGTTGAGACCGTTCTTCAGACCTCAGCCTGACCCATTGAGCTACTCTGGCAAATTGTGTCTATCTTTGGTATAAACCGTCATCTGCAGTTTCTACATTAATGGAAGAAAAAGAAAGAAAATACGTTAAGGAAAGGAAATCTGAGATTATGGAGCAAAGGAGGATAACATTTTATTTTTCCAGCAAGTTATTGTAAATTGGGTTGCACTACTTGAAATTACATCTTGATTTAATGTATGATCCAAATGATCATTATACAGTATAAATAACTGCAAGGATAATTACAGAACCTTGGGAAAAAGTAGGTGAGCGGGTCTACCTGGAAAGTCTTACCAAGGACTGAATAAATACAAAAAAAGAACAACAAAAACATGCATCTCTTTGAAGAATAAGTGTCAAGGCCTTCGAGAGGATGCAGAATGAAAGAGAGCTACCAACATATTAGTTTGGAAGTTAGTGATGTGGGAGAACTGCAGGAGATTGTTGTTTTCCTTCAGGGTGAGAACATCAAGCAGGGATTTGATGAAAGTATTTAAAATCAAGACACTGTCAATGGAGTGAATGCAGGGAAAATGTTTTAATTAACAAAAGATTTAAGCAGATGGCCAAAAGAACCAGGGGCAACAAGAGGAACAGTTTTTTTTTTCCGAACACTTCTAGTTGTTGTGACACACTCCCCGAAAGAAAGGCAGAATTATCTCAGCAACAGTATTCAAAGGATAATTAAATGAATATTTGAGAGATGAATACTTAAAGAGGTAAAGGAAAACAGCAGGTGATTAAGACTATTTGTATAGTTCTACAAAAGAGCTGGCACAGGATTGTTTGGCCAAATGGCCACACACTGTGCTGTGCCATTTAATTATTATAACAACCAGAGGGCAGATCTTAGAACCCTGTGGGAACCTGCATGGTGATTGTATTTGTATCTGCACCCCACTGTGGCAGAGTGGCACAGCTGCAACTTCACAGTGCCAGTGACCCAGGTGCTATCCTGGCCTTGTGTGCAGTCTGTGCGGAGTTTGCTTGTTCTCTGTGATCATGTAGGTTTCCTCCGGGTCCTCGGGTTTCCTCCGGGTCCTCTGGTTTCCTACCCACATCCCAAAGACGTGCCGGTTTATAGTTTAATTGGGATCTGTAAATTGCCCATAGTGTGTCGGGAGTGGATGCAAGAGTAGGATGAGATAGAATTAGTGTGAATGGGAGATCAATGGTCGGCATCGATTTGATAGACCTGTTTCCATGCTGTATCTTTCAATTAATCAATCATGCCTCTGGAGGATGTGCGCACACAAGTAAAAATGGAGGTTCACACCTGCTGAATCATAGGTATTTTTACTGGATTTGAATTAATTGAGCAATGCTATTCCAATAGATGCCATGACAAACCTTAGTACCTACTTGTCATCTGCACCAGTATCTGTCTCTGTCACTCTGTAGGAAGCTGAGATTTCTTCTGTGAAGCATTGTTGAGTCATTATGTTGAAAGAATTAGTAAGTGATCACATAGGTAAATGAATGTAGTAATTGTGAAATGTGGAGCCAAAAAGCAGGCTCGCAGATCAAGCCAGACCCATAATCTATTTCCTTAGGAAAGGTGAGAAAGAGGAGGGGGGGGGGGTGGAGAGAATCTCAGACAAAATAGAAAATACAGGAGATGTGTTTTATTGGTTATATGGCACTTTATTGGTTATATCACCCATTGGAATAACCTAAGGTATTTAAAGATGATATGTTTTTTTTTAATAGTTTGGTTTCATGAAATGTGTGGTGATTTAGATGATTTCTTTTCAAAGCTCCGAACAAAAGTGAATGAAGAACACAATGTTACAATATCCTAATTACTTTGTGTCTCAAAGTTTTTAATGCATCTAACCTTTACAATTTTGTTTTATCTTGCTATTTCCTTTTTCTCCGTGTTTCCTTCTGAAAGCCTCTGAGTAATTTAGCACCATTGTTTCCTGTGGCATGGAGATGTGAGGTTTACTACAGTAATTTCTACTTATCTGATTTTTTAATTTTTTTATTTTTTATTTTTACAGGTTCCCAGAATTATTAAAACATTCTTTGTACAGCTTCCTTTTTTTTAGAAAGAAATGAGAAAGAAAGATCGAAGCGTAAAGAATAGTCTAGTGAGTGTAGCGTAAAGAAAGAAATAAGTGAGAAAGTGAAGCAGAAAGGAGATTTCATTTCAGAGTCACGTGAGTGACATCGTGAAGAGCCCGCCGGCGCGCATGCTCGACATATCGTCGTACCGCGTTGCTGCGACGGCTGGCGGTGGAGCGCGCTCCTCGCCAGCCCTTCAGAAGGGGCCACGGAGGTGAGTATTCTACCTTTAGTTGGTGGTCCTTGTTGTTGGTTATGTCTTGCAGCAAGGACATGGATGGGAGTTCCAAGGGCCGGAGGACGTCAGGACGAGTTCGCCGGTCAACAGTTCCGGGGCCTTTACCATCGGCAGTACCTGCAACGCAGGCCGGGACTCAGGCGGAGATGTGGGTAAGCCCTGTGATTACAGGTCCAGATCCGCCAGCACACCACAGCTCGGAGGAGTTCGACGAGGAGGAGTGTGGTGTGCCGCCAGAGCAGGGGGACCCTGCCATGGCAGTCAGGTCGTCAGCGGGCTCGCTGGCGACCTCGAGCTGGGTGCGTGCGGCTGCACGGCCTGTTCCACTCAGCCCTCCGAGTAGGGGAAGGGCAGGAGCCCAGAAGCCTAACCCTACCAGGGCTAAGGCATTGCCTGACACGGAGGAGCGGTCAGGTTCCAGGGCGAGACCCGGGGCGGCTGTGAGGTCCAGCCGGCACACCCCGACTCTCGACGCCGGGACGGGTCGGTTGAGTCGGGTCTCGTCACGGTCGCCGAGCCCCCCATGGATGGGTGGGCGAGGCCATGCGTCGGCAAGGTCCACGATGTGGGCAGCCGGCAAGCCTGCGCGGGCTTCAGGCAGCCATGCTTCGGCTGGTGCCGACACCACGCCGCACGTGCCCTTAGTGGCAGCGGCTTCAGCTCCCTCTAAACGGAGGCGGTTGAACACGCCCGCGCGGGAATCGCGCAGTTTCGCCTCGGCGGCTGTTAGCGACAACTACCGACACCGGCAGGGCCTCGATGAGGTGCGGGCCGATGATAGGAGCCCGGTTTTCTTTTCAGAGCCGGAGGACTCCGACCACCTGAGTGTTCAGGGTGAAGGGCGTATTGACCGTATGGAGCGGCTGCTGGAGCTCCTGCTTCAATGTCAACAACAGCAGGGCAGCAACAGGCACAAGGCGTCGTCACCAGCCTCTACCATCAGCCTGGAGCAGCAGGAGGAGGAGGTTTTGGTGGATCCCATACCATCTCCGTTGGAGGTGCCAGTGGAGGATCTTCTGGATGTGGCGACCAAATTTGCGGCCCCACATTCATCTGGACTTCCTTTAAACGCAAAGCTGGCAGCCACTGTGGACTTTCTTAACAACCAGCAACTACAGGAAGAAGTCCTCATTCAGGCAATGAGCCGTCACAAGGCTCCATCCAATTGCAACTCCCTCAACGTGCCTGTGGTCAATACGCCGATATGGGCCAACATCAGTGCGGCTATCCGTCAACAAGAGGTAAAATTGCAGCGGATCCTGAAGCTCCTCACGGCCGGTATTACCGCCTTTGCGCGGTCGGTGGACGGGGACGAACTGAATTTGGACCAGGAAGATGCTCTGGCCCTCCTGTGCGCGACCCAGCACGAAATCAACGGGTTTCGCAAAACCAGCATCCGCCCAGCGCTCAATCCGAAGTTTGCAGGATTGTGCAAACCACCGTCGCTGCCCCCGCCCCGTCAGCTTTTTGGGGAGGACCTCTCGAAGAGAGTCAAAGAGCTTGACGAACAAGCCAAAACGGTGGGGATCATGCGCTCTCAGAGTGCCCCCGCACCGTCAGGCTCAAAGTCTCCATACATTCGATCACGAGGGTCTGCTAGTACCTCGACGAGGACCCACCCTCAAGCTCCACAACGACAGCAACATCAGACCCAGCACCAGGGGTCTTTTTTAGGACAGGGTCGGCAGAGACCCTGGTGGAAAACGAAGACGCCGCGCCCTCAAGCCAACCCAGCACCTCCACGTCCACCCACGCGTGTCAAGGACCGCCGGTAACCACGGAGGTGAGGGGGTCTGGTTCTCTCTTTTCTCTTTGTTTAACTTCACATGTTGGTGGTCGCCTTCGGTTGTTTTTGGGTGCATGGGGTAATTTTACTGGTGACGAGTATGTGTTGCAGAATATTCAGGGGCATAAAATTGAGTTTATTAATGGCGACATTCCTCCATCCCAGCACATGCCCGCTCGAACGTTTAAATTATCTGCTGCAGAACAGGCAGCAGGCTACAAGGAACTTTTAAGTCTTGAGCAGAAGGGAGTGATTGAGAGAGCGGTGCATGAGCCAGTTGAATTTGTTTCGAATATATTCACCAGACCTAAGAAGGATGGAGGTTGTCGTGTCATTATTGATCTAACCCGTTTGAATACTTTTGTAACATATACTCATTTTAAAATGGATACGTTTGAAACAGCCAAATCATTGATTTCTCATGGTTGCTTTATGGCATGCATCGATTTGAAAGACGCATATTATTCAGTATCCATCCAGAAATACGACAGAAGGTTTTTGAAATTCATCTGGATGGGGCAACTCTGGCAGTACAAGGCTTTGCCTAATGGGCTCACCACAGCCCCTAGATTGTTCACTAAATTAGTGAAACCAATTATGGCTTATTTGAGACAACGACACCATATAGTTATGGCCTACTTAGATGATATCTAAATTGTGGGCCACACCCTGGAATTGGCTGAACAGGGTGTTGCAGCTGCTGTCAATATATTTCAACAATTAGGGTTTATTGTCCATCCAGAGAAATCAAAGTTCTGCCCTGCCCAGGTGATTAATTACCTAGGGTTCACGGTGAACTCTATGAGCATGAGGGTTACCATTCCAATTAACAAGATTGAGGAGGTTACCCAGGTGTGTCAAGATATAATCCGCACCAATATACCATCGATTCGGCATTCAGCTACAATAATTGGGAAGCTTGTAGCTTTGTTTCCGGCAGCGCGATATGGACCTTTGCATTATCAGAATTTGCAAAGAGCTAAAATTGCTGCGTTAAAACAGAACGCTGGTCATTATGATCGGTCCATGCAGCTGCCGCCCGAAGCGATAAATGAGTTGCAATGGTGGGTGTGTCACATTAGCAGCTCATTCAAGCCTATCAGGGAGGCTAATCCGGTGGTATATTTGCAGACTGATGCAAGCTCCAATGGCTGGGGAGCCACGGATAATTGCTCTAGTTGTGGGGGCAGATGGGACACCCTTGAATCAACGATGTTGTTGACTCAAGGGATTAACTATTTGGTGTTGCTGGCAGCATTCCACGGACTTCGTGCATATTGTTCCAAGCTTGTTGGAGCACATGTCCGTCTCCAAATAGACAACACCACAGCAGTGGCATACTTAAACCATATGGGTGGTACCAGGTCAGTTTCGTGTGACAAATTGGCTAACTCAATTTGGCTCTGGTGTGTTCAAAGAGACATTTGGATTTCAGCTACCTATTTGCCAGGTGAGCTTAATACTGTGGCGGACACCAGGTCACGCAAATTTAATGACAGTATTGAATGGATGTTGCATCCTGAGATTTTTTCTAAAGTCACAGCCAAATTTGGTAAACCGGACATTGACCTTTTTGCGTCACGGTTGAACCATCAGGTACCAACCTACGTTTCATGGGAACCAGATCCTGGGGCAATAGCGCTAGATGCATTCTCGCTGGACTGGGGGAATTGGTTTTTCTATGCCTTCCCCCCGTTTTGCCTCATCAGTCGGGTATTGCGAAAGATTCAGGCAGATGCTGCCAAGGGCATCCTTATTATACCCGACTGGCCCACACAGCCTTGGTATCCGGTGGTCTTTGACATGCTCAACGAACCTTGGGTCCTTTTGAAGGGTTGCCCACAATTGGTTACTCACCCTGTCTCAGGGGAGCCACATCCCTGCCATGGCTATTTAAATTTGTTGGCTTGCAGGTTCTGAACAGGCCGTTAGTCCAATACGGCCTCTCGGCTCGGACCATGGATACCATCGGGGCGTCGTGTCGAGAGTCCACAAGGCGAAGATACCGCTCGCATATTAAGAAGTGGGAAGCCTACTGCAGCCGCTCTCGCATCACGTACGATGACGTGACAATAACCGACGTCCTGGAATTCCTCGCGGGGTTGCACCATGATGAACACTTAAGTTACAGTGCCATCAACAGCGCCAGAAGTGCGCTATCATTCTACCTCAATATTGGGGTAGGATCCAACAGGCTAGTGTCCAGACTCATGCGGGGTATATTCAATATGAATCCGCCTACACCACGCTATAATATCACCTGGGATGTCAGGGACGTATTAACCCTGCTCAGGACGTGGTCTCCCATGGAAGGGCTCCAACTGGACCAACTCACCATGAAGCTGGTGATGTTACTAGCGCTGACTTCAGCTCAGAGGGTACAGACACTACACAAACTTCGTGTCGACAGAATATCTTCTACCCCTACAGAAGTAGTCTTTTTCATTGACGAGCTACTAAAGCAGCATAGACCTGGGTGCACAGGGCTGCAGCTGAAGTTCCTGGCATACCCCGCAGATGCTAGGCTATGTTTAGCCTCACATATCCGCCACTATGTCAAGGTGACGGCACGCATCAGAGGAATGGAGAGATACCTGCTTGTCACTCATAAGAGACCTCATCATCGAGTGACAGTCCAGACAATATCCAGGTGGCTTCGAGTCGTCTTGGGTAAGTCAGGTATCGACACTAATGTGTTCAAGTCTCATTCCACCAGGGCTGCATCGACGTCAGCGGCGAGGGTCATGGAGGTGCCCATGGACCAAATTCTCGCCACAGCAGGATGGGCTAATGAAGCTGTGTTCCAGCGTTTTTATAGCAAGCCTGTTGCTGCTCCTCTACAGTTCGCAGAAGCTGTGCTGAATGCAGGTTCAGAACGTGGAGATGTCCCCGCATGAGGGGTTTTTGATTTGTTATTAATAAATATGCTCTTGTTTTGCAGTATGAACTATTGAGCAAGTTTGTTCCTCCCATCCATCCCTGGTAGTGGTGTGTCAGCATGGACGTGGTCCAGGGCGTGTAATCACAGAAGCTTTGAAGTCTTCATGAAGTCACTCACGTGACTCCGAAATGAAATAGTAAGATTGAACGAGAACTTACCAGTTCGAAGGTTGATCTTTATTTTATGAGGAGTCGAAGTGAGGGATTTCGTGCCCTCCTCGCCCAACCCTCAGTCACCTTCATCTGGTAATCTTAGTCACTTCAATCTTACTATGCAAAGTCATTTCTATTGTTGGTTTCTGTGATTCCACGCCGCTACTTTGAAGTATGTCGAGCATGCGCGCCGGCGGGCTCTTCACGAAATCCCTCACTTCGACTCCTCATAAAATAAAGATCAACCTTCGAACTGGTAAGTTCTTGTTCAATCTTACTATTCTCACACGCCACAAGTCGATTTTTTTTTTGTTCTTAATAATTTTTCACTCAAACCCAGAATTTTTAATTTTACGATGTTATTACACCCCATGAATCCACAAGATCAATAAATGGAGACCAACTCGTTAAGAATTGGTCTTTTTTTTCCCATTAGGAGGAGTCTCATTTCTTCCAAATGGGCCGTTTCCAACATATTACCAATCCACATTTTGAGTGTTGGTATAGTAGCCTTTTTCCAGAATTTGAGTATTGAGTTTTTTCGCTATCATTAAACCATAAATAATAAGTGAGATTTGGGATATATTTAATTTGTTTCCATCTCCTAATACTCCTTATCTGATTTATAAGTCATTAAAAACATAGAACTGATTGGAGTCACTTCAGCAAACTATCTATTGGTGTCCTGAAACACAAGAATGTCAACTGGTATCACCCTTTTATTTTACGTGAAGCTTCCTGAAAACGGTTCATATTAATGCTCCTAATGGTCGCTCAATACAATCAGCGCAATTCTGTGCAGACTGCACTCGTAGTCAGGATTGAGCCCTGGTCTCTTGCACTGTAAGGTAGCAGCTTTACCGCTATGCCAGCTACATTAAAAAAATTAAATGTAGCTGGCATAGCGAAATTGACAAGGTTCCCCATGGAAGGTTGGTTAAAAAGGTTCAATCTTTGGGTGTTAATGGCGGAGTAGCAAGATGGATTCAACAGTGGCTGAATGGGAGATGCCAGAGAGTAATGGTGGATGGCTGTTTGTCAGGGTGGAAGCCGGTGACCAGTGGGGTGCCTCAGGGATCTTGTTGGGTCCACTGTTGTTTGTCATGTACATCAATGATCTAGATGATGGGGTGGAAAATTGGATAAGTAAGTATGCAGATGATACTAAGATAGGTAGCGCTGTGGATAATGAAGTAGATTTTCAAAGCCTACAGAGAGATTTGGGACATTTGGAAGAGTGGGTGAAAGATGGCAGATGGAGTTTAATGCTGATAAGTGTGAGGTGCTACATCTTGGCAGGACAAATCAAAATAGGACGTACATGGTAAATGGTACGGAATTAAGGAATGTTGTGGAACAGAGGGATCTAGGAATAACTGTGCATAGTTCCCTGAAGGTGGAATCGGATGCAGATAGGGTGGTAAAGAAAGCTTTTGGTGTGCTGGCCTTTATAAATCAGAGTATTGAATATAGGAGTAGGGAAGTAATGTTAAAATTGTACAAGGCATTGGTGATACCAATTCTGGAGTATGGTGTACAATTTTGGTCGCCTAATTATAGGAAGGATTTCAACAAAATAGAGAAAGTACAGAGGAGATTTACTAGAATGTTGCCTGGGTTCCAGCAACTAAGTTACAGAGAAAGGTTGAACAAGTTAGGTCTTTATTCTTTGGAGCGCAGAAGGTTAAGGCGGGACTTGATTGAGGTATTTAAAATGATGAAAGGGATAGACAGAGTTGACGTGGATAAGCTTTTCCCATTGAGAGTAGGGAAGATTCAAACAAGAGGGCATGACATGAGAATTAAGGGACAGAAGTTGAGGGGTAACATGAGGGGGAACTTCTTTACTCAGAGAGTGGTGGCTGTATGGAATGATCTTCCAGCAGAATTGGTGGAGGCAGGATCGATTTTAACATTTAAAAGTAAAGTGGATAGGTATATGGACGGGAAGGGAATGGAGGGGTATGGCCTGAGTGCAGGTAGATGGGACTAGGGGAAAGTAAATGGTCGGCACGGACTGGAAGGGCCGAGAAGGCCTGTTTCCGTGCTGTAATTGTTATATGGTTATATGGTTATATGGTTATAAATGCAGATTGCATTTTGAATCACCACATGTTTTCCAATTTCCAGCATCAGCTTATTTTGATTTTCACCTCCAAGAGACTGGTGGATATCTGTTCCCTGGTGCCTCTGTTCCTGCATACACAGCTACATAATCTGTTTTGTCTTTCTGGTTCTTTCTCCGAAAATGATTCATTTCCTTGCACCTTACATTTTCCTTTCCACTTGGCGAGACATTCTGCAAGCCTGCAAATGCCCACTTGTATTCTCTTAAGGGCCTGACTCACTTGGGCATCATTTGCATGTCATTTACGCGACATCATTTAGGTGTCGTGACACACACGTGATGCGTGCATGGCTCGTGGTGAGGCGTGGTGGCGCAGGCAGTAACGCGCGGTCGCGCGCGGTGCCCCAGGATTTTGGGATTCACAAAATCTTCGCGCACCACCTACGTGACGTGCAAATGATGCCCTAGTGGGACAGGCCCTTTATATTTCTCCTCACTGTTTACCTTAACTCCAGGTTTGCAGATTTAGATATGTTACCCTCTGCATTCATTTCTGAGTTATTACTTTATATCGAAACAAACTGTAGCGCTAGCACCGACCCCTGGTGAATAGCATTGAAAATCATGTTCAAACTGAAGAGCAATCATTCATCATGGCTTTCTGCTCTCTGTCCTTATGTAGGCTTTAATTATCCACGCTGCCTCTGACCTTTTTCTTCCACGTGCTTCAGTTTTGCTGACCAGTCTTTTATATAACATTTTGTTGAATGCCTTTTGAAAATCCTTTCCTACATCATCCACTCTACATTTTCAACATCTATTCTCTCCTCAAGAAATTCAGTCAGTGTAGTTGCAACAGATTTGCCTTAAACAAATCTATTTTGGTTATATTATTAACGCACATTTCCTTAAGTGTTCATTATTTTTCCCTGATTCTTCATCTCTGCTGTTAAGGTCAAACTATTTAGCGTGAAGTTGCCTGACATGTGATAATCCCCTTTTCATTAAAGATAGTATTGGTTATTTTACATTAGGAGTGGGACGGTGGCACAGCGGTAGAGTTGCTGTCTTACAGCGGGTTTGATCCCGACGTGGGTGCTGTCGGTGTTTGTACGTTCTTCCCATGACCGCATGGGTTTTCTCCGAGATGTTCGGTTTCCTCACACACATTCCAAAAACTTACAATTAATTGTTAATTGTTAATTGGCCTTGTATAAATGTAAATTGTCCTTAGTGTGTGTAGGTTAGTGTTAATATGCGGGGATCGCTGGTCGGCATGGACTCGGTTTCCACATGTTTCCTCACTGTTTCCACACTGTACCTCTAAACTAAATATGTCCAGCTCCTTCCTTTTTTATAGGATTGGTAGATTATAACAAGCCTGTTTGCACCCTCAGCTTCCTCAGCAACTGAGGGTGTATCCCATGCAGACCAGGTAAGTAGACCCATGATTTCTACTGCTGCTTATAATTTTTATCATTTTTCTTATCATTTTACACCTCATCCATTGTGTTCATTACACCTGTTTCTACTCATATCCTTTCTAGTAAAAGCAAAATATGCATTCCAGCCTTGCCTCTGTGTATAGATTATCTTGTTTCAGAATTGCCCCCTCACTTCTTCTTTCTATCCTATTATTTGCATGCCCAGGTAGGATCAGCTGTTAACTCTTATGTTAATTTCCACAATCTTGCAATACCTTCTTTCTGGATGGGCCAAAAACATTGTGTTTGTTCTGCCAGGTGGGCTTAAAGATCCTATTTGAAGAATCACAGGAGAATAATTCCCAGTTTCCTACTTCATTTCCTATTTAACACAGGAGAATAATTCCCAGTTTCAAACATTACTGAAAACAGACAATCCTCTTGCTGTTAACGAAACACTGCGATAGAGTGGATTTGGAGAGAATGTTTCTGCTAGTGGGAGAGTCTAGGATTAGAGGAGAGGAGATGAGAAGAATTTCAGTGGAATTTCTGTGGAGGGTGGTGAATCTGTAGAATTCATTGTCACAGAAGGCTTTGGAGGCCAAATCGATGGATATTTTTAAGGCAGGGATAGATAGATTCTTGATTAGTTTGTGTGTCAGGGATTATGGGGAGAAGGCAGGATAATGGGGTTAAGAGATAGATCAGAAAGATAGATCAGCCATGATTGAATGGCAGAGCAGACCCGATGGGCCGAATGGCATAATTCTGCTCCTATCACTTACGAAGTTATGAACTTATGAATTAAACGCTGCACTTTTGCAACACTTTATGTGCACTTTATTGGTTATATCA
The DNA here is from genome assembly GCA_963514005.1 of Raja brachyura. Next base: position 106,630,184 of record OY740783.1, on the reverse strand, counting down.
CCCATTGGAATAACCTAAGGTATTTAAAGATGATGGGTGTTTTTTTTTTTTAATAATTTGATTTCATGAAATGTGTGGCGATTTAGATGATTTATTTTCAAAGCATCGAACAAAAGTGAATGAAGAACACAATGTGTTACAATATCCTAATTACTTTGCACGTGTCTCAAAGTTTTTAATGCATCTAACCTTTACAATTTTTTTTTATCTTGCTATTTCCTTGTTCTCTGTGTTTCCTTCTGAAAGCCGCTGAGTCATTTAGCTCCATTGTTTCCTGTGGAATGGAGATGTGAGGTTTACTACAGTAATTTCTCCTTATCTGATTTATAGGTAATTAAAAACATAGAACTGAATGGAGTCACTCAAGCAACTTATCTATTGGTGTCCTGAAACACAAGAGCATCAACTTATTTTATCTGAAGCTTCCTGAAAGCACAGTTCATATTAATGCTCCTAATGGAGCACTCAATACAATTAGCACAATTGTTGCAATTACAAACTGTATCTATTATCTTTGGTGTCACATTTCTGATATTTGTTTTGAAACAGATTTCAAATCTCACGGAGAATTGTACTATATTTGGAGTACAATTATAAATTTAGCTCCCTCATGTAGGCGACTAAATTTGGAAAAAGGAAACACTGGAAATACTCAGCAGGTCAGGCAGCATCTGCATAAAGAGTAGCAGACTTCATGTTTCAGGTTGAAGACCCTTTGCCTCAACTGGGGAAGAGATGAGAGAAGTTTATTAAAGGTGCATTAAGAATGGGGTAAAACATAAAATGCTAACCAGGATATCTCGTCAACATCTCCTTTACATCAGTGAAATCAAGAATGGACTCGGCGACCATTTCACTGAACACTTGCACTCTGCCCCTCCAAGCGCTACAAGATCTCCCGGCTGCTGTTCATTCCAATTCTGTGTCACATTCCATACTGACCTTTCTGTCTTGTGCTTCCTTCATTGCCAAAGTGAGAGCCACATGCAAACTGGAGAAATAGCACCTCATCTTCTGCTTGGGCAGCTTACAACCCAATGTTCTATGAACATTGAATTCTCAAATTTTACAGTAGGTACTAAACCAAACATCCTCTCCCTTCTCTCCCCATGAGTTATTCATTAAATCAGGTGGTCAGGCCTGTAAACAACTTAAGCAGTTTCAAGGCAACAACCCTCCATACACACCAACATTAAGGAACGTTATAAGCACCCGCACCTTTTTGTCTACGAAAAAAGCATAACTTTGGAATAAGATGGCAGCTTTTCAATGTTCAATATGCTTTACGATTCTGTAGATAAGGGTGAGCTGAGAATATTTACGTTCCCCCAAATTAACATTTTTTTTAATGTCTGAAACACTGAATGGAATGTCTGTGATAGGATGAAGGCAAAGAAGACCAGGGCCGCCTGGTTAGTTTCCAGTTCCTGACGTGTCAGAAATTGACATGCTAGTTTCTGCCATATTTCTTAAGATATCAGGCAAATTGGTCTATAGTTCCAACTTTTCATTGCCTCTCCTTTCTTGAACAGTATGGCAATATTTACTGCTTTCCATTCAATGAGAACTGTTCTAACATCATGGGAATTTCAGGACTTTAGAAAAATGAGGGGGACCTCATTGAATTGTACAGAATAGTGAGAGGTTGGATAGAGTGGATGTGGAGAGGATGTTTCCACTCGTGGGAGAGTCTAGGACTAGAAGTCATAGCCTCAGAATTAAAGGACATTCTTTTAGGAAGGCGATGAGGAGGATATTCATTAGTCAGTTTAGGTTAGCTATATTAGCCTACCTTTACTATATCTATCACCACGCATATTATGCATGCTGCGCATTTCATACGTAGTCCAGTCCGGATCTTCATCCCTACCCCAGACTATTGATATCGGTACTTCACCATCTCACGGTCAGACTTGATACTGACTACGTAAATGATAGCATGTAATGTTTCCTCCGCTTGTGTTACAATAAAGGACTATGGGTTGTTACTCCTGTGTATGGGTCTCATTACACAACAGTCAGACGGTGGTGAATCTGTGGAATTCTTTGCCACAGAAGGCTGTGGAGGCCAAGTCAGTGGATATATTTAAGGCAGAGATAGATAGATTCTTGATTAGTATGGGTGTCATAGGTTATGAGGAGAAGGCAGGAAAATGGGGTTTGGATGCAGAGATAGATCAGCCATGATTGAATGGTGGAATAGACTTGATGGGCCAAATGGCCTAATTCTGCTCCTATCACTTATGACTTATGATTTTAAGCTCAAACTAATGCATCCACTATCTCTATAGCCAGGCTGTTGGAGGTTACAGGCAATTTATCTATTTTTTGTCTGTTTCATTTTCTTCTCCTTTGACTAATTCTAATGTTTAAGTTCCATGTATTTACAGGACTATTGTCCTTCATTATTTCTGGATGTTATGGGCTTCTACACAGACAAAAAGACAAAAGCATAATGTCTCTGGACATTTTAAACTCATATTAATTTGTTTTGTCTCTAATGTGAACCTATTTCCTTGAATTATTGCTTCCCTTCTGCATACCTAAAGATATTTTCATGGTCTGTTTTTATGTTGTTTTGTTAGTTTTCTCTCATTCTCTATTTTCCATCAAATATACGATCATGCTTTGCTGATTTATGAAATTCTCCTTGTTCCTAATGTTATTACTCTCCACGGCAACATTATATTCTTTTAATCTACTGCTATTTTAACTCTTCAAATGAGTTACTTTTGGATCATATATTAGCATAGTGGCTTATGCTCCTTTAGGAAATGTATCATTTATGCAAATTATGAAATTCATTTAAAACAATGTTATTATTTGTCTACCCTCACATATTATTCTACTCTTCAAATTTACAGCCACCTTATCCCTTCTATCTATATAATTCATGTTGTTCAGATTTCAGCTGCCGATTACCAACATTCCTCTAAATCACAATGTAAGATTCAATGATTTTGTGACTACCTTTAAACAAAAGCTTTTTTTCTTTAGCATGGTATCTAATTGTGTAATTCTAGATCTAAAGTAGCTATTTGTATATTTTATTGTCTGATTTGCAGATGTAAAACATAAACTTATATGAAGGTACCCTCCACACAGATCCTGCAAAACTACCAGAGTGTCTGCCAAAATTGTCAGTCAGAGTATTGAGTATATAAATTGGGAGGACATGATAAGAGATTGGTGAGGCTATATTTGGAGTATTATGTTCATTTTTGGTCACTATGTTATAGGAAAGATGTTGTTATGTTTGAAAGGGTGCAGAGAAGATTTACAAGGATGTTGCCAGGACTAGGGGCTCTGTGCTATAGGGAGAGAATGAGCAGGCTAGGACTTTATTCGTTGGAGCGCAGGATCATGAGGGGTAATCCTACAGAGGTGCGCCAAATCATGAGAAGAATAGATCAGGTAAATGCACAGAGTCCTTTGCCGAGAGTAGGAAAATCGAGAACCAGAGGACATAGGTTTAAGGTGAGGGGGGAAAGATTTAATAGAATCCTGGGTTACACAAAAAGCTGGAGAAACTCAGCGGGTGCAGCAGCATCTAAGGAGCGAAGGAGATAGGCGACGTTTCGGGTCGAGACCCTTCTTCAGACTGGTCAGGGATCAGGGATCAGGGAAAAGAGAGATATAGATGGTGATGTGGAGAGATAAAGAACAATGAATGAAAGATATGCAAAAAAGTATCGATGATAAAGGAAACAGGCCATTGTAAGCTGTTTGTAGCGTGAAAATGAGAAGCTAGTGCGACTTGGGTGGGGGAGAGATAGAGAGAGAATGCCAGGGCCCGAGAATCCTGATGGCTAACATTTTTACACAAAGGGTTGTGGGTGCATGGAACGAGCTGCCAGAAGAGGTAGTTGAAGCAAATATTATCACAATGTTTAAGAGACATTTAGACAAGTACAAGAATAGGAAAGGATTAGAGGGATATACGCCAAATGCAGGCAAATGTGATTTTGTTAGATTTGGCATCTTGGTTGAGCCGAAGGACCTGCCTCCGTGCTGTATGATTGCATGACTCTATTACTCTATTATAAGATGTCATGTAAAAGGTGTCCTCACATAATAATAGCTCATATGATTGGGCTAATATTTAGCATGAACAGAAGATTGCCTGAGTAACAAAAAATGCAGCTAGAATAAATGCATCATTTTAAAGCTGTCAAATTGTGACTTTTGTTATGATAGGAATGGATGCTGGGATCTCAACTATTTACTATCAATATTAATGACAGATGAAAGGGCCAAAGTTACCGACATTGCAAAGATATGGGAGAAGGTAGTGGTGGGTTGGAAGATAGTTCTGAGGAGGATACAGATAATCTGCAGAGCAAATAGGCAAACCTTTGGCAGTTGAGGGATAATGCAGAGAAATGTGCAATAAACAATTTTGTAAGAAGGGCAGAAATCCAGAATATTGGCCTCTGTTAAAATGGGGAATGGAGTACAAAGTAGAGACATCTTGCTGCAACAGTACAAGGCATTAAGTAACTACATCCTGAAATGGTGAATGGTTTTATTCTTCATATTTAAGGAGTGATATACTTGCATTGGAAGCAATAGACAATAGACAATAGGTGCAGGACTAGGCCATTCGGCCCTTCGAGCCAGCACCGCCATTCAATATGATCATGGCTGATCATCCCCAATCAGTACCCCATTCCTGCCTTCTACCCATATGCCCTGACACCACTATTTTTAAGAGCCCTATATAGCTCTCTCTTGAAAGCATCCAGAGAACCTGCCTCCAGTGCCCTCTGAGGCAGAGAATTCCACAGACTCACCACTCTCTGTGAGAAAAAGTGTTTACTTGTCTCCATTCTAAATGGCTTACTCCTTATTCTTAAATTCAGTTCAGTGGAGGTTCACTTGGTTGATTCTTTGGATGTCTATTAAGGAATAATTAAGTAGGTTGAAATACATGTTGGAACTGAAGGACTATGATGGAATGTTTTACCTGGTGGGGGAATCTAGAGCAAGTGAGCCTAGTTTTGGAGCAAAGGATCACCTACCAAACAAATATGAAGAGGACTTTCTTCTTTGAGGGTTGTAAATCTTTAAAGTTCTCTAGCCCTGTTGAGACTGAGGCATTAAATATATTCCAAGCTGGGTTAAGAAGTTTATATACAAACATACTGAAGAAGAAAATCAAAAGGGTAACGGGGAGGGGGGGTGTTGTTTAAATAGCAAATTATGAAATGGGACAAGCTATTTTTGTTCCAGGTTTGTGCAAGGAGCAATCTGAACAATGGGAGACAAGTTGGCTAAATTTGAAAAGTAGAATAATATATGTTATGGTAGACAAGCAATAAAATACATTGACAGGAATTTCATAATTTGCAATTTAAATGGCCCCAGCCTGCTATTGTCCATCATAAGAACGTGATTATAACAGGAGAAGAAAATGCCCATTAACAGCCTGCTATTACCCATATCCTTTATCCTCCCCCAACCACTCCATCCACCCATCACCCACACATTCCTCATACTGGATCCCCTCCCACCATTGATCCCATATCAGCAACCTATCTCCCTTATTTGGTTCCATTCATCTCCTTCCTTTCCTACCAGATTCCACCATCTGCAGACTGTTAATGTCGCCACCTACATCTTCCAGATTTTATCGCTATTTCCAACATTCCCTCCCCAACCTGATTCTATATGCCAATCACCACTCCTCACCCGGAACAACCTATCGCTTGCCAACTCTCGTCCCCAACTCTCTCTCCTCGCCACTTTGGACTTTCTATCTTCTAGTGTCCCAATGACCTGCACTTCAGGAGATCTTACCTGAAGGATTATTTGTCCTGTTCCTACCTAGCTTTAGATGGACCTGGGAGCACAGCCGAGTTAATGCAATTTTCATTTGTGCAGGCCATTGGGACACTAGAACATCACCAGAATGATATAAATTATACTTTGCTCCATCACCAATCACTTCAAATGAAGAAAGTCAGTGCTTAAAATAGACAGCAGATCTCCTTATTAAATGTTTCGTGAAAAGGGGTCTTCAATATTCCATTTTTTGATAATAACTAAAAATAAATCCAAATGTTTACTTAAACTAAATAAATTCTGTGTTTTTTTAATATACCATTAAAAATCTACCTTAGCAATCAATCATGTATCTTACTTTAAGAGTGGGAGTTTTTGACTGGAGATTGGTTCATGTACTCTTGGTCAATTATATTTATTTGACATCTTGCCATTAATGTTTCTCAAGAGGGCTTCAGAGGGATTCCTGATGGAAATATATAAAACTATGATTTAATTAGGGTAGGCAGTCAGAAACATCCCCCCCCCCCCCCCCCCCCCCCACCCACCCGCCCCCCACCAGGGTGGGAATGGCAAAGACCAGACAGCACAGTTTTAAGGTGAGAGATACAAAGTATAAAGGAGATGGCTGTGGCAAGTTTTTTTTTCAAATTCAGAGAGTGGTGGGTGTTTGGAAAGTGCTGCCAGGGGTGGTGGTTGAGGCAAATATGATAGTGGCATTTAAGAGGCTTTTAGATAGACACATAGATATGCAGGGAATGGAGGGATATGGATCATATGCAGGTTGTGGAGATTCATTGAACTTGGCATCATGTTTGGCATGGAAATTGTGGTCCAAAGGGCCTGTTCCTATGCTGTGCTATTCTGGGTTTTAAACACAAGTTTGTGACGTGACTGGCAAATTCACAGTGAGTTTTGCGGGACACAAAATAAAATAGACGCAGTGAACTTCTCTGAGTGTTCAGTGAATGTTATTGTCATTTTCAAAATAGTGGCAAATCATTACAAATACTAAAACCTGATGAATTTGCTGAAAGTTTGGTTCAAATAACCAAAAAGACACAATTTTGTTAAATAGATTAACTGCAAAAATACCCAAAAAGTACAATTTACATTACAGAATTGCATCCAAGCACTAATTGTGGTGGTTTAGTAATGTTATGACTCATTTTGTGTTTAGACCATTTTCAGTTAATCTGGAATATATCCTAGAAAGTTATAGGAGAGATGAAGTGCTGTGGATCTAGCCCCATAAACTGTGTCCATCTTCTCCCAGCCCAAGGTTGTTTCTTCTGTTCCACACCCATTGAGGCCTGGAAATGACCATAATAAATCAGCTTCTCATCAAGCAAGTTTAGGTTACAATGTGGCTGTTCCCATAATCTGCTGTATTCCATAAAGTGTCAGTACAATTCAGTGCAGACTTCCAATGAGATACCCTTGCAGCAACATTGCTCAAACAACTTAGTCATAGAACCACAACATGGCAAAATGCCATTCAACCCAACCAAAACTAATCCTATTTTCCTGCATTTAACCCTATCCACCTATTCATTTTCTATCCAGATACCTGTCCAAATGCAGCTGAACCTTTGTGATCATGCCAGCCTCTATCATCTGCTTGAGTAGCTTGTTCCATATACCTTTCATCCTCTCTGTAAAAAAACATGCCTCTCTAGTCTCTTAAATATTTTCCTTCTCACCTTAAACCTGTTTTAGACTCCATAAAAAAAAGACTATGTACCCTATCAATGCTCTCATGATTTTAGTAATCTCTATAAAATCACCCCTCAGGCTTGTGTGCTTTGGTGAGAACAACCCTAACCTGTAACTGAATGTCACCATTTCCAGGAAGAATGGTGAGTCTCTCCTGCATTCCTTCTACCACTACCAGATCCATTAATTATTTAGTTTTTTAAGAACTTGGATGTTTGGAACCAACAATTACTTGCAATTACTTGGCCAGTGATATAATAATCAAAACGTTGTGGTATAAATATCTTAACATCTATGGTATCATATCTTCCACAGACCCTGACCAATCTGACCCTACTGTTAAGGTCATAAGGTCATAAGGAATAGTAGTAGAATTAAGCCATTCAGTCTCTCGTCTACTCTGTCATTCAGTAATGACTGATCTATCTCTCCCTCCTAACCCTATTCTCCTGCCTTCTTCCCACAACCACTGACACCTGTACTAATCAAGAATCTATCTATCTCTGCCTTAAAAATATCCACTAAAAACCTCCACAGCTTTCTGTGGCAAATAATTCCACAGATTCACCACCCTCTGACTACAGAAATTCCTCATCTCCTTCCTAAAGGAACGTCCTATAATTCTGTGGCTATGATAGCTAGTTCTCTGCTCTCCCACTAATGGAAACATTATTTCTCTATATTATTTGGTGAACTGAGAAGATATTTTGCAGAAATGTCTGTGCCCAATAGTAACTGAACATGTGTCTAGAATATACATTTTCATCTCCTTTATAGAAGACCAGTCCTCAAAGCAGGAGATAATGTTCAACATCTGCAATTATGTGGGATATTAGGTCATAAGGTCATGTGATAGGAGCAGAATTAGGCATTCTGCCCATCAAGTCTACTACGCCATTAAATTATGGCTGATCTATCTCTCCCTCTTAACCCCATTCTCCTGACTTTTCCCTATAACCAGACACCCATACTAATTAAGAATCTATCAATCTCTGCATAAAAATATCTATTGACTTGGCCTTCTGTGGCAAATAATTCCACAGATTCACCACCCTCTGACTAAATAAATTATTTTTCATCTCCTTCCTAAAGGAACTTCCTTTAATTCTATGACCTCCAGTCCTAGGCTCTCCCATTAGTGGAAACATCCTCTCCACATCCACTCTATCCAAGCCTTTCACTAGTTGGTACATTTCAATGAGTTACCCCCCTCATTCTTCCAAAAACCATTGAGTACTGGCCCAGTGCTGACAAATGCTCAATATAAGTCAGCCCACTTATTCCTGGTATCATTCTTGTAAACCTTCTCTGAACACGCTCCAGGGCCAGCACATCCTTCTTCAGATATGGTACCCACATTTGCTCACAATACACCAAATGCGGAATATTGGGAATAGAGGATGAGGTTATCTGCATTCCCAATGTCAAACTCAAAATAAAATGTCATCTCCTGGCAGTTGGCAGTGGCAGTGGCTGGACGTGGCAGTAATCACATCCACGGTACAATCGGATAGTCCAAGCCCCAGGTATGGCCTCCTTAGAATCTGCAAATCAATAGATCAGTATGGTCATGTAATGGATGTTGTTCCCCAGTTACAGGGTGCACCAGTAGGTTACTACTTTTCGGGACAGTCATAAGAGGCTGTGTTATTATTCCCAAAACGAGTGGGAACTATGGCTGAGTAGGCCAGTCGGGTACCACCAAAATTCCTGAGGCAGGGTCCTGCTTGATCTTGAGCAAGCACAGACTGATGAGGCAAAATGGGGGAAATGCATATAAAAATATTCCACCCCAGTGTAGTGAGAATGCATCTACCGCTACTGCCCCTGGGTCTGGTTCCCATGAAACATACTTCAGTAACTGGTGATTGAGTCTGGATGCAACCAAATCGATATCTGGCATCCCATACCAAGCAACAATATCATTAAATACATCATGATTCAACATCCACTATGTTGTCATTGAATTTGCATGACCTGGTGTCCGCCACCATGTTAAATCTACCTGGTAGGTAGATGGCTGAAACCCAAATGTTTCTTGTAATACACCAGTGCCAAATACGGTTAGCCAATCTATCACAAGATTCCGACTTGATTCCACCCATGTAATTAACATATGCCACTGCCGTAGTGTTGTCAATCTGATGCTGAACATGCAAGTGACGCATACTAGTACAATAAGCCTTAGAATGCTCCCAACAGTTCAAAATAGTTAATCCCATATGATTGAAGAATAAATGCCTCATGCATTTTCCATCTGCCTCCACAGCTAGAGATGGTATCAGTAGCACTTGTCCTAGGGCACTAACATCAGTTGTAAAATGTTCACTATCCACCACTGCACTTCAGCAATGGCTTCAGCTGGTAATTGCATGGGCCTGTCAAAATGACCTGCATTTATCCTGAGTGCCTGCTCCTTTGCATGTTGTAAAAGTTGGTAATGCAAAGGTCCAAACTGTGCAGCTGGAAAGGCAGCTGAATTTGCCAATCATGCTGGCCACCTGTCTAATTGAAGGTTGCTGCTCCACCATGAGCTTGTTACAGCCTTCAATTAAGTCTAATCTCTTGCCCCTGGACACTCACAGACATGTGAGTTGAGTTAATGGTAAATCCCAAATAATCAATAACTCTAAATGGTATCAATTGAGATTTAACTGGATGGATGAGAAACCCCAATCGCTCAAACATGAGTTTAACAGCTGAAACAGATAATTCAGCTGCTTCCTGAGTCTTCCACATGATTAAGATATCATCCAAATAAGCCATTACAATATGACTGAGCCCAGAGTAGCCCCGGCACTGGTTTTAACAGTCTTGTAAATAATCTAGGGGCTGAGGGTAACCCATTAGGCAATGCTTTAAATTGTCATGATTCCCTCATCCAGCTAAACTTCAAATATCTCCGATGATTCTTATGAACAGGCACTGAATAATATGCATCTTTAAGATCGAAACATGCCATATAACATCCTCTGGAAATCAGTTGTTTGGCAGTAACAAAGGTTTCCATTTTGAAATGTTTATACTGCACAAAGGGATTAAGGCTTGTCAAGGATGATTCGACATCCCCCATCCTTCTTTGGCTGAGGAAAAATATTAGACACGAATTGGTGCAATTGGTGAACCGTCTTCTCAATTACTCATTTTTTAAATAATTTTTCCATTTCAGATTGTACCTCCAAATTCTCTTGTGAAAAAAATCAATGTCCGGCTTGGTGTATGCTGTGTGGGTGGACGCAAATTGGGAAGGACTTCAATTCAAAACCCTTGTATACTGTGCAGTATAAACAAATCTGATGTTATCCCATAGCATTCCTTCAAGAACAAGTGTAATCTCCCCCCAACTTGTAGGTGAACCCCACTTAATATGTTCCGACAAGAACCAGACCCACCTACCTCCATGGTTACTGGTGGAATTTTCTGCCCCCGGTTTTTGGGGGGTAAGGTCATGTTCACCCATGGCCCTGCTGGAATGTGCCAGCTGCGCATATTTGTGAATGGCCAGCTTGGTCCTTGACCTGAACCGGTTTCAGCGAGCCGTTTGTAGGGGTACTGCCGCTGAAGCAAGGTTTAGCTGGTCGTCGGTGCTTTGATGAGTCCGACCGTTCTTGCCTCGTCGCCCAACTCCTTTACTCTTTTTAAGAGATCTTCACCGAACAGCAGGTTCGGTGGCTGGATATTGCTGGGTTTACACAGAACCGCAAACTTAGGGTTGATAGCAGGATGGATGGCAGTCTTTCCCAGGCAATTTATCTGAAAATGTGCATTGCATATGAGGGCCAGGGCATCCTGCTGTACATCAGACAGGTGCTTCCCATCCACAGACCTGGCGAACGCTGTAATGCCTGAAGCGAGCAGCTTCAGTACCCTCTGAAGCTTCATTTCATGAGCTTGGATACCTACGCCCATGTGACCCCAGATGGCGTGGTTAACTGCCGGCAATTTGAGCAGGACACAGTTGGCAGGGGTCTCATATTTTTTGGACGTTTCCTCCATAGTATACTCTTGAAGCTGGTGTGAGGCCAGGTAATTTATACTTGCGGCCAACTCTTCACCCAGCGGTTCACCTGTTTCTGTGGGGATAGCAAATCTTGCTGCCAGGACTGGCACCTCTGGCTCGTGCCTTTCATCCCTTGGGGTCAGCTCCACGGCTATACGCATGGACTCGGCGTCAGAATAAAACTGACCTCGCATGTTCTCCTCCTCCGAGAGGGAGACATTAAGCAGCCCTGATACAGGTGCCGCTGGCGCGGGCCCCGAGGAGACCCGTGCTGACACAACTCCTCCTGTTGGAGTGTATCTTGGTGCAGCATCCTCTACATTAGGAGCTCCATCCTGGACAGCCATCCAAAGACGTTATCCATTATCGGAGGGAAACCCTCCCGGCCTGACTCATCCGAGTCTACGGTCCGTGCAGACTTTTTAGTGGCTTTCTGCCCCAATGGTGCAGCCACAGTGCTCTCAGGCACCAAGTCTACAGTCGCTGGTCGTACCGCCAGCAACTCGGTAGGTGAGATAGGCAGCCGCCCGCTACCCGTACTTTTGGTCTCCAAATCTGAGGAAATACATTCTTGCCATAGAGGGAGTACAGAGAAGGTTCACCAGACTGATTCCTGGGATGGCAGGACTTCCATATGAAGAAAGACTGGATAGACTCAGCTTGTACTCGCTGGAATTTAAAAGATTGAGGGGGGATCTTATAGAGACTTACAAAATTCTTAAGGGGTTGGACAGGCTAGATGCAGGAAGATTGTTCCCGATGTTGTGGAAGTCCAGAACAAGGGGTCACAATTTAAGGATAAGGGGGGAGTCTTTTAGGACCGAGATGAGAAAATCATTATTCACACAGAGAGTGGTGAATCTGTGGAATTCTCTGCCACAGAAGGTAGTTGAGGCCAGTTCATTGGCTATATTTAAGATGGAGTTAGATGTGGCCCTTGTGGCTAAAGGAATCGGGGGGTATGGAGAGAAGGCAGGTACACAATACTGAGTTGGATGATCAGCCATGATCATATTGAATGGTGTTGCAGGCTCGAAGAGTCGAATGGCCTACTCCTGCACCTATTTTCTATGTTTCTATGTTTCTATGTAATCAAAGGTGCACCATCTACCTTCTTAGATGTTCACAGGACAAAACATGTCACAGAATACTTGAACAATTGTTTCTACTGATGCAGCATGGATACTATCCTGACTGGTTGTATCATGGCCTGGAGCAGCAATACCATTGCAGATTAATTAGATGTACCACATGGACAGCTTTACGAAGGCTAAATAGTGGGAAACTATCCCCATAAGCAAATGATTCAGGGACCAGAGAGTGTAGATATATAGAGTGAACGCCAAATAAGGGGGAATGGAGGAAAATATTTTCTTTCAATGAGTGATTATACCCTTGTGCCCACTACTTATAAGTGTTGTGGAAACAAAATTAATATGGGTTCTCAAAGGGAAATCATACACAAAGAGAAGAAAATTATTTGCAAGGGTATGGTGAAAAAATCTGGGGAAAAGGACAAACTGAATTTTACTTCGGAGTCACGTGAGTGACTACGTGAAGAAGCCCCGCCAGGTGCATGCGCATCATCACGTCCGACGCATGGCACACTGACGGGCTGGAGAGCGCAGCTCCACCAGCGGTAAGTAACAAACCGGCAGGTAAGTGGTTTAAACAACTTTCTGCAGGTACTTAAACTCCGTAAGGTTGGTTTCAGGAGCCAGCGGGAGTTGTCTCAAAATGGAGAGAATAGCGAAAAAGAGTGCTGCCATTCGCAGTAAAATATTTACTCGCAGGACCGAGGTTAGTGAACGTAGGTCGACCAGGGAAATACTGGCTGTGGTAACGCCGGTTCCGACGACACCGACTGCAGAACTGCCGGCAGCACAACTGCCTCCATGAATTCCGGTGCCTCAGGCCGCTGTGGCCACTCCAGTTGGGAGGAAGGCAAAAAGAAAATCAGTCATGCCTGTTTATTCAGATGAGACTGACCAAGAAGACTCCCCTCCTTCAAACAAGAAAGTCTGGGGACATCTTGATAAGATGGAGAAAATGATTGATCATCGGGGTCGCATACCCCCAGGATTCCCCAACAGCTTTCTGGAACAGCCTCAGGCAGAGGCCCATATGGCGAGCAGGACTACCAGCACGCCTACGAGTTCCAGTGGGAATCCCCATCACCAGCACCTTGTTTAGGGCTGGTTGATACCTCCCTAGAGCAAGGCTCGGGAGAGCTAGGGCAGGAGGAATCTGACCCTGACGTTGGTGTCACTGCTTTTGTGCATACACCAAAGCACATGAGCCATGCTCCAGGTGTCCCGGATGTGGCCAGAAATTTTGCCATACCGGAGGGGACTGGTGAAGCCATGGAGGATAATCTGGCCAGCAACAGAAATTATATGGCCTCTCACCAGCTCCAGGACCCTATTATGGAGGAAACATCAACTTGTTACCAGACACCTGTTAACTGTGCGTCGCTCAAGGTGCCCACCGTGAACTCAGCCATCTGGGCACAAATGAGCGCATCTATGAGGGGGCAGGAGCTCCGATTCCAGAGAGTCCTCAAGTTGCTGGAGGCAGGGATCACCGCGTTTGGGCGAATGGTCCAAGGAGTGCCGATGTCAGGAACACAGCAGGATATGCTGGCCCTGCTGTGCAATGCTCATTTTGAGTTAAACTGCATCCGGAAGACCGCCATCAAGCCGACACTGAATCCACGCTTCGTGGCTCTATGTAAGTCCTCCAATATCCAGGAGGAAATTTTTTTCTTTGGGGAGGACCTGGCAAAACAGGTTAAAGACCTAGAGGAAGAGGCTAAAACCATTGGCCTCATTAAGACCTACACACCCTCGGCCAGGATACCACCTTGCAGGCCTTTTCCCTTCAGACGGGCTTCAGATGCTGGAGCAGGTCCAAGCAGAGCATTGATGGTTACACGCCATTCACATGCACCTGTACACACCCCCAACATGGCCAGAAGGTGGAGAAATCAGAGATCAGCTATGGAGGTACGGGGAACTGATTCAGTCCAAGATATATCCTCTGGGGAACAACCTCCGGTTGGGGGTAGGTTGCAATTGTTTTATGATGAATGGTGCTGCATAACATCAAATCTATTTATACTGGACAGTGTCCGGGGGTCTCAAATTGAGTTTATGTCAGGAATACATCCACCTGCACAAAATATACCTAGTCGGGTATTGTTTTTTTCAGGACCAGAAACTCTACAGGTGAATGATGAAATTGGGGTTTTATTCCAAAAAGGGGTAATTGAAAGGATGGTATATCATCCTCAACAATTTGTGCCCAATATATTCCACAGGCAGAAAAAGGATGGTGGGCGTCGAGTCATTTTGGACCTAACCCGACTAAATTCTTATGTCCAGTATAGGCATTTTAAAATGGATATTTTCAGTACTGCTAAGCAGTTGTTAGCAAAAGGTTGTTATATGGCAACCATCTATATGAAAGATGCATATTATTCAGTACCAATTCATCATCAGTACCGTAGATACTTGAAATTTAGTTGGATGGGACAACTGTGGCAATTTAAAGCGTTGCCCTGTGCGTTATCCTCAGCTCCTAGGTTATTTACAAAATTATTGAAACCAGTTCTGGCGCTACTCCATGCCCAGAATCACATTGTGATGGCTTATTAGATGCTATTTTAATTGTAAGCAACACTCAGGAAACAGCTGAGGAGTCGGTTTCAGCGACCAAACACTTGTTTCAGAGGTTAGATTTCCTCATCCATCCAACAAAATCCAAGCTAGTACCTTCCCGAATAATTGACTAATTGGGGTTTGTCATTGATTCATTTGGGACTGGTGCATTATGAAAAATATCTGGGTCTCAGCTATTTACCTACCAGGTAGAGATAATGTAGTGGCGGACACCAAGTCACGCAAATTTAATGAAAACATACAATGGATGCTAAATCCAAATGTTTTTAAAATGATTGTCAGCCAGTATGGTTTGCCAGACATAGATCTGTTTGCATCCAGGCTAAATCACCAGTTACCTAAATACGTTTCATGGGAACCAGATCCAGGAGCAGTAGTGATGGATGCATTCTCGCTAAATTGGGGACGTACACTCTTTTACGCTTTTCCCCCATTCTGCCTCATCAGGCAATGTCTCACCAAAATAGAGCAGGACTCCGCCTCAGGCGTTCTGGTGGTTCCTGACTGGCCTACACAGCCATAGTTCCCATTGGTCCTGAGAATGATACTCAGCCATTCATGACTGTCCCCAAACGCAGTAATTTGTTGGTGCATCCAGTAACAGGAGAAAATCATCCTTTACATGATCGTATCAATCTGTTAATCTGCAGATTCTGACCAGACCGTTCCAAGGGCTTCGACTGTCGAGTAGGACCGTGGATGTAATTACTGCGGCCTGGAGAGATAGCACTAAAAACAATATGTGTCTCATAGTAAGAAATGGGAGATGTTTTGTTTACAGTCAGATATATCTTATCATACTGCAAGCATACCGGATGTATTGGAGTTCCTTGCTACATTACATTTTGATGAACAGTTGAGCTATAGTGCCATTGATAGTGCTCAGAGTGCTTTGTCCTCCTATTTACGGCAATTTTTGGGACAACAATCTATCGGGTCTCATCTGCTAGTGTTCCGATTCATGAGAGGTATCTTTAACAAAAACCCTCCTAAGCCTAGATATACAGAAATCTGGGATTTGAGCATAGTTCTCACACTGCTTTGGCAATGGGCTCCAATCACATCGCTATCTTTTCAGAAGTTAACACTTAAAGTAGTTATGCTCATGGCGCTGGTATCAGTGCAACGGGTTCAGACATTGCAAAAGCTACGGCTGGATAGCATGTATTCTTCTGTAGATAATATGATGTTTTATTTATATGATTTAATCAAAGAAAGCAGGCCAAGTATGGCCAGAACCAAAGTAAGCTTTAAAACATACCCCGTTGACCGAAGGCTATGTGTAGTTACGCAACTGAGTCAATATATCGAGGTAACTAAGAATCTCAGAGGCTCTGAAATAGCAATGCTCATCAGCCACAAAAAATCTCATAAAAAGGTGTCAGTACAAACTATTTCTAGGTGGTTGAAACAGGTTTTGGATTGTGCTGGAGTGGACACTCATGTGTTTAAATCTCACTCCACCAGGGTGGCATCAACATCCGCAGCGAAGGCACATGACATGGCTCTAGATCAAATCCTCGGGGCAGCAGGATGCTCTAGGGAATCAACGTTTTTCAAGTTTTATGACAAACCTGTCCTGGCAGTGCAAGATTTTTGGGCATGCTGTTTTGGGTTCTGTTTGATTTCTTTTGTAATTTCATTTGTAATTTCCCCCTGTATCTATGGCATGAAATCACAGAGGTTTGAAATCTTCACATAGTCACTCACGTGACTCCGAAGTAAAATAGTAAGATTAAATGAGAACTTGCCAGTTTGAAGTTTGATCTTTATTTCATGAGGAGTTACGGTGAGGGATTATGTGCCCTCTTCTCCCGACCCTCTTAATCGCAAAGATCATCTGGTAGTTCTAGTCTTCTGAGTCTTACTATATCACTTCAACTGTAGTTACTGTGATTTCATGCTGCTGCTTTGAAGTATGACGCGCATGCGCCTGGCGGGGCTTCTTCACGTAATCCCTCATCGTAACTCCTCATAAAATAAAGATCAAACTTCATGCTGGTAAGTTCTCATTTAATCTTTCTATTATAATATATATTTTTATAATCTAAATTGTCCTCTTCTTTGCCTTAATAATTATATATATCATTCGGCCTGCAGTACGTGGATCAGCTTGGCAAGTTACAGGAGCTGGGACCTTACTTGGATCTGTTCCTGGTCTGCCATTTCAATTTTGCCATGTAGAGGAAAATAGAGTTCCCAGCAAAATTACAAATTGTTACACAACATTACATAAAATAACTGCACAGAAACATGTTATTGGTCTGAGAGCTCCGTTTTGGTATATATTCACCACACGGCCACCTTTTTGAACCCCCAGCAATTTTATTCCTTAGTCACAGCAGATGCAGTGGGAAATTTCTGCTCTGGGCTATCATCATCAAGACACTATTAAAAACCTGTGATGTTGTTTCTAAAACGAATCTGCCAGCCAGTTGCTGTTAAATCATTCTCTTAGCTTCCATTTTAATGCAGGGTAAATCCATTCAATCAGCAGGAAAGCTAATCCTGAAAAATTCTCGGTTTAACTTCAGAGCAAATTAGATTAAACACAAGTGCATGGTTGACTGCACTCCTGAAGCTAATCACAAAAGGTTTTCAGAACGGTGCCCTGTGTCATTACAATGGCCTAAAGGATTTTAGGCATACTAACCAACAGATCTTACAATGTGTATGCTTCATTCTGTCATTTGCAGAATTGATGCTTCTGAGTTGGTAGAATTGTTTAGCTCACTCAGACCAGTGTGTTCTTCTTATAGCCTGCTTCTTAAAACTGTTTAGGAAGGAAATGCAGATGCTGGTGGAACAGCGGTGCTGCAGCATCTCTGAATAGAAGGAATGAGTGATGTTTCGGGTCAAGACCCTTCTTCAGACTGAGAGTCAGAAGAGAGACATACACAGAGATAAGGAAGGGTAAGATGAGAATACGAGACATCAAATGAGATGTAGCTCAGAGAAAATGTAGAATAGATCATTGTTAGCTAGGAGAAGGTGACAACGAAGCATTCAGAGATTACATTTAATCGGGGAGACAAATATGCTGGAGAAACTCAGCGGGTGAGGCAGCATCTATGGAGTGAAGGAATAGGTGACGTTTTGGATCAAGACCCTTCTTCAGACTGATGTGGAGGTGGGGGGACGGGAAGAAGAAAGGAAGAGGTGGAGACAGTAGGCTGTGGGAGAGCTGGGAAGGGGAGGGGAAGGAGGGAGAAAGCAAGGACTACCTGAAATTGGAGGTCAATGTTCATACCACTGTCATTTTACACATTTAGTGTTTGCAAGAGAATATTGCCCTCACAAAGTTTTAAATGTTATAGTTTCTAGTTCCACATCATAAAGATTGATGTTAAAGAGGCATGTTTCCATGGTTAAAGAATAGGGAATTGAAACTGGTGTTCACACCTCAGCGGTATGAACATTGACTGGGGAAAGGGAGTCAGTCTATCCCACGACAGAAGGGGAAGGAGTTGTACAATTTGATAGCCACAGGGTAAAAGGATCTCCTGTGGCGTTCTGTGGTGCATCTCGGTGGAATTAGATGCAGCACAGATATATTAGCAATGTTACAAAATTTTGAGATTTTAAAAATCAAGTCTGCAATTTATCCCATCAGATAAAGCATAAAAAGAAGTTTCATTTGACACCTAATTTACTTTCATATCTTCAGTATTAAAAAAGTTATGGCCATTTTCATACTCGGAAATGAGCATCTTGCTTCCCATTGCCTTTCAATTGACTTAACACAAAAGCTGTGATCTGGAAAAGTTAAAAGCCCATAACTTTCTTAAAAATTAAGAGAACTCAATGAAATTTTCAGTTATTATAGATTGAAGCATTCTGAAACAAATATTAAACAATCTTACTTGGATTACCTGAAATTAAAGCATATAATTAGTTAGTTATCTAATTGTAGCTAATTACAAAATTCAATGAGTAGATCTAAACATCTATCAATGTCTTAAGAAAAGATAAACTTTTTTTAAATTGCCTAAGTGTCCAAATAACATTCACACAATAATCCACAATATAACATAATTTTTAAATCTCATTTTCATTAATTTCTGGGCCAAATGGAAGGAATTTAGTGTTTTATGCCTGTGAATTAATGGCCATTTAAATCAACTAGCGAGTGGGTTTTAGTGGAATGCGGTGGATTAGAACGTTGCGGTTAGCGGTGAAGTCGGGGGGAAAAATACTGTTTGTTCATAGATTTTTTGGGACCCCATTTCGCAACATAAAAATATCATTAAAGCCTCCCGAAAAACCAACTTTTAATATAAAAATAAACTATTTACCTTTTTTTCTCCCCTACGGAAAATCCTTCCGGTTGTCAGTGCTCACGGCTTTTGAAGGTGATTTTTAAATTACTCTAGTTAATAAATAATTTGGAGTAATTTAAAAATACCTTCATTGATGAAATGTCGGAGCGATTTTTCTTCCGCAACGAAATCGCCCGACATTCATCGATTATCCAGGTCTGTGGAAAAACGGCACTTTAAGCCCGCCCCCCTCTGAAAGGCGCTAAAGTCGCTCACACGAGGAGCGGCAGAAGTGCAGCGCCACTAAAGGTAAGTTTTGCAACATACCTAGATATATATCTCAAATAAGTTTTCATGTGACTTCCCTTGCCCATATGTGACCGGTCTCTCCACAACCTCTACCTATTGCATTTACCCTCTTTCCTTACGCATGGAACTAGGATAGGGTTTCCTTTGTCCTATCTTACAGCCCACTAGCCTTCACATAATCAATTATCCTCTTCAAACATTTTGTCTCCTCGGCCCTTTCAGAATTTTTAGGTAGTTATTGTCTCTGTGCTCCCTGATACACTGTCCCTCATCTTCATTCACAACCCCTTCTTGCACCACCTTCCCACGCAATTGCAGGAGATGCAACACTTGTCCTTTTCTTCCCTCTTCCAAACAGTTTTTTTCAGATTAAAGTATGTCTATCTTGCAGATCATCTAATTTAGTGTACTACACAAAGTGATTTGGAACGTTCAGTGATCCTGAAAGATGCTCTGTAAATATATATTCCATTTTACTCTGCTGTCTCTCCAGAGATGCTGTCTGGCCCATTGACTATTTCCAGCCCTTAATGCATTTATGTTGCTACCACTTGAGTTAAAATGTGAATATTTTCACCATTAAACAATAACAGCCACTTTAATTCAATAAGACATCCCAAGGCATACTGGAGCATTATCAAGCAAAGCTCAGCACCAAGCCTCTTGAGATTACATTAGGACAGATGACCGGAACCATGGTAACAGGTTTTTTTTTAAGTGCATCTTAAGAAATGTAAAGAGATGGATGGATGAGGGGTTTAGGGAATATTTCCCAGAGCACAGAGAGTAGGCAGCTGAAGATAACAGAGGCCAATGGTGGATCAGATAATATACCTGAATGTTATTAGGCCAGAATTGATGTGTGGGAATCCTGGAATGATAAAATGATGGAGATAGCTTGGAGAGAGATGAAAGGAAAGAAGTTTAAAACAATAGCTTTGTTTATTAGTGTGTCAATGCAGGCCTGTGAACATTGATGAATGGGACCCGTTGGGAATTGGAAATCAGGCAGGAGGGTTTGAGATAATACTTTAATGGTGGCAGGTGGAAGGTGGGAACCCAGTCAGTAATCTTCTGTATAGAGAAGGCAAGACAGGTCAACTTTGCCTAAATACCTATATGTGCATTTGTTTTCCTTTCCCACGGATACTATCTTAATTATTTATTCAAGGTAATCTATCCTATCTAATGCATAAAAATAAGAAATAATATGTTAGCTTTAATGGTTATGATGTCAGTCATCGGAGAGCACTGGCTGCACGAGTCAATACTGGTACTGTCAGCTTTGCCTAGGTAGAGGTTAGTGAAATTCACTGCAATATTCAACAA
The DNA here is from genome assembly GCA_963514005.1 of Raja brachyura. Next base: position 106,609,107 of record OY740783.1, on the reverse strand, counting down.
CTGGCAGGAGCTACACAATAAAGTATTGTCTGATGAATCAAGGTGCTATATCCTAATGGAGGCAAGAGCCAAGAACAATGTGTTTTGTAATGGCTAAAAGAAACATGAGCCCTTATGGGCCTGTCCCACTTAGGTGATTTTTCAGGTGACTGCCGGCGACTGTCAAGTCGTAGCAGGCGCTGAAAAAACGACGACTGGAAGGGCAACTGTCAGAATGGAACAAACACACACACTTCGCTTCCTTCACCTGCCAGTTATGCGGGTGGGGGTGGAGGGCAAGCGGGGGGAGCACTGTCTGAGTGAAATTCACACTGTGCAAAGCCAATGTGATACAGACATGCACCACGATCAACAAGAAGGATGGCGCTGTAATTAAGACGGTGAAAGCACAGTGTACGGGAAGGGTCATAAGTCCTTTAAAAGGGGGGGGGGGAGAGGAGGGAGAGGGAAGGAAGGGGGAGACAGGGTGGTGAGGAGGAGTGGAGACAACTTTTAAGAAGCCAGAGATACACGGCTGTGAAGCTCGGCAGACATTAACATTACTGGTCGGTTATCCTTGATTCTGAAAAGGACTGTTTACGTTTTTTTAACCCAACGAGCCAAGTAATTTCACCGGTCAGCACTGGCTACAACCTATAAGAACCTACAACAACCTACGACCTCCTGGCGATCCACTACCACTGCACCTACGGCATGAGAATTCTCGCTCCTCTCCATGGCGGCTTCATTCTGGACACCGTTCATTTTTCAACACGTTGAAAAATTAGCGACAACCAGAATGAAGCCACAACTAGTTCCGAGAATGTGGGAACTACTCACAACCATGAAGCCGACTCTCCGGCAACTACCCGCGAACAGGTGGCGACCATGTGGCGACCCCATAGTCTCCTGTAGTCGCCTAAAAAGTCGCCTAAGTGGGACAGGCCCATTAGCCTTCGTTCTTGATGTGACCAAACCAGAATGAAATAGAGTCATAGAGTGATACAGAGTGGAAACAGGCCCTTTGGCCCCACTTGTCTACATTGACCAACAATGTCCCAGCTACGCTAGTCCCACCTACATGCGCAAGGTCCCTCTAAACCTGTCCTATCCATGTACCTGTCCAACTGTTTCTTAAACATTGGGATAGTCCCAGACTCAGCCACCTTGTCTGGCAGCTTGTTCCATACACCCACTACCCCTTGTGTGAAAACGTTACCCCTTAGATTCCCAGTAAATATTTTCCCCTTCACTTTAAACCCATGTCCTCTGGAAATGTGTGAGTATATCAATGTGCACACGTTGCAGATGACAATTTTTTCCTGTTTGTGGTGCATTGAAATTAAGTTGTTCTTAACTGCTATGCGTATTTGGATGTAGGAAGTGACTGAATATACTGCCGCAGGAGACATCCAATTCTATGTTTATTTATGTAACACCAGTGGCATTAACTAATTTGTGATAATTGTGTTAAAATAGCATATAGTAGATCCACATTCAGCTGAGTGAGTTTTTGAGTTTGTAATAATCAATCCAAGCTTTAGTCTCAAGATAAAAACAGGCTCCTCAGCTATCAGTTCATTTACAGTAACTATCGATGAGGGGTTATTATATGGGAAACAGAAATATATTAATATGTGGTGAGTATATGGAATGATCTTGCCAGAGGAGGCAGATACTATAACAACATTTAAAATACGCCTGGACAGGTACATGGACATGAAGTGGTTTGAGGAATATGGACGAAATGCCAGCAGGTAGGACTAGACTAGAGGGGTGGAAGATAGACACAAAATGCTGGAGTAACTCAGCGTGACAGGCGGCATCTCTGGATAGAAGGAATGGGTGACATTTTGGATCGTGTCCCTTCTTCAGACTTAGAGGGCCAGTTTGGTTGTCATGGGCAAGTTAAGCTATATGATTCAATAACTCTCTTGAGGCTAAAAAAAACAATGGCTTGTAGAACTGTGAACAGCACCAGGAGAATGGGACTAAGAAGACTGATACTGTTGAGATTTCTCTATACAGAACTAATACCAACTCGATGGGCCAAATGTCCACCTCGTAAGGAATCATCCATAAGAATTTGAATAGGGTAATTAATATGGCTATCCAGGGCCGCATCTGTTGAGAAAATATAAAGCGATTGCACGGCTGAGTATTTAAGAGTGGATTGCAGAATATGTGCTTGCCGTAAATGGCTGACAAGTTATACACATGGCTACAAAAATATGTCATCAAATATGATGAGTTGCTCGCTGAGCCAGTAGGTGGGATCTCTTGCCATGCAGGAAATAACAAGCATATTTGTTTCATCTAAATGTTATATCCTTCCTGTCAGCTGATTAATGAAGCACTGTGCACATCTGAATCTGTACTAGCAGGTTATTTTCTAATATTTTCAAAGCAGCACAATCTGTCACTTATGATCTGTTAGGCTTTGAAGATTTTATTTTATTTTTTTCGGGAGGCTACATTCTGCTGCGAATAAATCAGAAATGTTTAGGTAATATGAGCTTTAGGAAATATGAGCTGCTTTCATCTCTGCATCTGGGTGAACTTATAATGACCATTTTAGCATCATTGTAGTGTGGATATAGACATTGTCTGGACACTCCAAATGGGATAATATGAAAATAAAGAAGAAAGGATTGTACCTTTGCCTTGATGATCGGTAAACTTATGTTGACCCTAGAATCATCAAGGATTCTATGTGTTGGATTTACATAAGATTGTGGTAGATTTGTGTTTGATTTGGTACAGATTATGTTGATAATTCAGTAAAATTCTAGGCGCATGCAAAAAGCAACTTCAAATTAAACATAATATTATTTCAGTCAGTAGGATATTCAGCTGGGTTTAACAGTTTAATTTGCTGACAAAGAGCTTCCCTGGTTTCCTCAATGTTGTCTGAAAAGACTGAGAGAGCCTTTAGACTTTAAACTTTAGAAATATAGCGTGGAAAAGAGGCCCTTCACCAAGTCTGCATGAACCAGCGATAAGCCCGTACACTCTCACTATCCAACACACTACAGACAATTTAGAATTTACATAAGCTGATTAACCTGCAAACCTGTGCATTTGTGGAGTGTGGAAGAAACGGAGAACGTAGTGAAAACCCCTCGCGATCATAGGGAGAACATAGAAACTCCGTATAGACAGCACCACGGTGAGGATCAAACGCACGTTATCAGGCAGCAATTCTACATTGTGCAACTGTGCCCCCATTATAGCTTTTTACTGTACTGTTTAGTTTAGTTTAGTTTGGAGATACAGCATGGAAACAAGCTATTCATCACACTGAACTTCTGTTAGGCCTCATCTTTCTTTCTCCAATGGCCAAGTGAACCTCCAGAAGCTTCTCCCCTGTAGTGTCAATTGAGGGATGGCTGAAGCCACACGTCTGGTTTTCTAGCTTACATGTTCTCTGCTCTCATCTCCTCCTGCAAGGAAGAACGGTAGCCTCTGACTGGGACCATACTGACATGGGAAACATTGGGTAAATGTGACTGAGGAATAGGCGGAAGACTGTGGAAGAATGAGTGCAAGTGTCAGTATCAGATTGACTTGAGGTTGTGACCAAGGTCCTGCATAGGCCTGGTTGGTGCATCTGCAATGTGGTATGAGTTGTTATTCAGAAAGAAACAAGGTAACCTCAAAATATAGACACAAATAGAGTCAATGAACTTTGGTCCCATAAAACAGAGAGAGAGAGATTCTACCACTCAGCTGTAAATTAAATCACCAAGTCCAACATGTTTGGGTTATGGAAGGAAAGTAGAGAAGCATTAGGAAATCCAATATGGTCACAGGGAGAACATGTAAAACCCCACGTAGACAAAGCCCAAGGTCAGGGCTGAACTGGGGTTCACTGGAGCTGTGATTGGGGCATCGGCTTTCATAGCTGTACCACTGTGCTGTCCTCTGATGTCGACAGAGCAAGGTATAAAGTTTATTTTAAAACAAGCATGTTGAATCCACAACCTTATAATTTAGTTAGTCGAGAAATTGAGCTGAAGTTTCTGATCAGGAATCTATCATCAGCAATAGTGGCGGTAGGCAATAAATGGCCTGTGTTAGTTTATGCAGTAAAATAATTTTGCACATCATGTGATTCAATTTAAATTAAAATTATACCACAAAGGAAAATTGGGACCATAAGAAGCCTTTGATTCTCCTGCTGGCTCGTCTGTAGCTCGGAGAGTGTCGTGCTACCCCTGGTGTGCTCACATTGCTTAATGCATTGTCTGTGAGCCATGATTCCTGGAGAGCTCCAGCCATTCAGTTAGAAAGGGGCGTTCACTGCGCATAAACTCAAAGGGCAGCTGTGTGAGAAAGCACCAGCCCATTGAATCAGCTGCTGAGAATATATCTTGTGCTGGCCATCTTTACATATTAAATTATCCCTCTCACTCAGATCTGGCCATGACTGCCACCAGGAGGGCTTTTTCTTAAATATCAGAATTGTTGATAAAATCTGCAAATTCATTTCTATCCTGCAGTTATGCCAGCAGTGTACTAGATTGTTATAGTAAACCTGCTGGCATATCTGCAGGTTAAGAATTCTTCTGAAGAGGCAGTGACTAATTTATCGCCCCTGAAGTGGGGAATCAAGGAACTGCAGATGCTGATTTAAAACCAAAACACAAAGTGCTGGAATAACTTAATAGACCATGCAGCATCTCCAGAGGACACAGATAGGTGACATTTCACGTGAGGACTCATCCTTCGACTTATTTGTAGTTGGGGGAGAGAGCTGGAAAAGAGGTGGGGGTGGGACAAAGTGATAGGTTGATACAAGTGTGAAGGGTTTTGTTTGGCAGGTGAGCAGACAAAGTCTGGAGATGAAAAAGAGACAAAAAGATATAGGATAAAGAAGGAAGAGGAGTGAAATGTGAAGCCTGAGAAAGGGATATAGGTGGAAGCAGAAAGGGGAAACTGGATAGTGGGAGAAAGGGTGAGTACAGGGGTGGGACACAGAGAAGAGATGGGAGGGAAGGGGTGTGGGTTGGTGCCTAAATTTTAGAATTCAGAGGTCATACTTTTGGGTTATAAGCCGCCCAATAGGAATGTGAGGTGCTATTCTTCTAGTTGAGTGCAACCATATTATGGCAATGGAGTGAATGGCCAGAGTGAGACCACATGTTGATTGGCCAACTAGTCCATTGAAGACTACAGGAGCATGTGCTGGGGGATGCACTGAAGCTTTGTGCATCCAAAGTGAAGGCTTCGTAGGGTGGATCACAGTCTACGATCCTTCTGCTGCTGGACACTGAGGGGCTGAGTTAGGTGGGGATATGCCTCAAACAAGACAAGGGATATCACCCCCTTTGAAACATACTGTATATGGGGCGAGGTATTTTGTTGAAAGATAGGTATAAATACTGAGTATGACACTTTTGAATAAATAGGGAATGTATGAAGAATTTTTGCACAATTTTTGTTTTGTATATCTTTTTTTATTCCAAATGAGGTTTATATTTGAATTTTTTTTAATGTATAAATTTTCTAAAGAGAATACTAGAGAATTACTTACCGCATTCACTCCCGCCACTGTACATGTTGTGTGAAGTTTTGAGAATAACGACAATTAGTTTGACTTCATATAAAGTTCTTTAATATCCATCTAAATCAAGGAGCAAATATAAAGTCTCCGTACATGCTTACATTCAATATCCGACTGCAGCCTCACCCTGGACACTGCGCTTAACAGCTTTGCTGCATTCCACAGGAAGATATTATAAAACCTGGCATGGACCAGACCAGTGCCTGGTCTACTCATGTCCCCAACCATCATACCTGACATGGGCTAGCCACATGAAGTTGGCTGGTAGCCAAAGTCCAAAGCAGTGGAAGCAACTGAACTGGCCTTATGCAGAAAAAAACTTTTCCTTCTCACATTGCTTGTGGAGACACAAAACATTGCTGCAATCTTGAGCAAAAAAAAAATAGAGTGCTGGAGAAACTCAGCATGCCAGGAAATGGACAGACGATGTTTCATGTTGGGTTCCTTCTTTAGACTTCATTGGTTGTGCTCAGTTCCTTTGAGACTGATAATCTCATCTATTGACAGACATAAAGCCTGCAAATTCAATTTTTCTTTCAACATGAAAATCAATGTTTCCTGTGTTTCCTGTGATTGTACTTGTCTAAGTGTCAAATCATGGCACCATGGGAATTTGACCCGTTGGACATGCTTGCAGTGATGTCATCGTCTGTGCAATCAACAGAAAATGGATTATGCCCTCAGCATAACTGGATTTTAGAAACAAAAATCAAAATCTCCAGATGCTGCAAGTCTAAAGTAAAAACAGAAAATTATGGAAAGACTGAAGGATATTTGAATAGAGGTGGAATTAATTTGAGATGCTGAATACTCAGAACAGTCAAAAGATCTTCAACCCTAACATTAACAGTTTATCTTGCCACTGAGTACTTCCAGTGTTTTTTTGTTTTTATTTCAGGTTTCATAAGTGCTGCAATTAATATGGCCCTTCCTGAACAAGCTCCAGCTAGCAATGAGCTCCTGGCTCCTGTAAATGCTCATGAATTTAGTTACACACCGCACTCCTTTAAACCTTCCAACTTACATTATTGACTCCCCCCACCTTCTCCGAGCCTATGACACTCATTTTCTACTCTCACCCACTGGTCAACTGACCCACTGCCCCAGTCAGCTGACCACCTTTCCATTCAGGCTTCAGTCACCCAAATTCACCTCAGATCTGATCACTCAACCTGAAATATCCAGTAACGACCAACAACAGGCTCCTAACCCATTGGCAACCCTTCCTCCACTGCCAATTATAGGCACAGCTTCTGCCCCTGAACTTCACTCCTCCTCCAATACAAATTTCTTCCCCATATCCAGTTCTTCACTGCAGATTGATCATTATGATTACGGTTGGCCTATGCTGAACTCTTCTGTGCCAGTCTCATAACTTCCATTTCCTTAATCTTTCACACTTGGAGAATTGGGAAATATTACCCTTACAATCATTCATGGGATTTGATGTTATCCTGTCTTAGAAACATAGAAAATAGGTGCAAAAGTAGGCCATTCGGCGCATCAAGCCAGCACCACCATTCAATATGATCATGGCTCATCATCCAAAATCAGTACCCCATTCCTGCTTTCTCCCATAGTCCATTAGCCCCAAGAGCTATATCTAACCCTCTCTTGAATACATCATCCTGAATGATTCTTATTTAAGTTCAAAATAAGTAACAAAGTAAAGTCAGATAAGTACAAGGTGTAGTATTTTGGGAAGACAAACCATGGCAAGGACCTTCACAGTTTATGGTAGGGCCCTGAAAATAATTGTAGAGCAGAGGGATCTAGGCGTGCAGGTACATAGTTCCCTGAAAGTGAGATAACAAGTAGATATGATGGTAAAGAATGCTTTTGGTATTCATCAGCCAAGGTAATGAGTATAGAATTTGGGACAATTAAGGTACAGTTGTGAAAGATGTTGTTGAAGCATTTGGATTATTATGCTCTGTTTCATCATCCTGCTGTAGGAAGGACGTTAGTAAGTTGGGAAGAGTGCAGAAAAAATTTACAAGGACATTGCCAGGACATGAGGGCCTGAGATATGGGTCATGGCTAGTCGAACGTCATGCAACCTAGGACTTTATTCCTTGGAATGCAGGAGTCTAAGGGGTGATCGTTTATAACTGTACAAAATCATGAGGGGAACAGATAGGGTGAATGCAGAGTCTTTTACACAGGGTAGGGGAATAAAAAACCAGAGGACATAGGTTTAAAGTGGGAGAGGAAAAAATTAATAGGAACCTGGTGGGTATATGGAACAAGCTGCCAGAGTAGGCAATTGAGATATGTATTATAACACATTTACAAAAGATTTGGACAGGTACATGGGTAGGAAAGGTTTTGAGGGATCATAATCATAATCATAGTCACACTTTATTAGCCAAGTATGTTTTGCAACAGAGGAGGAAATTGATTTCGAAACATAGAACATAGAAAATAGGTGCAGGAGAAGGCCATTTGGCCCTTCGAGCCAGCACCACCATTCATTGTGATAATGGCTGACTGTCCCCAATGCCATAGTCATACTAATAAAAAGCAACAGAACACACAAAACACATTTAAACATAAACATTCACCACAGTGACTCCTCTACATTCCTCACTGTGATGGAAGGTGAAAAAAAGTTCAATCTCTCCCCTTCTCTGTCCTCCAGCAGTCGGGGGCTTCAGACCTTCTGTTGACGGGACGATCTTACTCCCGTAACCGGCAGCAGGCCTCCTTGTCAGGGCGGTCGATCAAGCTGCTGCATCAGGGGGTGGGGGGGGGGGGGGGGGAAATCTCAGCTCACCCATGCCAGGCGGCCTGACCCCGGGTCGTGGCTAGTCGAACGTCATGCGGTTTTGGGGCTTCCCAACTCTTACCCGAGACTGCGAGCTCGATGTTAATGTCCGTAGGTCGCGGATGGAGCGGCGATCCCAGGCAAGGAATCAGCTCCGATGGTAAGTCCACGCCCACATTGGGGCTCAAAGTCAGTCCCGAGCAAGGCTTCCAGCTTCTCTTTAGGTCGCAGAGTAACCGGAGATAAGACCCGGAAAACAATCGCATCTCTGGCAAGTTATGAGATTTTTTTTAAGTTTCCCCCGACCTACCCGCCCATCCCCCACATAAAAGAAACCAGTGAACATTAACATTTTTAAACATGCTAAAAATAACAAAAAAAGACAAATAGGACAAACAGACTGTAGGCGAGGTGGCCATCTGTTGCAGACAGTACTCCTCAGATTTAATAGTGTATCATGGAGGGGGTGAGCTGCATGGTCCCAGATGCTCCACAGTTTGAGGAGCATCCTCCCCTCCAAGACCTCCAAGGAAAAGCTGAGAATCATTACTGTCTGCTGAATGAAGTAATTCAGTAAAGCAATCACCCAATCCATATCTGGCCTTTATTTGTCAGAGAGTTAAAACAGCCAGCATGGACTAGAACAATAAATAGTTTAATATAACCTGAAAAAAAATCCAGAAATGGCCAAACACATGGGTGGTTAACAGCCTGTATAGTTCTCTGAGAATGTTAAAGGAGTATATGCAAGGACGTTGATAACAGATTTCAGCAAAAAAAGAGAAGGCATTAATTGATCTTAAAATTTGGAGTGACAAATTGTTCCGAAAAGCCAATCTGGTAATTAAGATAGTGAAAATGGACATACCATATCTGCAACTGTGTTGTAACTGTGATGAGATGAGACATTATGTTGATTCTGAAGACGTCTCTGGTAATAGCCATGTCCTCATTAGCTCAATGGCTCAATTCCATCCCAGTAGAGAGAACAAAAGCCTCGACTAAAAGAGAGAAATACCTAAATGTTGAAGCCTGGCCATGCCATAACCAGAACCATGAAGAAACCTTCTGTGAGCTGATCATCCAGGGTTATTATCAGGAACAATCCTCTGTATCCGGCTGACTTAGGGACAATACTTGAGAGGTTACCAATTGGGGAGGTGATAAATAAATTTTAAAAACTCTGACAACCAAACAAACTCCGACAAACTGGAATGAGATGTTTGGACCTGAATTGGATTGTTGACATAGAACCGAGTTATTCAAAGAAAACAGAAGAAACAGAAGGAAATAACAAGGAACTGCAGATGCTGGTCAGGATGCTGGTCGGGACCTTTCTTCAGTCTGATTGCAATAAGGGTAGGCAAGAAAGCTATATGAGAGGAGTGGTCGGAGAAAGCATGGCCAATATAGATGGACACAGGTGAGGGTTTTATGGATAGGCAGATTTTTGAACAAAAGCCAGAAATGAAAAACAGGTGCAAACCAAACAGATAAGGTTTTGCGGATTGTGAAGCTTGAGCATACAAAAGCTGTTTCCCAAACCTGTTTTTACTTATCTAGCCTTTGTCCAACAATCTAACCATCAAAAAAAAATGATGGCACCTGTGATCACCTATTTATTACTGGCAATGCTTTGTCCTGCCCCTCCTCTCTTCCAGCTTTCTCTCTCGTCCCGCCTGCAATCAGTCTGAAGATGAGTCCTGACCAGAAACGTCACCTATTCATATTCTCCAGTGATGCTGCCAGACCTGCTGAATTACTCCTGCATTATGTGTTTTTCTTTCGAAAGGAAAAGTAAATGCGTACTGGAAGCAGAATTTAGATCCTAACATAAACAATGAGAACCTAAGACCTCCATTCACAAGGAGGAAGCTGGAGGTTATGGAAATAGGGGAGGAGTCCCTGGTGAATGTGGAGGTTGGAGGGTAAAGGTTTTGAAAGAGGAAGAAATGAAATCTAAAGGGCCAGAAAGGAAGAGGTCACAGTTCACAGTCCCCATCCATGACAGGTGAGTGAAATCCTTGCATTAGGAATAAGGAGGTGATTTTGGAAGCTCTGTGAAAAAAAAAGTTGGAAGAAGCACAGGAGTAGGTAGTGCAGTTCTGCTGGCTGTGGCCAAGTACCCAGATATGGAGATAGAATATACAAGGGCAATGGGAGGACTCAGACAGATAGACCACTTCAAAATGAGGAAGGAATGGGAATGGGAATTGGAAATAAAGTTGATAATGTTTTATTTGAGAACATGAATGCAAACAATATCGAAAAGTCAGAACAAAAAATCGGAGTGGAGGACAACTGAATAGGACTGAAACAAAGTTTCCAACCATCGGAAAAACGGCCAAGTTATATCACATGTAGGAAGGAACTGCAGATGCTGGTTTAAATCAAACATAGACACAACAAGCTGGAGTAACTCAGCGGGTCAGGCAGCATCTCTGGAGAAAAGGAATAGGTGACGTTTCAGGTCGAGTCTGACGAAGGGTCTGAAGAAGTTTTTTGTGTCTATCTAAAGTTATGCCACCATCAGCTCGTATAGTAACAGGTTGTATTTGATGGACATGAATGGAGCCATGCCCCACAAACACAAGTGCTCTGGTAGATTTATTATTTCAGCCCATTCACATACCATGCAACTCATAATTATTAATTATTTTAATTATTTTCACTGAAAGGCCACAGCATAGTGTTAAGTCTAATTTATATGTTGGAGTGAGTAATAAGGAGTCAGGAGCAGTGATGAGGTGATGCCAAACTTTTGTCTTGTTGAAACAGAATTAATTTAATTTTTCATAGATGCTTTTAAATTTCACAAATATGCCAAAGTATTTCACGACTAATAAGATCGTAGTGTCATTATAATGTAGGTCAGTATGGCTGCTAATTTGTATGCAACAAGATTCTGCAAAGAGCCATAAGCAGACAAGCACATTAATTAAGTTGTGCTGGATAAGGAATAGATGATGGTTATGACCCTAATACAACTCCCCCGCTCTGCAGTTAATGTCATGCCATCATTTACCTTCCACCCAGTGGATACTTATGCCCTGGTTTAACACTTTGTTTCTTAAGGGGTTGGACAAGCTAGATGCAGGAAGATTGTTCCCGATGTTGGGGGAGTCCAGAACAAGGGGTCACAGTCTAAGGATAAGGGGGAATTCCTTTAGGACCGAGGTGAGGAAAACATTCTTTACACAGAGAGTGGTGAGGCTGTGGAATTCTCAGCCACAGAAGGTCGTTGAGGCCAGTTCATTGGCTATATTCAAGAGGGAGTTTGATGTGGCTCTTGTGGCTAAAGGGATCAGGGGGTATGGAGAGAAGGCAGGTACGGGATACTTAGTTGGATGATCAGCCATGATCATATTGAATGGCAGTGTAGGCTCGAAGGGCCGAATGGCCTACTCCTGCACCTATTTTTCTATGTTTCCATGTTTCTATGTTTAGTTTAGAGATACAGCATGGAAACAGGCTCTTCGGCCCACCGGGTCTGCACTGACCAGCGATCCCCGCATATTAACACTATCCTACACACACTAGGGACAATTTTTACATTTTCCAAGCCAGTTAACCTGCAAACCTGTACGTCTTTTGAGTGTGGGAGGAAACTGAAGATCTCGGGGGAAACCCACTCAGGTCACGGGGTGAACGTACAAACTCCGTTCAGACAGCACCAGTAGTCGGGATCGAACCCGGGTCTCTGACGCTCATTCGCTGTAAGACAGCAACTCTATTGCTGCACCACTGTGCTGCACTTCACATACAAGGGCACACCTCCAACATGCAGCATTCCCTTGGAGCTGTGCTGAAATCTTGAGAACTTTGTTTGGTAATAGTGTAGTACGTCTATTACACCTAAAGCATACAGAGCTGAGAAGATGTAAAATAAACTGTTAGACTGAAGATGTTAAGAAACTGTTAGGCTGGTACATGGATATGACAAATTTGGAGTGATATGGACTAAATGCAGCCAGGTAGGACTAGTGTAGCTGGGACAGGTTGGCCGGTGTGTATGACTCTACGAATCTATGACTCGAAAAGAGAAGGTACTTAAAGAATTTGAGCGTAGCTACGCATGCAATGGTGTAGCACATAGAACTACTGCCTCACGGCTCCAGTGCGTCAAGTTGAATCCTAATCACTGATGCTGTTTTGTGGAGCTTGCGGTTCTTACTGTGACCAGGTAGGTTTCCCCCCGGATGATCCGGTCTCCTCCCTAATCCCAAAAACCTACAGGTTGAGAGACTGAAAACAAAAGGAACTGCAGATGTTGGGATCCAGAATAAAACAGAACACTGTAAGAACTCAGCAAATTAAGCGGCATGTCCGGAGGCAATAGGTATTGTTGATTTTTGGGATGGTACTCACCAACTGGACTGATGGAGACAATGAAAGATTAAACAAACATATAAAGGGAGGGATGGGGCAAGGCCTGATAGATGATGTGGAATTAAATGAGGCAGGAGGGTGATGGGCTGATGGAGGAGAAGGGTATATGGGAAAAATGAAGAAGGAAAAATAGGCCAGGTACGTGTGTGTGGAAGAAAAACACAGAGGGATTGAGTTACCTGAGATTGAAAAATACTATGTTCATACCATTGGGTTGTTATGGATGATATTGAAGATGTTGGTCTTCCAATTTGAGTTTGGTCTCATCATAGCAATGGAGAAGACTGAGAACATTCAGGTAGATGTGGGAGTTGAAATGGTATGCAGTGGAGGCTTCAAGATGGTTGTTACAGACAGAGCATAGATGCAAAACAGTTGCCTATCTATGCATGGTTTCTCCAATGCAGAGGAGGCCATATTGCAAGCACCAAATGCTGTAGACTGGGTTGAAAGATATGTAGGCAAATCTATGCCTCACTTGGAAGGGCCGTTTAGGTACTTGGATGGTGATAAGGGAGGAGGTGATTAGACAATTATTACAACGACAGTTTCAGGAGAAAGTGTAATGGAGGGGGGGGGGGGTGTTGAGCAGATCAGAGAGTACCAAATAATTCCTGTAAGAGAGCAGAAAGAGGTAGGAGGGGAATATCTGACTGGAGCTGCAGAATGGTGAAGGATGAGATATTGGATGTGGAGACTAGGCTGCTTCAGGATTGTGGAGAAGTAGGGGGGTTGTGGGGGTGGAGGGATTCAGTGAACGTGCAAAAATTGAGGAAATGTGTGCCGGGAAGAAGGAGGACATTGCAGATGCCCTATTGCAGAAGGCCTCGCATTGAAAACAGATGAAGTGACGAAGTTAACAAAGGCAGTGAGTAGGTTAAATGCCCCTTGTCTTGGAGGGTGGTGGAACTGATGAAAATATGTGGAGAATAATTAATGGAAAATTAGTAGGCAAATGGGATTCCTCTATAAGGTGATATATACTTGATGGACAGAGATGCCTCCTTCTGTGGCATAAGGAAACATGAAAATATGTACATTTTTAATGAAATAGACAAGATTCACCACCACAGAGAGAAAGGATCAAGATAACAAACCAAAGAGGAAGAGACAAAGGGAAATCAGCCTTTCAGTAATAAGGTTCAGGGATAGTTTCTCCCCAGATGCTATCAGGCAACTGAGCCATCCTATCACCAACTAGAGAGCGATCCTGTCCTACCATCTACCTCGTTGGAGGACCTTGAACTATTTTTAATCGGACTTCATGGGATTTTACCTTGCACTAAACGCTATTCCCTTTAGCCTGTATCTGTACACTGTGGACGGCTTGATTCTAATCATGTTTGTCTTTTTTTAAAGCTTTTCACTGGACCTCGATACAAATGCACATAATAAACTAAACAAAACTAAGATTTTTTTATTCTGTACCCTTTCATGTATTGGGACAGTTGTATTGGCAGAAGAAACTATCCCTTCTAAGGAATTATGAGCTGTGAAAATAGAAAGAAGAAAGTCAAGCCTTGTGGAACTAGATAATGCAATGCAGAAGTTCAATTTGAAATCAAAGAAGATAGCAAGGCTAAGAGAGTTGAGAAGTGAACTGGGATGGAGGAAGAAATCATCAAAGATGAAAAGAAGCTGATAATTGGAATCACAAGAGGCGCAGAGAAATACAGAGATAAAAAGAAAACAATGCAAATGCATACATCAAGCAAAATGAAATGTTAAAAATACACAGGTGCTCCTTTTTTATCTGTTGATAAGAAAGGTTGTCTCATATTTCAAGAACAGATTCCTCACGAATTGGAAAGTGGAAACAAAATTGTGCATTGTTATAGAGGTATGAATCATTAAAACATTGGTATTTATTAGAAACCAACATTCTTCATTGCTTTACGAGTTTCAACAAAAACATGTTCGCGTTCAGGCATTTAACAAGAAGATGAGGAATAAATGCATGAGGGGCATTAAATAGGGTTAATGGAGAATTAGTGCAGATGGGTGCTTTATAGTTGGTGTGGACTCAGTAGAAAAAAGGCATATTTCCACGCTGTAAGTCTCTATGACCGTCAACAAAATAGTAGCGGCTCATCACAATCTTCTTAAGGGCAATTAAGAATGCTCACCTTGTCAATAATGCCCAGGTCATGAATATGAATAAATTGAAAATAGCTGAATGTATTGTGTACCTTAAAGTGCTTTGGCTTTGTTGCAGATTAAGCTTTGTTCTTGTGACTTGTTTTGATAAAGTACCTGCCACAAAGTAATAATTCCAATAAAATGAATCACACAGTTGCTAAATGGTGATGTGTGTAATAATTCACAGTCCAAGTAATGTCCTATTAAGGGGCCTGATTACAAATCCTATCTTGAATTAAATAGTGCAAAAGTTTATTCACAAATATGATTACTGAGATTTAGCTTGTTCAATGCTTTTAAGCATGAATGGTAAGTTTGCAGACAGGTTGTTTGCAATGAGTGGAACAGTAATTTGAAGAGAGACGGGATAGGGTTACTGGCTAATAAATTAATGCTTGGGGTCCAAATATATTCTTACGGTAGTTCAATTTGTGAGTTGAATGGTGTTGACAGCACTTGGCCAATGTTACACATTATTGCTTATACAACATAGATTAATAAAGCAGTCAGCTACCACATCATTCCCAAGAAAAAAATATTTTACAGATAGAAGCATTGTGGTTAACTTACCACAATACTACCATTGTGGCTAGTACCAATGGGAAAGGTCTGAAAACATGAACTTAAATTCTACCACAGCAGCTCAGAAATTTAAATGATAGCTATTAAATAAATAGAAAATACAAAATGACAAACAGTAATGATGACTATAAAACTACCAAACATTTACAAAAATGTATCTGTCTGTGAATGTTCTTTGGAAGATCACATTTTCTTTCCTTGTCTGGGCTGCTTTACATGTGAGCCTGGAGGCACAGTGGTGTGGTTGACTCCTGACCTTCCTGTGATATGGATTGATATTTGTATTGGGTTGCAATTCGATTCAAGAACAATTAGAGCCTGGTAATAAATTTCAATCTGGCAGCCAATTACACCCATACCTCAAATCTGAATAAACAGGGAAAATAAAGATTGTGAGATTCCTCAAATAGGTAACAGGATTATTGTTCAGATGGTGCTATCAGACGAGGACATACCAAGAGTTCATGTCTCAAACATTCAGTGGAAATGTAATCATGTGAGTGAATCTTAAAATCAGCCCCATGAAAACAAGGCAATTTTGATGTTCGATATCTGTCATGTTTGCGACTCTAGCAATTGCAGCATGCTTCTTTTGTTGAATGTGCAAGCAATTAAATAATTCCCAGTCGTGCATCTAACAAGCATTTTCTTCCATCACAAGGTATGCCCACCCTTTGGTTGGAATAATGTGTTTGAAATACTGCAGGTTTGCTTTGGCTTGTGCATCGGGTTGTCTGCTTTCCCTCTGTTGGTCTACATGGTTATAAAAAAATCACCGATGTTGCAAAATCTGCAATTAACTGATTTGAAACCACTAGCAATTCAAGCTGCTCTGTATAGGTAATAACTTTCATTCAAATCAATTGACTCATGTATTTTGATAGAAAATGTGACTTTCAAGGCAGTAACCCTTCTTGTGATACCATTATAAGTTCTTAAGTTCATCAGTTCTAGGAACAGAATTAGGCAGAATAACATTTGGTCAACACGGATGAGTTGGGATGAAAGGATTGTTTCCATGCTGTATGACTCAATGATTCTATGCCTAAGGCAACTGAATTCATGCCCACAGTTACTGAAGTGTAAGGAGTGGGAGATTGGAGACAAGTCTAACTTTGAAGGATTGAATGATTACAGCACCAAAGATGTCAGTTTGATTCAAGTGTAGAATCATATACTTGAAATAATTTTGTTTTAAAATTTAATGAAAATTATGCTTGGCTTGTCATCTCATGATAATGTCAAACAATTTGATTGCCAATTTCTAAAGTACAGTTCAATTGTTCTGAAAGCTTTCCCTCTGTTGGTCTACTTATACCAATTCATCCGTGACTTTAATTTTGATATTTTCTACTCACATCATCAGCTATGAAACAGACCTCATAATATTTACATTCTTAATTATCATTCAAGTCCTTCTCTTTCCTTGTCTCCCTTGGACATTCAACAGCTTTGACATGATTAATTGCAATGCCTTCCGAAATACCACCACAACCTTCCTGCTCAGTGGGCCTGGTCCACTCATCCCTATCCAAACACAGATAAAAGATGATTGCAAAGGGTTTTCGTCCATGTATTACTATCTCTGTATTCCTCTCTGTTGACACTACCAGAGCTCACTCTTCATTCTTCTACTCCTTATCTTCATGTTGTCAGCTAGCAACAACATTCCCCGATATGACCAGTTTCACATGTACATCACTGATGCCCTATATACCACTCCAGTACCATTGCACAGCTAGCTGGCTTGGCAGAAACCGTTCCAATTTCCTCCAGTTAAACCATGATCATTATTTGCCATGTACCTGTTACTGATTAGAGCTCAAATTCAGTCTGCTCTCCCTCGCCAAAACACTTTACTCGCACTTCTGTGACATCATTGTAGTTGGCTTGTGCCTCATTCTTAGACCATGTTCTGTTGAATCTATTTTTGTGTCTCCAAAATACCCAACTAACCCAACGATTCCCTTGGTGAACCATACATCTTCCACCCTCTATAAGTTAAAAATCTAACTTTATTGAAAACTGTGTGGTTATTACATTCATTTTGATCTCACCGTTGCATTCAAGCCATTTTTTGTTCCTTCTCAGCTTTGTAATCACATGAGCCCCACTATCCTCCAAGAACTACTTCCCATTATGTCTGGTGTCTTGCACATTACTTGTTCTGTCTTCATGTCTGGACCTTAAGCAGAATAATTCACTTTTTGGACTCTTTCTGCCTTAAATTTACTTCCATTCAATGTCTTTCATTTATGCAAAACTTATACTTTGTTTTCCACCATCCTAATCCTTAACTCATTGGGGAATTTTAATCTGATTACACTTCTGTGAGTGGCCATGATCATATTTCCATGTCAAGAAACAATACAAGTGAAAGTCCTTAATTAATATTAAACAAACAATTGTACAATCAGTCTCGAGGTACCTCGATTTACTAAAGGAAGTGAGCAGCACATTTTGAATAAAGATAAAATCAATTATTTTTTTCTGCAGCAACATTTACTTTGAAATTAATGTCGCAGTATAAGACAAGTAAATGTTAAACACTGCTGTTGGATAAATAAATCTTGGCTTGGCAAGAGATATTTGTTATAGAGCCATAGAGTTATGCGACATGGATATAATGTAGACCCTTCGGCCCTACTCGTCCATGCTGATCAAGGTGCCTACCTGATTAAATACCATTTACCTGCTTTGGACCTACATCCCCTTTGAACCTTTTGCATCCATGTACCTGTCCAAGTGACTTTTAAATGCCCACCTCTACAACTTCCTCTGGCAGCTTGTTCCATATATTCATGACCCTCCTGTGTCCAGGTTCCCTTTAAATCTTTCCCCCTCACCTTGTATCTATGCCTTTCTTATCTATCCTACCTATGGCCATCGTCTATCTATCATATCTAGTACTTATTGAAACTCTGATCTTTGATGTGGATGTATTTGTGTGTGGATTTGTGTGTGTATTTATTATTGTGTCTGTGATTAACATCTCCTTGAAAGCAAGACGCGCTAACGGTGAAATTTTAACATATTCGGATAGAGATTTACCTCATGATCTAGAAAATCATCTCATCTGAAGAGTTGATTAATTATTTCCTGAGTTTTTCATTAAAAATGTTCACAAATCTGAGATTTTGTAAAGCCAACGAGCTGATGATGTCACAATGGCTCTGCTCCTCGCGGCCAGCTGCGCACAGTTTTCAAAGAGCAGCCTGCTGGGCACTGTTTTTGCACGAGCTGCGAGTTATGTTATACCACCCCGACTCGCAGTCATTTTGTTGCCTCCTGCTTGGAGTCGACTCGCACTCGGCTGAGGGCTTCAGAGGTGCCATGAGGTCCCGTGAGTTCCCGAGAGCTGCCAATGCCCGCTCACCAAATTCAAGTCCGACCTCTCCCACTCTCTCCCACCCCTCCCCCCTCCTCTCCCCCTCCTCCCTCCTCTCCACCACTCCCCCCTTCACTCCCCTCCCTCCCTCTTCCCCTCTCCCCCACCCCTCTCCCCTACCCCTCTCCTCCTCTCCCCTACCCCTCTCCACCACCCCCTCTTTCCCCATACTCCCACTCCCCCCTCCACCTTCCACTCCCCTCACCCCTTCCCCCTCCCTCTCCCCCCTTTCGCCCCCATCCCCTGTACCCCTCCCCATTTTTCCCCTTTCCCCCCCTCACCCCTCTCCCCGTCCCCCCCTCCTCCCCCTCTGCTCCCCCCACTACCCCCTCCCCCTCCCCCTCCACCCCCTCTCTCCTCCCCCTCTCCATCTCCCTCTCTCCTCCCCCTCTCCTCCCCCTCTCCTGCCCCCTCCATCTCCCTCTCTCCTCAACCCTCCCCCTCTCCTCCCCCTCCCCCTCTCCTCTCCTCTCCCCCCACCTCTCCCCATCTCCATCCCCCCCTCTCCACCCCCTCCCACTCTCTCCACCCCCACCTCTCCCCCCCTCTCCCTCTCCCCCTCTCCCTCTCTCTCTTTCGCTGCCCCTCGAGATAGGGCAGGGATTGGGTAAAAGGAGCCAATGAATAGTATTAACATAATATCAAGGGAGGTGGTTAGTGTGTGTGATGGTGGTTAGTGCGTGGGGGGGAGGAGTGGTTACTGCATGTGTGATGCTGCAGGCCGCTCCCCCCCCCCCCTCCCCCCAGGTCTAATAACTATTAATATTCTGATCTAGGATGTGGATGTATTTATGTGTGTATTTGTGTGTATATTTGTGTGTATATTTGTGTGTATATTTGCATGTTTTTCTTTGATTCACATCTCCTCGAAAACACAATGTGCTAACGGCGAAATTCTTACATATTCCGATAGAGATTTATCTCGTGATCTCGAAAATGGCCTCATCTGAAAATTTGATTCATTATTTCCAGAGTTTCTGATTAAAACTGTTCACAAATCTGAGATATTTTTAAAGCTAACGAGCTGATGATGTCACAATGGCTCTGCTCCTCGCGACCAACTGCACACAGTTTTCAATGCGCAGCCCGGTCTCGCGAGGTCCTGAGAGGTCCAGAGAGCTGCCGAAGCCCGCCACCCGCTCGCAGTAGGCCCCGTCCATGCAGTCCACTCGCCGAGTTCAAGTCCCTCCTCTTCCCCCCCTCTCTCCCCCCTCCTCCCCCCCTCCTCCCTCCCCTCCTCTCCCCCTTCCTCTCTCCCCCCTCCCTCCGTCTCCCACCCCCCTCCCCTCCCCCTCCCCTCCCCCTCCCCCTCCCCCTCCCCCTCCTCTCCCCCCCTCCTCTCCCCCCCTCCTCCTCTCCCCCCCCTCCTCTCCCCCCCCTCCTCCACTCCCCCCCTCCTCCTCTCCCCCCCCTCCTCCTAATGGAGGTACTGAGATGAATGTGATAAAGGAGGGATTTGTTTTGCAGAATGCAAGACCAAGTTGGTATGACATAAAAAGTGGGGTGTCAAGATTTGAAGGGATGCACACAAAGGATGATATGATGAGTTTATACTGTGGACGTTCGTACGATTGAGATTATAGGTAGATGGGAATAGTAAGATTGAACGAGAACTTACCAGTTCGAAGGTTGATCTTTATTTTATGAGGAGTCGAAGTGAGGGATTTCGTGAAGAGCCCGCCGGCGCGCATGCTCAACATACTTCAAAGTAGCGGCGTGGAATCACAGAACCAACAATAGAAATGACTTTGCATAGTATGATTGAATTGACTAAGATTACCAGATGAAGGTGATTGAGGGTTGGGCGAGGAGGGCACGAAATCCCTCACTTCGACTCCTCATAAAATAAAGATCAACCTTCGAACTGGTAAGTTCTCGTTCAATCTTACTATTTCATTTCGGAGTCACGTGAGTGACTTCGTGAAGACTTCAAAGCTTCTGTGATTACACGCCCTGGACCACGTCCATGCTGACACACCACTACCAGGGATGGATGGGAGGAACAAACTTGCTCAATAGTTCATACTGCAAAACAAGAGCATATTTATTAATAACAAATCAAAAACCCCTCATGCGGGGACATCTCCACGTTCTTGACCTGCATTCAGCACGGCTTCTGCGAACTGTAGAGGAGCAGCAACAGGCTTGCTATAAAAACGCTGGAACACAGCTTCATTCGCCCATCCTGCTGTGGCGAGAATTTGGTCCATGGGCACCTCCATGACCCTCGCCGCTGACGTCGATGCAGCCCTGGTGGAATGAGACTTGAACACATTAGTGTCAATACCTGACTTACCCAAGACGACTCGAAGCCACCTGGATATCGTCTGGACTGTCACTCGATGATGAGGTCTCTTATGAGTGACAAGCAGGTATCTCTCCATTCCTCTGATGCGTGCCGTCACCTTGACATAGTGGCGGATATGTGAGGCTAAACATAGCCTAGCATCTGCGGGGTATGCCGGGAACTTCAGCTGCAGCCCTGTGCACCCAGGTCTATGCTGCTTTAGTAGCTCGTCAATGAAAAAGACTACTTCTGTAGGGGTAGATGTCATTCTGTCGACACAAAGTTTGTGTAGTGTCTGTACCCTCTGAGCTGAAGTCAGCGCTAGTAACATCACCAGCTTCATGGTGAGTTGGTCCAGTTGGAGCCCTTCCATGGGAGACCACGTCCTGAGCAGGGTTAATACGTCCCTGACATCCCAGGTGATATTATAGCGTGGTGTAGGCGGATTCATATTGAATATACCCCGCATGAGTCTGGACACTAGCCTGTTCGATCCTACCCCAATCTTGAGGTAGAATGATAGCGCACTTCTGGCGCTGTTGACGGCACTGTAAATTAAGTGTTCATCATGGTGCAACCCCGCGAGGAATTCCAGGACGTCGGTTATTGTCATGTCATCGTACGTGATGCGAGAGCGGCTGCAGTAGGCTTCCCACTTCTTAATATGCGAGCGGTATCTTCGCCTTGTGGACTCTCGACACGACGCCCCGATGGTATCCATGGTCCGAGCCGAGAGGCCGTATTGGACTAACGGCCTGTTCAGAACCTGCAAGCCAACAAATTTAAATAGCCATGGCAGGGATGTGGCTCCCCTGAGACAGGGTGAGTAACCAATTGTGGGCAACCCTTCAAAAGGACCCAAGGTTCGTTGAGCATGTCAAAGACCACCGGATACCAAGGCTGTGTGGGCCAGTCAGGTATAATAAGGATGCCCTTGGCAGCATCTGCCTGAATCTTTCGCAATACCCGACTGATGAGGCAAAACGGAGGGAAGGCATAGAAAAAACAATTCCCCCAGTCCAGCGAGAATGCATCTAGCGCTATTGCCCCAGGATCTGGTTCCCATGAAACGTAGGCTGGTACCTGATGGTTTAACCGTGACGCAAAAAGGTCAATGTCCGGTTTACCAAATTTGGCTGTGACTTGAGAAAAAATCTCAGGATGCAACATCCATTCGATGTTGTCATTAAATTTGCATGACCTGGTGTCCGCCACAGTATTAAGCTCATCTGGCAAATAGGTAGCTGAAATCCAAATGTCTCTTTGAACACACCAGAGCCAAATTGAGTTAGCCAATCTGTCACACGAAACTGACCTGGTACCACCCATATGGCTTAAATATGCCACAGCTGTGGTGTTGTCTATTTGGAGACGGACGTGTGCTCCAACAAGCTTGGAACAATATGCACGAAGTCCGTGGAATGCTGCCAGCAACTCCAAATAGTTAATCCCTTGAGTCAACAACATCGATGCCTCAAGGGTGTCCCATCTGCCACCACAACTAGAGCAATTATCAGTAGCTCCCCAGCCATTGGAGCTTGCATCAGTCTGTAAATATACCACCGGATTCGCCTCCCTAACAGGCTTAAATGAGTTGCTAATGTGACACACCCACCATTGCAACTCAGTTATCGCTTCGGACGGCAGCTGCATTGATCGATCGTAATGACCAGCGTTCCGTTTTAACGCAATAATTTTAGCTCTTTGCAAATTCTGATAATGCAAAGGTCCATATCGTGCTGCCGGAAACAAAGCCACTAGCTTGCCAATTACTGTGGCTGTGTGCCGAATCGATGGTATATTGGTGCCAATTAAATCTCTGCACACCTGAGTGATTTCCTAAATTTTGTTAATTGGTATAGTTATCCTCATGCTCATTGAGTTCACCGTGAACCCTAGGTAATTAATTACCTGGGCAGGGCAGAACTTCGATTTCTCTGGATGGACAATGAATCCTAATTGTTGAAATATATTGACAGCAGCTGCAACACCCCGTTCAGCCAATTGCAGGGTGTGGCCCACAATAAAGACATCATCTAAATAGGCCATAACTATATGATGTTGTTGTCTCAAATGAGCCATGATTGGCTTCACCAATTTAGTGAACAATCTAGGGGCTGTAGTGAGCCCATTAGGCAAAGCCTTATACTGCCAAAGTTGCCCCATCCAGATAAATTTCAAAAATCTTCTATCATATTTCTGGATGGATACTGAATAATATGCATCCCTTAAATCAATGCATGCCATAAAGCAGCCATGAGAAATCAATGATTTGGCTGTTTCAAACGTATCCATTTTAAAATGAGTATATGTTACAAACGTATTCAAACGGGTTAGATCAATAATGACACGACAGCCTCCATCCTTCTTAGGTCTAGTAAATATGTTCGAAACAAATTCAATTGGCTCATGCACCGTTTTCTCAATCACACCCTTCTGTTCCAGACTTAAAATTTCCTTATAACCTGCTGCCTGCTTCTGCAGCAGACAACTTGAATGTACGACCAGGCATGTGCTGGGATGGAGGAATGTCGCCATTAATAAACTCAATTTTATGCCCCTGAATATTCCGCAACACATACTCATCACCAGTAAAATTACCCCATGCACCCAAAAACAACCGTAAACGACCACCAACATGGGAAGTTAAACAGAGAGAAAAAAGAGAACCAGACCCCCTCACCTCCGTGGTTACCGGCGGTCCTTGACACGTGTGGGTGGCCGTGGAGGTGCTGGGTTGGCTTGAGGGCGCGGCGTCTTCGATTTCCACAAAGGTCTCTGCCGACCCCATCCTAAAAAAGACCCTTGGTGCTGGTTCTGGTGCTGTTGTCGTTGTGGAGCTAGAGGGTGAGTCCTCGTCGAGGCACTGGCCGACCCTCGTGAGTGAATGCATGGAGCTTTTGAGCCTGACGGTGTGGGGGCACTCTGAGAGCGCATGATCCCCACCGTTTTGGCTTGTTCGTCAAGCTCTTTGACTCTCTTCGAGAGGTCCTCACCAAAGAGCTGACGGGGCGGCGGCGGCGGCGGTGGTTTGCACAATCCTGCAAACTTCGGGGTGAGTGCTGGGCGGATGCTGTTTTTGCGAAACCCGTTGATTTCGTGCTGGGTCGCGCACAAAAAGGCCAGAGCATCTTCCTGGTCCAAATTCAGTTCGTCCCCGTCCACCGACCGCGCAAAGGCGGTAATACCGGCCGTGAGGAGTTTCAGGATCCGCTGCAATTTTAGCTCTTGTTGACGGATAGCCGCACTGATGTTGCCCCATATTGGCGTATTGACCACAGGCACGTTGAGGGAGTTGCAGTTTGATGGAGCCTTGTGACGGCTCATAGCCTGGATGAGGACTTCTTCCTGCAGCACCTGATTATTAAGAAAGTCCACTGTGGCTGCCAGCTTTGTATTTAGAGGAAGACCAGCCGTATGGGGGGCCGCGAATTTGGTCGCCACATCCAAGAGTTCCTCCGCTGGCACCTCCAACGGAGGTGGTACGGGATCCACCAGAACCTCCTCCTTCTGCTGCTCCAGGCTGATAGTAGATGTTGGTGAAGACGCCCTGTGCCTGTTGCTGCCCTGCTGTTGTTGACATTGAAGCAGGAGCTCCAGCAGCCGCTCCATACGGTCAATACGCCCTTCACCCTGAACACTCAGGTGGTCGGAGTCCTCCGGCTCTGAAAAGAAAACCGGGCTCCTGTCATCGGCCCGCACCTCGTCGAGGCCCTGCCGGTGCCGGTAGTTGTCGCTAACAGCCGCCGAGGCGAAACTGCGCGATTCCTGCGCGGGCGTGTTCAACCGCCTCCGTTTAGCGGGAGCTGAAGCCGCTGCCACTAAGGGCACTTGCGGCGAGGTGTCGGCACCAGCCGAATCATGGCTGCCTGGGGCCCGCGCAGTCTTGCCGGCTGCCCACATCGTGGACGTTGCCGACGCATGGTCTCGCCCACCCATCCATGGGGGGCTCGGCGACCGTGACGAGACCCGACTCGACCGACCCGTCCCGGCGTCGAGAGTCGGGGTGTGCCGGCTGGACCTCACAGCCGCCCCGGGTCTCGCCCTGGAACCTGACCGCTCCTCCGCGACAGGCAATGCCTTAGCCCTAACAGGGTTAGGCTTCTGGGCTCCTGCCCTCCCCCTTCTCGGAGGGCTGAGTGGAACAGGCCGTGCAACGGCACGTGCCCTGCTCGAGTTCGCCAGCGAGCCCGCTGACGACCTGACTGCCATGGCAGGGTCCCCCTGCTCTGGCGGCACACCACACTCCTCCTCATCGAACTCCTCCGAGCTGTGGTGTGCTGGCGGATCTGGACCTGTGAACACAGGGCTTACCCACATCTCCGCCTGAGTCCCGGCCTGCGCTGCAGGTACTGCCGATGGTAAAGGCCCCGGAACTGTTGACCGGCGAACTCGTCCTGACGTCCTCCGGCCCTTCGAACTCCCATCCATGTCCTTGCTGCAAGACATAATCAGACAACAAGGACCACCAACTAAAGGTAGAATACTTACCTCCGTGGCCCCTTATGAAGGGCTGACGAGGAGCGTGCTGTCGATATGTCGAGCATGCGCGCCGGCGGGCTCTTCACGAAGTCACTCACGTGACTCCGAAATGAAATCCAAGATGGTACTTACTGCCATAATGAAACTTGCCCCAGTGTGTGTTCTGTGCAAAATTCTTACCAGTACAATTGGGAAACTTTACCTTAAATATTAGTGAGGATCTATCCCAGGAGATAATGCTGGTTTACAATTTAAGTTTAGCTCGAAATTAAAAATGAATAATGAATACATTGTTAAAGTTGAAAATGGTTAATTCTGGACTCAGAATATTAAATTCTCTGAGTATTATAAATTACAAGTGATGTGAAATGGAAGGCTATTCTCTATTACTTGTCCAGCTAGTATGCTACAATAGTGCAGATCAAGGCACAACAAAAGATATTTTCACATCTCACATCACAATTGAGCTAGCTGTATTTTCTCATTCAGTGCATGAAGTACATATACAGTTGGTGTGACTGCAATGAAGCACTCCTTTATTATTCTGTTTTTTATAACTTCCTTAAAACCAAGCTGCTTCCTTGCAATGCTCAGTGTTTGGCTGTTGCTGCATCTCTTCCACTTGACATATCAACGTTCCTCTTGGATCCTGAGAAAGAAAACTTTTCATCTTCATCTCTCAGTAAATGCCAGCCCAGTAACTTCCAGATAGTTGATAGCAAAGGCCCATTAGTTTAGAGATACAGCGCGGAAACAGGCCATTCGGTCCATCGAGTCCGCACCAACCAACGATCCCCGCACATTAACACTACCCTTCACACGCGGAACAATTTTACATTATACCAAGCCAATTAAACCTACAAACCTGTACGTCTTCTAAACCAAAGATCTCAGAGAAAACCCACGTGGTCACAGGGATAATATACAAACTCCGTACAGACACCACCTGTAGTCGGGATCGAACCCGGGTCTCTGGCACTGCAAGTGCTGTATGGCAGCAACTCTGCCGCCGTGCCACCATGCCACCGGGCTATTAAATTGGTTCATACTGCAAATCATTCCAAACCTTGACAACTTAAACTCAACCGATCTCTGTTAGCACATTCTAAGTTCATAATTAATTGAGAAAATGCTGATTTTACTGCAATTTTACTGATATATGCCATTGGCTGGCAAAAGACAAGAGAAAATACATGTTGCCTTGAACTGAACTATGAGGGGAAATACCAAACCAATTAATTTTAACAAGGTTGTAGCTTAATTAAGAAAATATGCTGACTTCTGGTCCATTCTTGATGACCATGTGGAGTGCAAAAGAACAAATGCAATGCCTTATTTAATTATGTTTACACCCCCGCCGTGAATTAAACATTCTTGTTTACTAATTAGTCACCAAAAAAAATCTGTCTGCTAACAACAACTTCATTGAACTCCAATAAAGGCAAATGACTAGATGCTGAATATTTTAAATGAAAATGAAAAATGCTTCAAATATGCAGCAACTCTGGACAAATGCAGTCAATGTCTCAAATGTAATGTTTACAGACAATTTTGAAGAGCCTTCCACATCAACATCTCTGTTCTTCATTCCCCAATGGCTGTCTGGTCTGCGAGTCATTTGCAGCATTGGCTGATTATGACTTAATGTATGATGTGTAAGGTCATAAGGTCATAAGTGATAGGAGCAGAATTAGGCCATTCAGCCCATCAAGTCTACTCCGCCATTCTATTTCTCCCTCCTAACCCTATTCTTCTGCCTTCTCCCCATAACCCCATCTCCCCTGCCTTGACACCCGTATTAATCAAACATCTTGCATCTGGATGGACTTGCAACATCCTTCCTTGTCCATGGTCCAACTGGGAATATCTGTGCTGGATTGCAACCATATCTGTGAAATCCCATCCAGGTAATCATCTGGTGTGTATTATCTTATATATTCCATGAACGCCGTATCATCATCAGGAATGACTACCGCATTTTGGAAAACTAGCCTACTATGACTATTATGTACCTATTATACACTCCTACTAATAGACTGACTGAAGAACCCAACACCGGCAAAGAGGACTACAAAGCGCTGGACACAGGAAACAGGAGAGCAGTAATAGGACTGCTTTGAATTGTTGGACTCGGCCATGCTCAAGTATTCACCAGCAAACCTGAACAAATATGCCACAGTTGTAACTGACTTCATAAACAAATACATTGACAAATGTGTATCTACAAAATCATTGCAAGTCTCCCCCAACCAAAAGCCCTTGATGCACCAGGAGATTCGCAGTCTACTAAGGGCTGGATCAGTGGAGTTTAGGACTGACTATGAAGTATCTTACAAGAAGTCCAGGTATGACTTCCTGAAAGCCACTATAAGCTTGAAGGGACAATCACAGTCTTATTAGGAGTAACAGACAAAACACTCAACACCTGTGGCAGGGGTTTCATGCTATCACCTCCTACGAGGCAAAATCTGATATCGTGAGTGACAACAGTCATCACTTCCCGATGAGTTAAACACATTTTATGTGCACTTTGAGAGAAAGAACAATGGTGCATCTACACCTATCGCCAGAACCCCTGATTACCCTGTGGGCTCAGTCTCCATGGCCAACGTCAGAGTATCCTTAATGGGGAAGAATCCATTCAAATTGTTCAGCCTGGATGGTGCATCGGGTCAAGTACTAAAATCATACATGGACCAACAAGCTGGATTATTCAAGAATGTCTTCAATAATTCACTTCTCTGGTCTGAGGTTACCAATTGCTTCAAAGGAGCATATATATTGTACCAGTGCCCAAGAAGAGCATGCTGATCTGCATTCGGAGCACTTACTTCCACCATAATGAAATGCTTTGAGTGCTTGGTCAGGACACAGATTTGCTCCTGCCTCAGGAATTACATGAATCCACTTCAATTTGCCCATCGCCACACCATGTCAACAGCAGATGCTATCTCACTTGCTCTCCACTCTGTTCTGGACCATCTGGATATCAGGAGCATATATGTCCGACTGATGTTCATTGACCACAGCGTTGTTCATCATGGGCAATGCTCTCCCCACCATCAAAACCTTCTGCATGAGGCTCTGTCTCAAGAATGCAGCATCCATCATCAAGGTTCTCCACCATCCATGACACACCTTCTTCTCACTGCTACCATCAGGCAGGAGGTATAGAAGCCTAAAGGCCCACACCATCAGCTTCAGGAACAGTAACTTTCCTAATGCAATCAGAATCTTGAACTGACCTGCACAACTCTAATCCTACCTCAACAGCAGAAAATTACAGACCACCCCTTGCACTACCTTGGGCTTCTTTACAAATTGTGTATTTTTGCACTGTCTTGTTTATTTGCACAATTATTTTATTTTCACCGTCTTGCAGAATTTATATGGAATTCATCTTTTTATTTATTGACTGAGACTATGTGTCTGTGTTTCTCCCAGTGACCTGCGTGGGTTTTCTCCAGGTGCTTGGGTTTTCTCCCACACCCCTGGGACGTACACATTTGCAAGTTAATTTGCTACGGTAAAATAGTAAATTGTCCCTAGCGTGTGTGTAGGATAGTGTGAATGTGCGGGGAGAGCTGGATAGCGCGGACTCAGTGGGCCGAAGGGCCAGTTTCCACGCTGTATCTCTAAACTAAACTAAATGTGTCTGTGCTGCTGCTGCAAACAAGCTTTTTAATTTCCTCAATCCATCAAAGCTGCAACCCCAGAAATGTGTGTTAGATTGGTAGCAATAAAAGATGATGTAACATTTTCACCAAACATGTTTCATTAAGGTTAATGCAACTACAATTCAGCAATGAAGTACACCACAAGAAAACAACTCAATTACCTGCCCAGTGCTGTTCCCTGCAGCAGTGTGCAAATAGGTGACCGACCGCAGAGACTGTGCTTCCTCTGTTACAATCACACTTTATTGCCTGGATTGTATTCGAGGAGAATGTGGAGTTGTGATATGCTCTGCATAAATGTCAACCTTTCCAACTTTCTTCAATTAATTCAGAAATTCTAAACACATTCCAAATCCTACTTTAAACTTAATGGTCTAAATTACTGCTGGTGATAATGGCACACAAAAGCCAAATGAAATATCAGTTTCAAGTGATAGTGGTTAATGGAATCTTGCAGGCATTTCATTTAAAAGAAAAAACCCATTAAATATATATTCCTTTCTTCTTAGTACATTATGATGGAACAAATTAGCAGTAGGTTATGCCAGTGCATTTTGCTACCAAGATTAAATTGCCTTTTCATGACAAGCCAATTTGTTGAATAAAAAAAAATTGCAGAAGCTGGAAATCTGGGGAAAAAAATGAAAAGAGAGCAGAAATACTAAGTTTCCTTTTGATGAAGGATCATTGATCTGTTTCTATCTTCATAGATGCTGATTGACCATGACTTTCTCTTTTAGTTCCACCTTACCATGGTCCACGAAAAATAATATCAAAGCCTTGATACATTAAAGAGCAAATCCAGTGAACATAGAGAGATAGATTTTGCTCTTAGGGCTAAGGGAATCAAAGGATATGGGGAAAAAGCCGGAAGCGAGTACTGATTTTGGATGATCAGCCATGATCGTATTGAATGGCAGTGGTGGCTCGAAGGGCTGAATGGCCTACTCCTGCACCTATTTTCTATGTTTCTTTAACACCCATAAGTTCAAGGTCACTCATAAATGTATGAGATACATAGGATGAATTTCCCTTAATCTGGTAATAGTTAAGGAGTGGCACCTGCTGCCATAAAATGTGATTTGGCAAATTGCTAAATGAAACTAAAAAAAATCCACTAATGAAAAGGTAACAAAACAACATGGTGAAAGGCTGACAGGAGGCTATTTGAATCAGAATATATTATGCAGTCAATGAAGGTCAGCTGCATGAATTGAATTGAGTGACTGGGTTCTGTTCTGTAACATACAGTAATATGTCAGAGTGCCTTGAACATGCGAGAAGTGTTCGTGAGTTTTCTTTGTGATTGCATTAATGTATTGAGCCCAGGACCAATCTTCTGAGATATACATGTCCAGGAACCTGAAGTTGTTGAAGCTCTCCACCAATGTGATGCACTCTCACGATGGTTTAATTAGAAGAAGGTTTAAATACATATTTCTGAGGTGTCTTCCTTTTTTTAAAAACATTATTTAAGAAATGGCTATTAGCTGGACTGCTGCGGGGAGAGACCCATTGCCAGAAAATAGTTTACATGCATATTACCCAAACAGAGTTACTTTACTAGTTAAACCATTCAATACATACAGCTGTATATAGATTAAAACAGTTAATTTTACCATTTACCTTCTATCTTCCGACACACCAGCTTAGCTTGTGATTTGGAGCAGTCAGATGCTGTGGTTACTGTTCACTAACGCTATTCAAGTCAGCAGCAGGAGTACCACAAGTGGAAAACACGATGAATTAGCACTCATCAAAGCAAGACAACGAACGGTATGTAAATGAAAATCATATAGAGATGGATAGATATATCGTTTAGAAACAAGACCAGAAACAATCCTACTTGCAATTCATGTCCTCCAGAGATGCTGTCTGACCCACTGAGTTACTCCAATACATTGTAACTTTTTAAATAAACCAGCATATGCAGTTCCTTGTGTCGCTACAGATATCTGTTGTGATGCGAGAAATATACCAGTCAATTTGTGCACTTTAAGGTCCTTTAAGCAACAGTGTGCTATTTCTTGGAAATGTAGCTTGGGGGTTAGATATTAACCAGACCTCTTCATGATACTTTGCATTATCTGAGAGGATGAACAGTTAATGTCTAATCTGAAAAGATAATTCCTCTGAGGCAAGAGTGGCACAGTGGCACAGTAGTAGAGTTGTTGCCTCCCAGTGCCAGAGACCCAGGTTCATTCCTGACTAAGGGTGCTGACTGTGTGGAGTTTGTTCGTTCTCCCTGTGACAGTGTGGGTTTTCTCCGGGTACTCCAGTTTCCTTACACATTCCAAAGACGCGCAGGTTTGTAGGTTAATTGTCTTCTGTAAATTGTACCAAATATGTAGGACATATATGGGTGATTGCTGGCTGGTCGGCACGGACTCGGTGGGCTGGGGCCTGTTTCAACACTGTATCTCTAAACTAAACTAAACTAAATGGTCTCTCAGTAGTGCATTTGAATAATGTGTTCCAAGTCCCTGGAGTGAGATTTGAAACCATAATTTTGCAATATTAAGATGAAATTCCTACCCATTTGAGTCACAGCTACCTCTATAAATCAACTGGATGAAGCAAGAATAAGGTTACCCGAATAATTATAAAGATAGTCCACATTCACAAAAAGAACATAGAAACCTAAGGGAGCAGAATCGAGATTGGATTTTTCATAGCATTGAAATGAATTGCCATAACATACTGGAAAGCAATTATAATAGTCCATTTTGCAAAGAACTAACATTAAAAAACAGCAAGTGATTTTGTTGCCAGTCAGATATACTGACTGATGGGTACAAGAGTAAGCAGCAGAATGGGGCATAATAATTAAAAAAGCTAAATGCCAATAACTTCAATTTTTTTGATGTTTAACCAAGGATAAAGGGCAAAGATGTAGAGTTGATTATATTTCTGGATATTTTTGTTTCTAATATATTATGTTCATGCCAGCATCTTCCAGAATTTGTTCAAAACATTAAGTGTTTTTTTTTTCACATTTTCATTGTTTAGAGACTATATAGTTGTCCTGTTCTTCTGTTGCTGCGCTGCCCTTCTTTTGTTCTCAACCCACTGTGCAGAGATGTATACTGCCCTGTTCATTCTCAATTCTCAGCAAAAAATGTCCAAAAAGGACAATTGTTCCATTGATTGGGGCAGCAGCTACATTTGAGCAGCAGATATCATTCGCCCTGATGGTCAGAAGAACAGCTTTAGTTTTTTTTTTTTTAAATACATATATCAATCTTTTTTAAATTGCTGTTTTTTCTTGCTTTTCCTCCCACAAATATGTACTATGTGAATATGTGATTCTGTTCAATTCTGTTTTGTATTTTTTGGCACAATCCGCAAGCATTGCCACTTTTCATTTCACAGCACCTCTCGTATGTGTATGTGACGAATAAACTTGACTTGAAAATAAAACAAATTCTACAGTTCTCTGATTCTCCTGTGTACATTGAAAGAGAATGTTACAACCCGCTAATAATTGGTATTCCACTAAACATCCAGTGTTTTCCTTCCGGGAAGAGCTGAATGGTCCATGAGGATCAATGGGAGCCTATGCTTTGAGCTGTTGACCAATTAATCTCTGCCCGCACTGATTGATTCCCTTCATTATTCTACTTACAACTATTTAGCTTTGAGGAACATGGGGGATTTTAAAGTTGCAATCACGAATCATTCTCCAGATCAATATTGTAAGTGCTGCAATTTTGAGTTAAACTGCTCAGTAGAACTTAAGTAATACATGTCAGTTTATCTTTCCATTATACTGACAGGAATACCCATGAAAATGTTGTTTTTGAGGCAAAACGTGCCCCGATGAATCTCATGCCATATGGTTTATTTAAGATGACGTGCAATGATTTTGAAACATAAGCAGGTTCATTCTATTGGCCTCTGTGTCTCGTAATTAATAAATTTAAACAAGCACAACCACGACTTTGTTTATGTCATGCCTGGAATATTGGACACAATGACACTGTAATTAATGCTGCTCCTTCATAGGTACGGAGACCCAGATTCATTCCTGACATCCATGGTTGCCTGGATGGATTCTGAATTTTTTCCCTGTGACTGCATTGTTTCCTCTCAGATCTCAAAAATGTGTGAGTCAGTAGGTTAATTGGCCAGTGCAACGTACCCTTGGGTGTAAGTGGATGAAACAGAATTAGTAGTTTAGTTTAGTTTAGAGATACAGCGTGGAAACAGGCCCTTCGGCCCAGCGAGTCAACGCCGACCAGTGGGCCCAGCGGGTCCACGCCGATCCCTGCATATTAACACTATCCTACACGCACCAGGGACAATTTTTACATTTATACCAAGACAAATAACCAACAAACCTGTACTTCTTTGGAGTGTGGGAGGAAATTGAAGATCTTTGAGAAAACCCATGCAGTCACGGGCAGAACGTACAAACTCCGTACGGACGGCACCCGTAGTCGGGATCAAACCACGATCTCCAGCGCTGCAAGCACTGTAAGGCAGCAAATCTACCACTGCACCACCATGCCACCCAAATGGACATGTAAGAGAGAATCGGTTACAGGGAAACAAGTGGAGGAATGGGACTGATGGAATTGCTCTGCAAGCTGGCATAAATTTTATGGGCATAGACTTGATTCATTCAAAATGAATACTCCTAAACCATTAGGAAATACAAAGGCACATTTGGCGACACAGTGGCGCAGTAGTGGAGTTGCTGTCTAACAGCACTTGCAGCGCCAGGGACGAGGGTGTGGTCCCGACTACAGGTTCTCCCCGTGACCATGTGGGTTTTCTCCGAGATCTTCGGTTTCCTCCCACACTCTAACAACGTACAGGTTTGCAGGTTAATTGGCTTGGGTTTGTATACTTGGTATATGTGTATATTGTCCCTGGTACGTTATAGTGTTAATAGAAACATAGAAACATAGAAAATAGGTGCAGGAGTAGGCCATTCGGCCCTTCGAGCCTGCACCGCCATTCAATGTGATCATGGCTGATCATCCAACTCAGTATCCCGTACCTGCCTTCTCTCCATACCCCCTGATCCCTTTAGCCACAAGTGCCACATCTAACGCCCTCTTAAATATAGCCAATGAACTGGCCTCAACTACCTTCTGTGGCAGAGAATTCCAGAGACTCACCACTCTCTGTGTAAAGAATGTTTTCCTCATTTCGGTCCTAAAGGAATTCCC
Organism: Raja brachyura; assembly: GCA_963514005.1. The sequence continues at coordinate 106,574,674 of OY740783.1, read as the reverse complement.
CCTTATCCTTAGACTGTGACCCCTTGTTCTGGACTCCCCCAACATCGGGAACAATCTTCCAGCATCTAGCTTGTCCAACCCCTTAAGAATTTTGTAGGTTTCTATAAGATCCCCCCTCAATCTTCTAAATTCCATCGAGTACAAACCGAGTCTATCCAATCTTTCCTCATATGAAAGTCCTGACATCCCAGGAATCAGTCTGGTGAATCTTCTCTGTACCCCCTCTATGGCAAGGATGTCTTTCCTCAGATTTGGAGACCAAAACTGTACGCAGTACTCCAGGTGTGGCCTCACCAAAACCCTGTACAACTGCAGTAGAACCTCCCTGCTCCTATACTCAAATCCTTTCGCTATGAATGCTAACATACCATTTGCTTTCTTCACTGCCTGCTGCACCTGCATGCCTACTTTCAATGACTGGTGTACCATGACACCCAGGTCTCGTTGCATCCCCCCCTTACCTAATCTGCCACCATTCAGATAATAGTCTACCCTCATGTTTTTGCCACCAAAGTGGATAACCTCACATTTATCCACATTGTACTGCATCTGCCATGCATCTGCCCATTCACTCAGCCTATCCAAATCACCCTGCAGCCTCCAAGCATCCTCCTCACACCTAACCATACCCCCCAGCTTGGTATCATCTGCAAATTTGGAGATGTTGCATTGAATTCCCTCGTCCAAATCATTAATATATATTGTAAATAGCTGGGGTCCCAGCACTGAGCCTTGCGGCACCCCACTAGTCACTGCCTGCCATTCTGAAAAGGACCCGTTTACTCCTACCCTTTGCCTCCTGTCTGCTAGCCAGTTCTCTATCCGCAGGGATAGAGAACTGCCTCTAATGTGCAGGGATCGCTGGTCGGCGCGGACTCGGAGGCCTGAAGGGCCTGTTTCCGCGATGTATCTCTAAACTAAACTAAAGGAGAGTTATTAAACAGAACTTGACGTATCTTCCAAGGAGATATAAGGCAGGGGAGTACGATTTTGGTTGAATGATTTTAGGAGCACCTTAAAAAAAGAAAGGGAAGATAAGAGATGGAGAGATATATACCAGGTGATAGACACAAAAAGCTGGAGCACCTCAGTGGGACAGGCAGCATATCTGGAGAGAAGGAATGGGTGACATTTCGGGTCAGGATCCTTCAGACTGGTTAGGGACATGGGAAACAATGAAAGAGACAATGATGTAGAGAGATAAAGAACAATGAATGAAATATATGCAAAAAAGTAACGATGATAAAGGAAACAGGCCATTGTAAGCTGTTTGTTGGGTGAAACTGAGAAGCTAGTGCGACTTGGGTAGGTGAGGGATAGAGAGTGAGGGAATGCCGGGGCCACCTGAAGTGAGAGAAATCAATGTTCATACCGCTGGTCTGTAAGCAGCCCAAGCAAAATATGAGATGCTGTTTCTCCAATTTGCATATAGCCTCACTCTGACAATGGAGGAGACCTAGGACAGAAAGGTCTGTGTGGAAATGGGAAGGAGAATTAAAGTGTTTAGCAACCGGGAAATCAGGTAGGTTCAGTGCAAAATGAGCGAACGTGTTCAGCGAAACGATCACCCAATCTGTGTTTGGTCTCGCCGATGTATATGAATATGTATATGGCAGGTGACTCCTCAGCTTTCTACAAGGGCAGTGGGTCGGTAATTTGAATACTATGCAGTGGTTTAGATTTGGGATTTTAATGAATGACTAGACTAAATGGGACCCATTGGGTCCCATGTTCACATGGGAGGGCTGGTCCCCCAAAGCAATATTCCACCTGTCCACCAATTCCAATATTCGTGGCATGTGGGGGGGGGGGGGGGGTCTGGAGCCGTAGCATGGGTGTTGTGGGTCAAGTAAAGTCAAGCACAGTGAGTGCAGGGCCAACAATCCATTTCAATCCATTTCAATCCATTTCATGTAAGTCAATCCATTTCAAGTCAACCACAAGACAGGTGGGGCCAGCCAACAATATGATCCATTTGCTTTCATTTCAGGTGAGGTCAAGCAAAGCAAATGCAAAGCAAAAGCACAGGGCAGGCCAAACAACTCATTTCATTTAATTAATGGCTAACAAATCATTTATTGCAAGCACATTAAGGGTTAACAAATCATCATTCATTGCAAGCACATTGCTGGCTAACAAATCATTTATTGCAAGCACATAAAGGGTTAACAACAAAAAGCACATAACCACATAACCACATAAAGCACATAGAGGGTACACTCACAGTTCAGTAGACTCGCAGTTCAGTAGACTCACAGCAGAATCACAGTTGTGGCCTCTCCCTCGCGATCTTCTAGAGAGACTGACTCATGTCCACATATCTGGGGTTTTATAGTCCTGCCCCTCCCCCCCCCCAGAAGGGTTGTTACCTTCATCATGGTGATTGACAGGCGAGATGACCAATCTGCTGATCTCAAGATTTTTTAAACATTCATAACTTTTTAGTTTTCAACGATCGGAAAAACGGAGGAGGACTGTGAGTAAGATGGCCAAAAATCATAGTGATATATGGTAGCGTTTTTTCTAAAATCAATATACAGCACAGACAGGAAGTGGTCAAGATGAGACTTTTATTATATAGATAGATAATCTACCAATCAGATGATCTCAAGATTTTTTAAACATTCATAACATTTTAGTTTTCAACGATCGGAAAAATCCTCAGGGCTGCCTCAGCGGAGGAGGACTGTGAGTAAGATGGCCAAAAATCATAGTGATATATGGTAGCGTATTTTATAAAATCAATATACAGCACAGACAGGAAGTGGTCAAGATGAGACTTTTAGTTATATAGATAGATAATCTAAAAGTGAAAATCTTTACTTGGAATTGAGAGTTTATTTTTGGTCTTAAGGTGAGAATTGTCTCAAAGAAATCCTTCCCCTTCCCACGCTCCTCCTTGCTATGAGGAACACTTTCTCAAAAAACTGAAACTGACACAGGGGCCAATCCATTGACAATCAAAATGACGTATGACTCTCATTTACTGACTGGTCACTTTTCCTGACCGCAGTACCTTTGTGGCTGAGAATGTTTGATTTTAAAGTAAAACCCCTACAGACACGCCATAGGGCAACATGGTAGTGAGATGATAGAGTTGCTGCCTTACAGCGCCAGAGACCCAGGTTCAATCCTGACTGAGGGTGCTGTCTGCACGGAGATTTAACGTTCTCCCAGTGACCTGCGTGGGTTTTCTCCGAGGATATTCTGTTTCCTCCCACACTCCAAAGCTGTACAGGTTTGTAGGTTAATTGGCTTGGTATCAATGTAAAATTGTCCCTAGTGTGTGTAGGGTAGTGTTAATGTGTGGGGATTGCTGGTCGGCGCAGACTCGGTGAGCCGAAGGGCCTGATTCCATGCTGTATCTCTAAACTACACTAAACTAACCACCACCACCAGTGACTCAGCCCACCCTCACGTTTCCACCACCCACTAGCAGGTCGGAACCGTTGCATCATGTGAGTTCCAGACTCAGCACCAGGCCCACAGCCTCCATGATGCAGACTCCAACAGCACGTGGCCTGACTGCTGCATCCTACTGCTCCCCTCCCTCCTACAGGGAACCTCAATAGTGATGGGTCTTCCCCTTCCCCCTCTTTTACCAGGTTACCCTGACCAATCCCCACACATACAATAGTCCTCATGCCCCTCTCCTCTCTGAACACCCACCAGATCTCTCCCCGGCCTTTCTCCACTCCCTGACCATCCTTTGACCCCAACCCCCACTTTTTTCATGTCTTCACCATCCCTCCTGACCACCCCTTTTCTGATACGGAACGGTCTGTCCTCAACAGAGGCCTCACCTTCATTCCCCTCTGCCCCCACCTCAACGTGTTCCGTGTCCACCACGACGTCAAGCTTTTCTTCCGTCGCCTCCGCCTCTGTGCCTTTTTCTATGGGAAGGAATCCTCACCACCCAGTGATGACCCTTTCTCCCATCTCCACCAGTCCCCCCTCCTCTTGGACTCCGCAGAATGGCCTTCTAGCCTCTCTAGATCCCCTATTTCTAACTGCTGGCGTGACAACTTTTTCAGTCCCCTCACCTACTCTAACCTCACCCCCTCTGAACATATAGCCCTCCGCTCACTCTGCAGCAACCCGGACATTATAATCAAACCCGCCGACAAGGGAGGTGCCATGGTAGTCTGGCGCTGACCTCTACCGGGCTGAGGCCAGGCGACAATTCTCAGACTCCTCCTCCTACTTATCCTTGGACCCACAGATGAGCACCAGGCCTTAATCTCAAACACCATTGCTGATTTCATCATTTCTGGCTGTCTCCCTTCCACAGCCTCCAACTTTATCGTTTTCTAGCACCGCACAGCCTGTTTTTACCTTCTCCCCAAAATCCACAAACACAACTGCCCTGACAGACCCATTGTTTCTACCTGCTCCTGCCCCACGGAAATGATTTCCACGTATCTCGACTCCATCCTATCCCCCCCGGTCCTATCTCTCCCGACCTATGTCCAAGATACCTCACATGCTCTTCATCTCTTTAATGACTTCTGCTTTCCGAGCCCCCACTCCCTCAGTTTTACAATGGACATTTAGTCACTCTACACCTCCATCCCCCAACAGGAAGGCCTTAAAGCCCTCCGTTTCTTCCTCAACCGCAGAACCACCCAATTTTCCTCTACTAACACTCTACTGTGCCTAGCGGAGCTGGTCCTCACCCTCAACAACTTTGACTCCTCCGACTCCCTCCAAGTCCAAGGCATAGATGCGGGCGCCCACGTGGACCCCAGCTATGCCTGCCTCTTTGTAGGGTATGTCGAACAATCCCTGTTCCAGGTACACTGGCCCTATCCCCGAACTCTATCTCCGTTACATTGATGACTGCATCGGTGCTATCTCCTGCACCCATGCAGAACTCATGGACTTCATTAGCTTCATCACCAATTTTCATCCTGCATTCAAATTTACATGGACCATCTCCGACACCATCCTCCCCTTTCTTGATCTCACAGTCTCCATCACAAGATATAGACTATTGACTGACATCTATTACAAACCCACTGACTCACAACTATCTCAACTACACTTTTACCCACCTTGCTTGCTACAAAGACTCTATCCCCTACTCCCAATTCCTCCATCTACGCCATATCTGCGCAAAGGATGAGGTGTTCCATACTAGAACATCCAAGGGATGTTCCCTACACATTCTTTAGGGAACGAGGGTTGCCCGCTCCCATCATAGATGAGACCCTGACTCGTGTCTCCTCGGAACCCCACAGCTCTGCCCTTGCTCCCCCTCCCCCTAGTTGTAACAGAGACAGGAGTCCACCGGTCCTTACCTTCCACCCCATCAGCCGCCGCATACAGCACATAATCCACCAATATATCCATCACTTCCAATGGGATCCCACCTTTAGCCACATTTTATCATCTCCACCCCTTTCCGCCTTCCACAGAGACCGTTCCCACCACATCTCCCTGGTTAACTAATTCCTTCCCACTTAAACCACCCCCTCCCCAGGTACCTTCCCTTACAACCCCAGAAGATGCAAGTTGCCAGTTGCTATACCTCCTCCATCAACTCTGTCCAGGGACCCCAACAGTCCTATCAGGTAGGGCAGAGGTTCATTTGCATCTCCTCCAATCTCATCTGCTGTATTCGTTGTTCAAGATGTGGACTCTTACACATCAACGAGACCAAACGCAGATCGGGCGATCTTTTCGCAGAACACATCTGATCAGCTCGCGTGAACCAACCTGATCTCCCAATTGCTGGACACTTTAATTCTCCTTCCCATTATTGCACAGACCTTTCTGTCCTCATTCTAGCAATGTTATAACATTTTGAGATTTTAAAAATCAAGTCTGCAATTTATCCCATCAGATAAAGCATAAAAAGAAATTTAATTTGATACCTAATTCACTTTCATATCTTCAGTATTGAAAAGATTAAGGGCATTTTCATACTCGGAAATTAGCAAATTGTACCCTATTGCTTTTCCATTGACAACACAAAAGCTGTGATCGAGGACAGTCAAAAGCCCATAACTTTCTTAAAAATCAGGAGAACTGAATGGCATTTTCAGTTATTATAGATTGAAGCATTCTGAAACAAATATAAAACATCCTACTTGGATGACCTGAAATTAAAGCATATAAGTAGTTAATTACCTAATTGTAGTTAATTACAAAATTGACCGTTGTGACGGAAATAGTAATAAACACCCAGACTGCCTTCAAAATTCAAAAATGTAATATTCTCGAGATCAGAACTTTAATATTATTATATTATATGGTGTAAATCCATAACAGATAGGTAAATAAATTACAATTTCTAGCAATAGACCAAGTCTTTATGGAGAAGATCAGTTGCCAGCTGGTACATTGGCATATCATAATCAGTAGCATCATCATACTCTTCAGATTGTAACCAATAAGCAACTCTGTACATCTTGTTTTTCCTCAACTTTTCAATGTTGGCATTGTACACTACAAGTTTTTGCTCTTTACACCACACATGACATGCCTTTCTGCCCACTGCTTTCCCATTAACTATGTCCAGTAGATTCCATTTCTTAAGAAAAGGATATATATTTTAAATAGCCTAAGTATCCAAATAACAAACTATTCCCATTCACACAAGAATTCACAATATAACATGATTTTTAAATCTCACTGTCATGAATTTATATCCCAGATGGAAGGAAACATCCACCCAAAATATAATCAAATTATTGTTTTTACAATACAATACAATCAGTTTTATTCGTCACTTGCACATAAAATGCAAGTGAAATGAATTTGCTAGCAGTGGTACAGTGAAAAACACACAAAAACACAATAAAAATTTAACACAAACATCCACCACCTGAAAGTCCAGGTATGTCCTGAAACGGTGCCTCCCCAACCGGAGACCGCGGCTTCAGGTTGGTGTAGGCCGCAGGCCAGTGGTCGAAGATTTTAAGTTCCCGCCACGCCGCAGCCAGAAGCACCGCAGACCGCAGGGCCAGCGGTCAAATCTCCCCTCCTGGGGTCCCCGGCGAGGGACCCAGCTCCTGATGGTAAGTCTCCGCCGCACCGGCGGTAGAAGTAGGCCGTGGGCCAGTGGTGGTGGCTTCTTCTTCTCCCGGGTCCCCAACAAGGGATCCCGGGCTGCGGACGCCGTGCCAGCTGGAGCTCTGCAGACCATGGCTTTAGGCTTCAGCGGGCCAGCGAAACGGAGCGCTCCCCTCCGGCGAGGGCTCGCCTGCTCCACGCCAAGAGTCCGTGCTGCGCCCGCAGCTGAAGCCCCAGGCGTGTCTCCGGGAAAGGCCGCACCATTCCTCGATGTTAGGTCACGGGGGAGGCGACATGGAAAAAGTCGCCTCTCCGTGGAGGAGGTGACCAAAGTGGTTTCCCCCTTACCCCCCCACACCACCCCCCACACAGGACACACAGAGAAACATTAAAAACATACATTAAAACATACTAAAAAAACCAAAAAAGTGTTAAAAAACGGACACACTGCTGACCGGGCTGCTGGCTTGCAGCGCCCCCACCGACCACTTTTTGCACAATACATGTGACTCAAACTGGTGTGAATATTTAGTTTAAAAATAATGATCACGGAGAGAGAGAATAAGACAAAATATAGACAATTTAGACAGCTCATCTCCAAAAAAAATGGGCACGTTACAGTTGCGGTGAATTTGAACCACATATCGGCAGGAAAAACACTGCCGGTTTGTATGGGGCCAATATCACATTGTCGCAAATGAAAATTAGATTAAAGCCATCCCGAGAAACAAGTTTATATGTAAAATATGCGACTTACATTATGTTTTGTCCCCTTCATGCGGTCCGTCTAATTGGAGGCATTGAGAGCGTTTGAAGTCGGATTTTATTTTAATGTAATTATTGAATTGTCTCGCGATTAAATAAATTTTAAAAATCGGGAACGGAAGTCCGAGCGATTGTTCTTCAGCAGCTTAGCAGCCCGAGATAAGCCGCCACCTATAAGGAGAAAACGGCATTTTAATCCCGTCCCCCCCCCCCTCAAAGATGCCAAAGTCGAGCACACGGCCAGTGGCAGAACTGCAGCGCCACTGAAGGTAAGTTTTGTAACATACCTACTCAGTCACCTCCATTGTCAGAGTGAGACTAAACGCAAATTGCAGGAACAGCAACTCATATTTTACTTGGGCAGCTTACAGCCCAGTGGTATGAATATTGATTTCTCTCACTTCAGGTAGCCCCGGCATTCCCTCTCTCTCTATCCCTCTCCCACCCAAGTCACACTACCTTCCAAATTGCACTCTACAAACAGCTTACAGTGACCTGTTTCCATTATCATCATCACTTTTTTGCATATCTTTCATTCATTGTGATGTTCTTTATCTCTCCACATCACCGTCTATATCCCTAAATTTGTTGCTGGACTAAGAGTGTGTCAGGTGGATGCTTTGATTTATTTCATTCCTACAGCTGGTTTAATGAAAACATTTAATTTCCAGGTAAATTATCCTTATTTGGACATCGAAGGCTTCTGCAACAGACTAAGCTATGATATACAAATTGGACCACAGTAATTTCTAATTCATAAGATTGGCGATCCATTCCAGGGTCACCTTTGTGTGAATGGGAATAACGTGAAAATATATAGGGATTCTTGTTGAAATTTCCCTTATCCCTAACCAGTCTGAAGAAGGGTCTCAACCCGAAACATCACCCATTCCTCCTCTCCAGAGTTTCTGCCTGTTCCGCTGAGTTACTCCAGCTTTTTGTGCCTCTCTAAACTAAAATATAAACAGCTTCCCTTTGAATACAAAAACTGGGTGTAGCGCTCCTCCCCTCCCATGCTGCCCTGAACAAACAGTACTTCACTTCTATTCTTCTTTCCTGCCTGGTATCTCTGTCAGTTGTTTAGTACACTGCTACAAAGTCATATTTTTGAATTACATTCCAGGTGATTAAATTTAATTCCAGTAGTTACGATGTATTATATTAGTTCAATGTGCTTTCAGGTGAGAATCGTTCAACAAAATTGCACACATTACGTCATATTAGTATACAGTTTAGCTGTGGAAAGTAATGTTGTAAAATTGTGAAACTTCCCAACACTTGCTCTGTTGCTGAACCCAACTAACTCCGTGCTGACAGGAAATATCATGTGTAAAGCAACAACACCTGCATGTTAGTATTCCTAAACATTTCTTAGCAGAAAAGCTCAGACGCTGATCTTCTATTACAAGACAGCATTGTGAATACCAGAGCTCAAGGGGTCAGACACATGTCTCTTTCGCTTCCACTCAGCCAGTGTTTCACAGTGTCTTTGTTCTCTAAAATCACACATTGGGATACTGTACATGTCAATTTGGACAACCACTGATCATAAAATGACCAAAGAGCCGATCAGCCCTGTCAATGTACAGTCAGCCACTCTTCCTGTGGGCATTGTGAACAATTAGGGATGGGGTTTAAGAACGTCAGATCCAAGCAGCTGAATCCATGATTCCCAGTGGTGGGTCCAGCAAGATCGTATTAACAGAATGAGGAGAACTGGATGAAACAGGCCTGGTTTCACCTGGGCACTTGTGCAAAGTGAAAACAAAGCTGTGTGTTTAATAGGTCAGAGGTGAAAAGAGAAGCTGCATGAATCGAAATAGGAGTGGGCGATGAACTTGGAAATCAAAGGGGACAGAGTGTGAGGGAGAGATGCCTGCATTTGAGGGGCATGTTTGAGAGGGGGGCCTGCATATAATGGAGAGAGGGGCATTGTTGAGAGAGGGGATTGAATATAAAGGAGAGAGGGGCATGTTTGAGAGAGGGGCCTGCATATAAGGGAGAGAGAGGGGCATGTTTGAGAGAGGAGCCTGCATATAAGGGAGAGAGAGGGGCATGTTTGAGAGGGGGCATTGCATGTAAGGAAAAGAGGGGCATTGTTGAGATGGGGCCTTCAGACAAGGGAGAAAACAATAAGAACCGACTTAGTTACTTCCATCAGAACTAAGATTCTATTGCCTCTCAAAACCAGTTGTCAACACCATCCTTCTACTCAGATTCCTGTATCTCAAAGCCAGTTGGTAAGCCAGTTATTATCACAGGCATACAATTCTTTTTGCAGCCTAGCATTAGGTCCTAATGACATCAGGACCCGTTCTCCCAAGTTTTATAATAATAATAATAATAATAATAATAATAATAATATATTTTATTGTCATTACACATCAGTGCAATGAGATTTGGTTTGCAACTTCCATCCGATGTCATAACTTAATCGACAAATAAAATTTTGATTTAGATACAAGGTTTGTAAAAACGAACATTTGACCAGTAAAATCAACACAGACTAAAGTGCGAGGCCGGGGGAGACAGTCCATGGGGGTGGGGGGCACTCAGCAGGGCCGGTTCTGAGCCGCTATAGCTCTGGGAATGAAGCTATTCCTGAGTCTGGAGGCGCGGGCGTAGAAGGCCTTGTAACGTCTGCCGGAAGGGAGTAGTTCAAACAGTCCATTACAAGGGTGAGAGGAGTCTTTATGGATGCTGACGGCCTTCCTGAGGCACCGTGTGTGGAAGATGCCCTCCAAGGCTGGTAGCTGTGTCCCAATAATCTGTTGCACTCTGTGGACGGCGCGCTGAAGAGCTCTCCTCTCCGCCTCCGTGCAGCTGAGATACCACGCAGAGATGCCATACGTTAGTATGCTCTCTGTGGTGCAGCGGTAGAAGGTCGTCAGCAGCTGTTGGGGCAGACCAGTCCGTTTCAATGTTCTGAGGAAGAACAGTCGTTGCTGTGCCTTTTTGACCAGAGCAGCGGTGTTGGTGGACCATGTGAGGTCCTCTGAGATGTGAGTGCCCAGAAACTTGAAGCTGGACACTCTCTCCACACTGTCTCCGTAGATGGAGATTGGGGCGTATTCCCCATTCTGTGACCTCCTGAAGTCGATAATCAGCTCCTTGGTCTTGGAGGTGTTTAGCGGCAAGTTGTTCCGTGAGCACCAGTCCGCCAGGTTCTGCATCTCCTCGCTATAGTTTGTTTCATCACCGTTGGTGATCAGCCCGATCACCGTTGTGTCGTCTGCAAACTTGACAATGGTGTTGTTGTCAAATGCAGGGACACAGTCGTGGGTGAAGAGGGAGTAGAGCATGGGGCTCAGCACACAGCCCTGTGGTGTGCCGGTGCTCAGGGTGATAGTGGAGGACAGGTGCGGCCCCAGTCTCACAGCCTGCGGTCGCTCCGTCAGAAAATTCAGGATCCAATCGCATATCAGTGAGCTGAGGCCTAGCTGGTGGAGTTTGGTGGTGAGCTTGGTGGGGATGACCGTATTGAAGGCAGAGCTATAGTCAATGAAGAGCATCCTCACGTAGGTGCCCTGTCTTTCCAGGTGGGTCAGGACAGTGTGAAGAGCCACAGAGATGGCATCCTCTCTGTATCTATTTGCCCTGTATGCAAATTGATGAGAGTCCAATGATGCAGGGATGCTGGATTTGATGTGGGAGGCCCAGCCTTTCAAAGCACTTCATTGGTATTGGAGTTAGGGCAACCGGGCGGTAGTCATTCAGGTTGGTGACTTCGGCACCGGCACCATGGTAGCTGTCTTCAGGCATGTGGGGACCGTTGCCAGAGATAGAGACAGGTTGCAGATCCTTGTAAATAACTCCGCCAGCTGTACAACACACTCCTTTAGTACCCTACCCTGGACTCCATCCTGCCAGCAGCCTAGCGTGGATTGATCCTACGATGAGCGCACTGTACCTCCTGGGTGCTCAGTGTTAAGGCCTGTCCCTCCGCCATGGCCGGGGTGTTCCTCTCCTGGTGGTGCTGCCAGTTTCAAAGCGGGCAAAGAAGGTGTTTAATTCATTGGCCAGTGTCATTAATTCATTAATTAATTGGCCTAGCACCAGCCAATGCAAGGCATTTAGTCTCCTAAGGAACAGCTATCTCCATACATGCAGGAATATCATCTCCTGCTTGTAGACTCTTGTATGCCAGGCAGGGTTTCTTCCAAGGTAACCAACTCTTCCCTTTGAAGATACAGGACTTTTGAGCAGAAGGATGGTGTTGATGATGCTCCTGATGCTGTTGGTGTTGACATTCCTGGTTTCAGTTCAGTTTGAGTTTAGAATTAACTAACTAGATTGGTCTTCATAACAGTCCGGGCTAGATCGTTGCGTCTAATGTCTTCTAATAGGAACCTACATTTTTTTACTTAGGCTATTCAGTAAACAATTCCAATCTTTTCAAGAACTAATGTACAAGCTTATTACTAATGTACTAATTCTCTTATTGTCCATCTTTTTTAATCACATGAATTAAAAATGACAGATTTTGTTGTAAAATGTAACCTACTGCTATCTTGGAAATTGATGATGTTCAGAGACTCATAATTGTAAGTGAAGAGGTCTGATATAACATTTTCAACATGGCTCAAAATTGTGCAATCTCTCTGGTGAAAATGCTGAAATGTTTCTGCTCCTTGCTCCAACTGCAATAATTGGACATTTATTCATCAATGTAGACAGTTGTAGTGTTCAGTTTGGAGTTTATTTCTGCAGCTTTCTGCATTGAATAACACATTCTCCCAATTTAAAAAAAAAATCTCCTTGAGGTATTGTGCACCATAATTGAATGAAGCAGTTAACCTTGTGTGTGAGTGCACGTGTGTGTAAAGCATCCAGTTATACAGCAAAGGAACGGGCCTTCAGCCAGCTGAGTGTATGCCAACCAACAAGTATCAATCTATACTAATCTATACCCTGTTTTATTCACTTCACATTCCCATCAACTCCCCCCACCCCCAGATTCTACCACCCACCTACACATGAGGCACAATTGGCAGTGGACAATTAACTCACAAAATCACACACCATTGGATGACGGTGGGAACACGAGCACACAGAGGAAACCCATGTGATCACAGAGAGAAGGTGCAAATTCCACACTGTCTGTGCCTAGGTCAAGATTGAACCAAGATCACCAGTGTAATCCCTGTTTATCCTGTCAGTGAGGATATCACAACTAATTTACACGCCAAGCTTTGTAACTTGATTTTGAAGGCTATGTGTCAGCTAGAAAATAATTTTGAGAATATGGCCACCAAAGTTATCTATGGCATTACCAGACAAATTGCTCTATAGAATATAATATTCCAGAAGTCATTATTGCCCTGTGAAGATGTGGTTTCTTAAGCTCTGTGTCCTGTACATGGACGTACCTTTTCACTGAAGGGACAGAAGAATGGAAACACCAGTGGACCAGGATCCAAGAACATGCTCCATTCTTTGATATTATAAATGATCCTCAGCCAACACTGGATATGGAGGGATATAGATCACATACAGTCTTTGAGATTATAAATGATCCTCACCCAATACTGGACTGTTTCTGTGTTAATCACAAAAGATCAGTACACATACTTCCTGAGGCTGACAAAAAAGAGCAGTTATCACACAGGACGATGGCAATGACAGTGAGACTGCAATAATATATAGCAGTCGGGTCCATCTATGGTTATAACAACTTCTGTGCAAGTTTCAGCTTGTAAGTTACAAAAACGTGTCAACAACACAACCACTCCGGATACATTTCTGACTGCACACTTGGGAAATAGCCTTACGTAGGAAAGCTATTGGGGAGGATTCTTCGGGATAGGATTTACTCACATTTTGAAATGTTTTGGCTAATTAGGAACCGTCAGGAGAGCTTTGTCCGCTGATCCAGTTCATAATCCAGTCCTTATGAAGGTAGACAAAAAATGCTGGAGAAACTCACTAGATGAGGCAGTATCTATGGAGAGAAGGAGTAGGTAACCCTTCTTCAGACTCGACCTCGACCAAAACGTCGCCTATTCCATCTCTCCATAGATGCTGCCTCACCCGCTGACTTTCTCCATAATTTTTTGTCTACCTTCGATTGTTTCAACATCTGCAGTTCTTTCTTAAACATTCAGTCTTTATGAACTGGATTGAATTTTTTGAGGAAGCAACAAAGGTGATTGATGAGGATAGATCAGTGGATGTTGTCTACGTGGATTTTAATAAGGCATTTGATAAACTCCTTCATGGTAGGCTGATCTAGAATATTAAGATGCGTGGGACTTGGTTGTTTGGATTCAGAACTCCCTCACTCATAGAAGAAAAGGGTTGTGGTGGAAGGGTGTTCTAGCTGGACGTTCCCCGGAAACTGTGCTGAGCCAGATTTAGTTTGTAATGCTTTATACAGTAAACTGCTTGGACATAAATGTACACAATTTGTGAGTAAGATTGCAAACAAAAATAAATTGGTGGAGTTGTGGAAAGTTAGGAAGGCTGTCAAAGTAGATGTCGATCATATACAGAAATGGGCAGAATGTAATCTGAGCAAGTATGAGCTGTGATTTGGGAGATCGGATATAAAGGGAAAATGTATAGTTAATGGCAAGATGCATAACAGCATTGATGTACTGAGGAATCTTGGGGTCCATGTCCATAGCTCTGAAAGTGGCAACACAAGTAGACAGTTTTGTAAAGAAGGCATATGGTATGCTTCCCATATATTGGTCAGGACATATAAGAGTCAGAAAGTTATGCACGCAACTCAGGACATTGGTTAGGCTGCATTTAGAGTATTGTGTGTTGTTCTGATTGCCCCATCACAGGAAGGATGTGGGGGCTTTGGAGGAGGCACAGAAGAGGTTTACCAGAACACTGCCTGGATTATAAAGTATCAGCTATAAAGATAGGTTGAACAAACTTGGATTGTTTTCTCTAGAGCGTTGGAAGCTGAGGGGAGATCTGATAACTTTTATAAAATTATGAGAGGGTGGACAGACAGAATTTTTCCACCTGGGTTGAAATGTCAAAGACTAAAGAGCACAGCTTAAAGCGGGGGTGGGGTGGGAAATTTATTACGCAGAGTGTTGGGTGCCTGGAATGCGATGTTAGGGATGGTGATAGAAACAGATGCGATAGTGGCATTTAAGAGGATTTTAGATAGGTACATGAATATACAGAGAATGGAGGGATATAGATCATATAGAGGCAGAAGAGATCAGTCTAACCTGACATCTTGTTCGGCATGGACATTATGGGCCGAAGGGCCTGTTCCTGTAATATACTCTTCTATATTTAATATTAACATTCCCTGCTCTGACTACACAGCTAGCCCATTTTCCAGGCAGCCAGCATTGCTGATTCTGCCCCTACTTTGGCCACACAGCTAGTAGCAACAATCCCAATAATACACAGCTGATCGTGTGTGTACATGGATAGTACGTGACCACATACAGGTAGTTGATTACCTGTCTAAGAACAGGAATAAATTGAGCAATCTATCAAATTTCATTTTCCATGGACAGCAATGAGCAAAATATTTTCCCTTAATTTGGCATCTTAATTAATCAATATTGAATTTGAACAAGCCTCTATACATGTTCAGCAATCACATCCCTGATTGCTGGAATCTTAGGTTGCTGAAAATGGAAGAAATTAAAACTTAATCATGTTTAGGAAATTGCAGTTTTTAATATCAATCAAAAATCAAAACACTGCAGATATTGTAAATGTGATTTAAAACTGGAAAATGCAAGACATGTTCAGCAGCTCAGACATCCCCCGAGAAGAGAGAAATGTGGACATCAAGTAAATCTGGCTGGAAGCATTCATGCAAAATATCTGTGAAGATGAAGGAGAAATCTTTGTTTTTTAGTAAATGTATTATTGAAACACGGTATGGGAGCATGATCTGAGATGCAAGCTAAATGTTCACCAAGGCCGTTGGGGAGTCAAACTAAATTTTGAATTTAAAGAAAAATACTACTCTCCATGCCAATCCCACTCTGACCTCGTGGTATCGGACCTCCTGCACTATTGCAATCAATGCAGACTTAAGGAATAGTACCTAATTTTCCATTTGGGCCCATTTTGCAGCTTTCTGGACTTGATAAAATTCAACAATTGCAGCTAAAGGGGCTGTCCCACTGCAGTGACCTAATCTGCGAGTTTAGAAGAGATTGCCCTTGACTCAAACTCGCAGCATGGTCAACATGTGGTCCTAGGAGGTCCTATGAGGTCACTGGAACACCCCTTCATGCTCAAGGGAAGTTCCCGAATACTTGTGGCCCCAGCTAGGTTGCGGAAAAAATTTCAGCATGTTGAAAGATTTTCCTCGAGTGAAATTTGGTCGGCATCGTTCTTTTTAACTCGTAGCGCAGTGTAATGGGGTCACTATTTAGTTGAGGGCAGTCTAGGGCAGCCATAGGCAATCTCCTTCACTGACCGGGCATATTGATTGGCTCATTGGAGTTTTCACGACCAAGGAAAACCGACCGGTAGGTAAAATACCCGCTAAACTTTATTATACTTTTTAAAAGTGTCTCCACTCCTTCTCACCCCCGCCCCCTTCTCTCCCCGTCTCTCCCCCTCTCTTCTTCTCTCCTCCTCTCTCCCCTTCTCCCCCCCCCCCCCCCCCGTGCTCTCTAAAAGACCTACCATAAGACCAGCCATCTTTTACCTTCCTCTTCATCGCGGGTGTGAATTTCAGCCAGCGCTCCCCTGCCTTTGCGGTGTGTGTGTGTGTGTGTGTGTGTGTGTGTGTGTGTGTGTGTGTGTGTGTGTGTGTGTGTGTGTGTGTGTGTGTGTGTGTGTGTGTGTGTGTGTGTGTGTGTGTGTGTGTGTGTGTGTGTGTGTGTGTGTGTGCGCGTGCATGTGTGTGTGTGTGCACAGCCGGTCGATCCAGCTCGCAGTTTCAACGCGGACGGTCGATCCAGTGCTAGGTTTTCCAGGTGAGTGCCCTCGAGCTTGAAGGTTGAAGACAATCTTCTTAACTCGTGGATTACGTCACTGCAGTGGGACAGCCTCTTAACGTCAACTTTCTCTAAGCATATCAATTGGTAAATTTGTTTCTTGATCTTTTTTTTCCACGGAATGGAGGACATGCACTCCCTGACCTGCCTCGCCTGTCTTCCTGCCCCGTATTTCATGCTCCTACATTCTCTTGTCTATGTCCTCGCTCTATAACTAATCCCATTCACTCATTAACCAGTTAACCCTGTTTACAGTTCATCTCCAAGCTCATCCAAGATTTTGTGCCATCCAAGACATACCCCCTCTCCCACCCTCCCTGTGTAAATACACTCTTCTAAAGCTTAACCCCCAGTCTGGTTCAATCAAAAACCACTGAGTCAAGCACTGCAACAACTAAACTTTATTTTTACATTGAACAGCAAATTTCCCTATACGGTACCTAAACCACCGCGGGTTTGATCCTTGTATCTATCTGGCCAAGCCCTTCAGTCTCATGTAAGCAGAAACACTTCAATAGGTCACGCAGTCCCAAGCATTCTTGCAGAAGATCGACACCGATCTAAGATGGAGCCACCTTTTATAGGTCCATGAACCTTGAGGGGCTGAACTACATAGGGGTGGTCTCTTTACAATCCAATCAAATGCATTAATTACATCAGTACATTATTGACAATTCCCCTGCCCAATAACAGAATCTCACATACATTTTATCTGGAAGAAGCTTCCAGAAGGAAGTCAACATAACTGAATAATGCAACATTTACCCTGGAATTCAAACAAACCAGCCAGTGCTTAACACTTCTAACCAATCAACAAATAGCAGGGTAACTGTCTGGCAACATTATTTATATTATTTACAATCCCTTGGAACGATCCAATCAAAGTAATGCATTTAAGTTTCATTTGCAGAACTGTTATACATTTTTTCAATTTGAAGGAACTAGAAGAACACCTGGATCCTTCGCCATCCACTGGTGAGGGTTAAACAATTCTGACAAATGCAGGGATCCTCCATTTTATGGTGTCTTTAATTTGGTCAATATTAACACCTGCAGCGTAACAAGTTTATTTTGTCTCCTTCCCAGTCCTGACAAAGGTCTCTAACCTGAAACTTTAACTCTGCTCCTCTTCCTACAAATGTAGTCCGACCTGCTGAGTATTTCTAACATTTTCTGGTTTTATTTTTGATCTCCAGTATCTGCTGTTTTTATTTGATCTTCTGTCTTAGTAGTTTATTGGTGGCCCACAAGTAAAACACACTCATGGTGAAATCCAACTTTATTCCATTAAGTACACAGGAACATTCCAACAGCCAGCTGCATGCATCTGGCTTTACTGACTAGCGTGCCCGAGCGAGAGAGAGAGAGCAGGAGCCTTTGTGTAGTACCGTAATACCATGTAAAAGGTGGCATGCCCATATGTGTGGTGAAGGTTATAAATGGCATGAATTAATAAGGGTTAATCTACAAGTAGGCCATCTGAAAATCACTGTATTATCATACAATTCTACGTGCTTCACCAATGCTTTTCAGAAAAACAAAGGTACTGCCTTTACCTAGTTGTACCCTTCCAAGACTCTGCACCCAACCCCCTATGTGGTTGAATCAATGATTCTCTCTGAAAACCAGGAAAGGACAGTTAATGCCAGTGACTATTGACCAAAAAACAAAGTGCTATGGGAGCTCAGTAGGCCTGGATAGAATGGATGTAACAAGACACATCCATTTCCCCCTGCTCTCTTCTCTGTGCCCCATCTTGATGCACACACTTTTCTCTTATAATCTCGCCCCCCCCCCCTCCTCCCCACCTTTACCCTTCCCCTTCCCCTTTCACCCATATCTCTTCCTGTAGCTTCACATTTTACGTGTTTTCTCTCCTTTTATCCTTATCTAGGCTTACCAGCCTTCAGTCTTTTCATCTCAGGCCTTTGTCCAACAACTTGCCAATCAATCCCCTTCACCTCAATGCACCTATCACTCTCCTCGCTTTATCCTGCGCCCACCTCTCTTCCAGCTTTCTCCTGCATACTATAATCAGTCTGAAGATGGTCCAGATCCTAAACATTGCCTATTCATGTTCTCGAGAGATGCTGCCTGACCCGTTGAGTTACTCAAGCACATAGAGTCATAGAGTGATGCAGTGTGGAAATGGGCTCTTTGACCAAACATGCCCACACCGGCCAACATGTCCCAGCTATACTTGTCCCACCTGCCCACGTTTGGCCCATATCCCTCCAAACCTGTCCTATCCATGTACCTGTCTAACTGTTTCATAAATGATGGGATAGTCCCAGCCTCAACTACCTCCTCTGGCAGCTTGTTCCAAGCACCCACCACCCCTTGTGTGAAAAGGTTACCTCTCAGAGTCCTATTAAATCTTTTCCCCTTCAACTTAAACCTATGTCCTCTGGCCCTGGATTCACCTACTCTGGCCAAGATACTCTGTGCATCTACCTGATCTATTCCTCTCATGATTTTATACGTGTCTGTGAGATTACCCCTCACCCTCCTGCGCTCCAAAGAATAGAGTTCCAACCTACACAACCTACTCAACTTGTACCATATAAAATGTCTGTTTTCATTATACCTGTATCTCACCATACTTGTGTACCTGACAATTAACCTTAACTTAATTTGACTTGAGTTTGGTGCCCGGCTTATGAAAGATATGGCCTGCCCAATGGAGCTTTCTGAGTATAATTATGGCACATCCAATGGTCCATCACATTTGCATACCCATGCTGGACTTATATTTGAAGATAGACACAAAATTCTGAAGTAACTCAGTGGGACTGGCAGCATCTCTACAGAGGAGGAATGGGTGACGTTTCTGGTTTTCAGACTGAAGAAGGGTCTTGACCAGAATCGTCACCCATTCCTTTTTTCCAGAGATGCTGCCTATCCGGCTGAGTTACTCCAGCATTTTGTGTCAATCTTCGATTTAAACCAGCATCTGAGGTTCCATCCTACACATTTTGACTGCACTTATATTCAACTGGTTTATTGTTGATGAGTGATGGAGTGTGCCCCACATCAGTGACTTTTGAGATTCCCGGTGATCAATAATGCTTTAGTAACAGAGGATAAGGGAAAGGAAGTGGAAATGGACACAGACACAGCCAGGAGGGATATTGATAGTCAGCTAACAGCATGCCTCCTATGATATTCTGCTGTTTTCAGAATTGCTTCTTGATGGAAAAACAGCTATCTGTAAAACTGAAGGATTTCAGTAGCACCTACTAGAGTAGGCTTCCAGTCTGGGGTGAGTAATCTTTCCTCAGGAAAGCCACAACATGCAGCAATACAGAAAAGTCTTCAGACACTTTAGTTGTGATGCAGCCCAAAGGCTCTGACCCTGTACTAAAAGGGTCAGAGTTCGGACAGGATCAGAGGACAGGGGAGAAAGATTCAGAAAACATTCAGAAAATATTTTACATCCATTTTCACCAATTAATTTTTTAAATGGTACATCAACCATGGCTCACCAGGTGACACTCTCCCCTCCATACCTGAAGGAGTACGAAGGAACTGCAGAAGCTGATTTAAAACGAAAATAGACCAAAAAAAAGCTGGAATAACTCAGCAGGACAGGCAGCATCTCTGGAGGAAAGGAATAAATGAGGTTTCGAGTCGTGAACCTTCGTCAATCTGAAGAAGGGTCTCGACCTGAAACCTCACCAATTCCTTTTCTCTAGAGATGCTGCCTGTCCTGCTGAGTTACTCCAGCTTTTTATGTCTATCTATACCAGAAGGATGTGGGTTCATGATCCTTACTAGAGACCCCAGAGTCAAAATGTAAATATGCTTTAATGCTATGCTGAGGAGGTGCTGCATTTCTGGGGGTGCTATTAAACTGATATCTTATTTGCTCTCTCAATGTCAATTTAAGTAACATTGAGGGGTTATTTTGATGAAGAGTAGCGGAATTGTTGGAGGCCAATAAACTGTAGATGTAGTGAATCTGAAATAGAAACAGTCAATGCTGGAATACTCAACAGATCAGCCAGCATCTGTTGAGAAGGAAACAAAGTAGGTGTTTCAGGTGAATGATCTTCATCAGAATTGGGGGGAAAAAACAAAGAAATACAAGGTTGAAGATTAGTTATGATTAATTGGCATTCATTCTCTTATCTTGGACTGCACCAAAGGCAATTCTGTCACCAAGATAGAAGACCTTCACCTCCCAGAGTTTCCCCGTTACATTTTCCCGCCCTCTTCTCTGCCATTTAAACCATGCTGGCTTTCACACTTTTCCATTAGTAATGAAGGGTCATTAACCTTCAATGGTTCAATGGTGTCTTTGTTATCCCATGTAGAAAGGATACAGTGAGACACTTTTTTTGCATACAGCTCAGTAAGTCTAGCACCATACATGAGCACAATTCCCCGCTTCATACAAAATGTACAGAACAGCCCACTTTGTTTATATGCAAGAGGTGCCATTTGTATGCCATTTCACAGTCCCAACTGCAGCTGGACACAAAGACCCATTACAGCTGTTATCTACATTCCATTTGTCCCACAAACCATCGTCCTTCCCCTTGCACGGCTCCTTCAGCCCTTGTTCTCCGGGGGCAATTTCTGCAGCTGACTATGAGAGTGGGGCATGTAAGACACCCCCCCCCCCCCCCCCCCCCCCCCCCGTTCTTCTCACCGGGCCCTTCTCCCGAATCTCCCTCATCCTCTTCTCCGCAGCTTCCTTCTCCGGGCAGATTCCCAGTTCCTAAGCCAGTGAGCCAGGTCTGCCTTTGGGATAATGCTAGTTTGCTGGAGATAGACACAAAAAGCTGAAGTATTTCATCCGGACCAGGCAGCAGCTCTGCAGGAAAGGAATAGGTAATGGTTTGTGTTGAAATCCTTCTTCAGACTGAGTGTCAAGGCTTCCCTGTCCGGGCAGGTTCATAAGGTCATGTGATAGGAGCAGAATTAGGCATTTGGGTCATCAAATCTACTCTGCCATTCAATCCTGGCTGATCTATCTTTCCCTCCTAACCCCATTCTCCTGCCTTCTCCCCATCACCTCTGACACCTGTACAAATCAAGAATCTATCTATCTCTGCCTTAAAATATCCACTGACTTGACCTCCACAGCCATCTGAGGCAAAACAATCCACAGATTCACCACCCTCTGACTAAATAAATTTCTCCTTCCTAAAACAACGTCCTTTAATTCTGAGTCTATGACCACTAGTCCTAGACTCTCCCACTAGTGGAAACATCCTCTCCACATCCATTCTATCCAAGCCTTTCACTATTCGGTACATTTCAATGAGCTCCCCCCTCATTCTTCCAAAATCAAGCGAGTACTGGCCCAATGCCATCAAACGCTCATGATAAGTTAACCCACTTATTCCTGGGATCATTCTTGTAAACTCTCTCCGGATCCTCTCCAGGGCCAGCACATCCTTCTTCAGATATGGTGCCCACATTTGCTCACAATACATCAAATGCGGAATATTGGGAATAGAGGATGAGGTTATTTGCATTCTCAATGTTAAACTCAAAACAAAATGCCCAAATAAGTCTTGATGAGTGAGGCTATGACCTCTAGTCCTAGACTCTCCCACTAGTGGAAACATCCGTGACTCCGTGACAGAGAGCCAGGCCTGCCATTGGGATGCAGCTACAGCTTGCTGGGATTTGTTTTGCCATGTGCAGCTTGCCGGGGTTCTTTAAACTCTTTTTTCAGTTCACAGTCGTGGAATTATCTGTGATATCTTGACTAATATTTTCTCCCTGTTCAACATCATTAAAAAAAAGAGTATGTAGGAAGGAAGATGCTGTTTTAACCTGAAGATAGACACAAAAAGCTGGAGTAACTCAGCGGGTCATGCAGCTTGTCTGGAGAAAAGGAATAGGTGACGTTTTGAGTCAAAACCCTTCTTTAGACTGAGAGTAAGGGGAAATGGAAACACGATGTATAGACGGTGATATAGAGAGGTACAGAACAAATAAATGAAAGATATACAAAATAATGACGATGATAAAGGAAACGGTCCATTGTTAGCTGTGGGCTAGGTGAAAACAAGTTACAGAGTTAGAGAACAAGTTAGCAGACAATGAAACTCATTAGGACGATAGTGAAACTAGTACAATGACTAAAGCTGGGAGGGACGGAGAGAGAGAGGGGATGCAAGGGTTACTTGAAGTCAAGACAAGAGGGTTTTATTGTCATGTGTCCCAGATAGGACAATGAAATTCTTGCTTGCTGCAGCACAACAGAATATGTAAATGTAATACAGAACAGGAGATAAACGTTCAGTGTGTCTATATACCATAGCCCATATATGTACACAGTAAAAAAACAGATAAAGTGCAATAGTAAAAATAGACTGTTCAGAGCTTGTTTGATGTTGCATTTAATAGCCTGATGGCTGTGGGGAAGAAGCTGTTCATGAACCTGGATGTTCCAGATTTCAAGCTCCTGTACCTTCTTCCCGATGGCAATGGCGAGATGAGAGTGTGGCCAGGATGGTGTGGGTCATTGATGGTTGGCAGTCTTTTTGAGGCAGCGACTGCGATAGATCCCTTCGATGGTGGGGAAGTCAGAGCCGATGATGGACTGGGCAGTGGTCACAACTTTCTGCATTCTTTTCTGCACCTGGACGTTTAAGTTGTCGTACCAAGCCACGATGCAACCAGTCAGTATGCTCTATACTGTGCACCTGTAGAAGTTCGAGAGAGTCCTCCTTGACATACGACTCTCAATAATCTTCGCAGGAAGTAGAGGCGCTGGTGTGCTTTCTTTATAATTGCATCAGTGTGCTGGGACCAGGAAAGATCTTCGGAAATATGCACGCCCAGAAATCTGAAGTTTTTTACCCTTTCCACCATTGTCCCGTTGATATAAATGGGATTGTGGGTTCCTAACCTACCCTTTCCAAAGTTCACAATCAGTTCCTTGGTTTCACTGGTGTTGAGAGCCAGGTTGGTGTGCTGGCACCATTTGGTCAATCGGTCGATCTCACTTCTTACTCCGATTCATCACCATCAGTGATTCGTCCAACACAGTGGTGTCATCGGCAAATTTGATGATGGAGTTTGCACTATGTCCGGCTACACAGTCATGAATATAGAATGAATACAGAAGGGGGGTGAGCACGCAGCCTTGGGGTGCGCCCGTGCTGATTGTTATCGAGGATGACACATTTCCACCAATACGGACAGACTGTGGTCTGTGGATGAGGAAGTCGATGATCCAATTGCAGAGGGATGCGCAGAGACCCAGATCCGTGAGCTTGGTAATCAGCTTGGAGGGGATGATGGTATTAAACGCCGAGCTGTAATCTCTGAACAACAGCCTGACATACGGGTTTTTGGTGTCCAAGTGGTCCAGAGCGGAATGGAGAGCTAGTGAGATCGCATCCACCGTTGATCTGTTGTGGTGGTAAGCGAACTGCACAGGGTCGAGGTTCTTTTCGAGGTGGGAGTTGATATGCGCCATAATCAACCTCTCAAAGCACTTCATCACCACAGACGTTAGTGCCACTGGTCGATAGTCATTGAGGCACGTCACCTTGCTCTTGTTGAGCACCGGTATTATTGATGCCCTTTTAAACCAGATGGGTACCTCAGACCTCAGAAGTGAGAGGTTGAAAATATCCATAAAAACTCCAGCCAGTTGGTCCGCACAGGTTTTGAGAACACCGGGTATACCATCAGGTCCAGACGCTTTCAGAGGGTTCACCCCTCTGAAGGATCTTCTGACGTCGGCCTCTGTGACTGCGACTGAAATGCCATCACGGCGTATGAGGGCTTAGGAAGGCACATCAGTGTTCTCCCTATCAAAGCGAGCATAGAACGCATTGAGCTCGTCAGGCAGTGATGCTGCACTGACATTTGAGCTGTCTCCTGATTTTGCCTTGTAGGAGGTGATGGCATTCAAGCCCCGCCACAGTTGCCGAACATCCATCTCATCCTCCAGCTTGGAGCAGAAGTCCCTTTTGGCCTTTTTGATGGCCTTACCAAGGTCATATCTGGACTTCTTGTAGACCTCTGCATCACCAGAGCTGAATGCCCAGGATCTGGTCTTCAGAAGAATGCGGATCTCATGGCTCATCCAAGCCATGGCTCACCTAATAAATGGTGGCCGATTAGGAAAAGGGGAGATGCAGCGAGACCTGGGTGTCATGGTACACCAGTCATTGAAAGTAGGCATGCAGGTGCAGCAGGCAATGAAGAAAGCGAATGGTATGTTAGCTTTCATAGCAAAAGGATTTGAGTATAGGAGCAGGGAGGTTCTACTTCAGTTGGACAGGGTCTTGGTGAGACCACACCTGGAGTATTGTGTACAGTTTTGGTCTCCAAATCTGAGGAAGGACATTATTGCCATAGAGGGAGTGCAGAGAAGGTTCACCAGACTGATTCCTGGGATGTCAGGACTGTCTTATGAAGAAAGACTGGGTAGACTCGGTTTATACTCTCTAGAATTTAGGAGACTGAGAGGGGATCTTATAGAAACTTACAAATTCTTAAGGGGTTGAACAGGCTAGATGCAGGAAGATTGTTCCCGATGTTGGGGAAGTCTAGAACAAGGGGTCACAGTTTAAGGATAAGGGGGGGGAGTCTTTTAGGACCAAGATGAGAAAATCATTTTCACACAGAGAGTGGTGAATCTGTGGAATTTCATTTCGGAGTCACGTGAGTGACTTTGTGAAGAGCCCGCCGGCGCGCATGCTCGACATATCGTCGTACCGCATTGCTGCGACAGCTGGCGGTGGAGCGCGCTCCTCGCCAGCCCTTCATAAGGGGCCACGGAGGTAAGTATTCTACCTTTAGTTGGTGGTCCTTGTTGTCTGATTATGTCTTGCAGCAAGGACATGGATGGGAGTTCGAAGGGCCGGAGGACGTCAGGACGAGTTCGCCGGTCAACAGTTCCGGGGCCGTTACCATCGGCAGTACCTGCAGCGCAGGCCGGGACACAGGCGGAGATGTGGGTAAGCCCTGTGTTCACAGGTCCAGATCCGCCAGCACACCACAGCTCGGAGGAGTTCGACGAGGAGGAGTGTGGTGTGCCGCCAGAGCAGGGGGACCCTGCCATGGCAGTCAGGTCGTCAGCGGGCTCGCTGGCGGCCTCGAGCAGGGCACGTGCCGTTGCACGGCCTGTTCCACTCAGCCCTCCGAGAAGGGGGAGGGCAGGAGCCCAGAAGCCTAACCCTGTCAGGGCTAAGGCATTGCCTGCCGCGGAGGAGCGGTCAGGTTCCAGGGCGAGACCCGGGGCGGCTGTGAGGTCCAGCCGGCACACCCCGACTCTCGACGCCGGGACGGGTCGGTCGAGTCGGGTCTCGTCACGGTCGCCGAGCCCCCCATGGATGGGTGGGCGAGACCATGCGTCAGCAACGTCCACGATGTGGGCGGCCGGCAAGACTGCGCGGGCCCCAGGCAGCCATGCTTCGGCTGGTGCCGACACCTCGCCGCAAGTGCCCTGAGTGGCAGCGGCTTCAGCTCCCGCTAAACGGAGGCGGTTGAACACGCCCGCGCAGGAATCGCGCAGTTTCGCCTCGGCGGCTGTTAGCGACAACTACCGGCACCGGCAGGGCCTCGACGAGGTGCGGGCCGATGACAGGAGCCCGGTTTTCTTTTCAGAGCCGGAGGACTCCGACCACCTGAGTGTTCAGGGTGAAGGGCGTATTGACCGTATGGAGCGGCTGCTGGAGCTCCTGCTTCAACGTCAACATCAGCAGGGCAGCAACAGGCACAGGGCGTCTTCACCAACATCTACTATCAGCCTGGAGCAGCAGGAGGAGGAGGTTCTGGTGGATCCTGTACCACCTCCGTTGGAGGTGCCAGCGGAGGAACTCTTGGATGTGGCGACCAAATTTGCGGCCCCACATACGGCTGGTCTTCCTCTAAATACAAAGCTGGCAGCCACAGTGGACTTTCTTAATAATCAGGTGCCGCAGGAAGAAGTCCTCATCCAGGCTATGAGCCGTCACAAGGCTCCATCAAACTGCAACTCCCTCAACGTGCCTGTGGTCAATACGCCAATATGGGGCAACATCAGTGCGGCTATCCGTCAACAGGAGCTAAAATTGCAGCGGATCCTGAAAATCCTCACGGCCGGTATTACCGCCTTTGCGCGGTCGGTGGACGGGGACGAACTGAATTTGGACCAGGAAGATGCTCTGGCCTTATTGTGCGCGACCCAGCACGAAATCAACGGGTTTCGCAAAAACAGCATCCGCCCAGCACTCAACCCGAAGTTTGCAGGATTGTGCAAACCACCGCCGCCGCCACCGCCCCGTCAGCTCTTTGGTGAGGACCTCTCGAAGAGAGTCAAAGAGCTTGACGAACAAGCCAAAACGGTGGGGATCATGCGCTCTCAGAGTGCCCCCACACCGTCAGGCTCAAAAGCTCCATACATTCGCTCACGAGGGTCGGCCAGTGCCTCGACGAGGACTCACCCTCTAGCTCCACAACGACAACAGCACCAGAACCAGCACCAAGGGTCTTTTTTAGGACAGGGTCGGCAGAGACCTTTGTGGAAATCGAAGACGCCGCGCCCTCAAGCCAACCCAGCACCTCCACGGCCACCCACACGTGTCAAGGACCGCCGGTAACCACGGAGGTGAGGGGGTCTGGTTCTCTTTTTTCTCTCTGTTTAACTTCCCATGTTGGTGGTCGTTTACGGTCGTTTTTGGGTGCATAGGGTAATTTTACTGGTGATGAGTATGTGTTGCGGAATATTCAGGGGCATAAAATTGAGTTTATTAATGGCGACATTCCTCCATCCCAGCACATGCCTGGTCGTACGTTCAAATTGTCTGCTGCAGAACAGGCAGCAGGTTATAAGGAAATTTTAAGTCTGGAACAGAAGGGGGTGATTGAGAAAACGGTGCATGAGCCAATTGAGTTTGTTTCGAACATATTTACTAGACCTAAGAAGGATGGAGGCTGTCGTGTCACTATTGATCTAACCCGTTTGAATACGTTTGTAACATATACTCATTTTAAAATGGATACGTTTGAAACAGCCAAATCATTGATTTCTCATGGCTGCTTTATGGCATGCATTGATTTGAGGGATGCATATTATTCAGTATCCATCCAGAAATATGATAGAAGGTTTTTGAAATTTATCTGGATGGGGCAACTTTGGCAGTATAAGGCTTTGCCTAATGGGCTCACTACAGCCCCTAGATTGTTCACTAAATTGGTGAAGCCAATCATGGCTTATTTGAGACAACGACATCATATAGTTATGGCCTATTTAGATGATGTCTTTATTGTGGGCCACACCCTGCAATTGGCTGAACAGGGTGTTGCAGCTGCTGTCAATGTATTTCAACAATTAGGATTCATTGTCCATCCAGAGAAATCGAAGTTCTGCCCTGCCCAGGTAATTAATTACCTAGGGTTCACGGTGAACTCAATGAGCATGAGGATAACTATACCAATTAACAAAATTGAGGAAGTCACTCAGGTGTGCAGAGATTTAATTGGCACCAATATACCATCGATTCGGCATACAGCCACAGTAATTGGCAAGCTAGTGGCTTTGTTTCCGGCAGCACGATATGGACCTTTGCATTATCAGAATTTGCAAAGAGCTAAAATTATTGCGTTAAAACGGAACGCTGGTCATTACGATCGATCAATGCAGCTGCCGTCCGAAGCGATAACTGAGTTGCAATGGTGAGTGTGTCACATTAGCAACTCATTTAAGCCTGTTAGGGAGGCTAATCCGGTGGTATATTTACAGACTGATGCAAGCTCCAATGGCTGGGGAGCTACTGATAATTGCTCTAGTTGTGGTGGCAGATGGGACACCCTTGAGGCATCGATGTTGTTGACTCAAGGGATTAACTATTTGGAGTTGCTGGCAGCATTCCACGGACTTCGTGCATATTGTTCCAAGCTTGTTGGAGCACACGTCCGTCTCCAAATAGACAACACCACAGCTGTGGCATATTTAAACCATATGGGTGTACCAGGTCAGTTTCGTGTGACAGATTGGCTAACTCAATTTGGCTCTGGTGTGTTCAAAGAGACATTTGGATTTCAGCTACCTATTTGCCAGGTGAGCTTAATACTGTGGCGGACACCAGGTCACGCAAATTTAATGACAACATCGAATGAATGTTGCATCCTGAGATTTTTTCTCAAGTCACAGCCAAATTTGGTAAACCGGATATTGACCTTTTTGCGTCACGGTTAAACCATCAGGTACCAGCCTACGTTTCATGGGAACCAGATCCTGGGGCAATAGCGCTAGATGCATTCTCGCTGGACTGGGGGAATTGGTTTTTCTATGCCTTCCCTCCGTTTTGCCTCATCAGTCGGGTATTGCGAAAGATTCAGGCAGATGCTGCCAAGGGCATCCTTATTATACCCGACTGGCCCACACAGCCTTGGTATCCGGTGGTCTTTGACATGCTCAACGAACCTTGGGTCCTTTTGAAGGGTTGCCCACAATTGGTTACTCACCCTGTCTCAGGGGAGCCACATCCCTGCCATGGCTATTTAAATTTGTTGGCTTGCAGGTTCTGAACAGGCCGTTAGTCCAATACGGCCTCTCGGCTCAGACCATAGATACCATCGGGGCGTCGTGTCGAGAGTCCACAAGGCGAAGATACCGCTCGCATATTAAGAAGTGGGAAGCCTACTGCAGCCGCTCTCGCATCACGTACGATGACGTGACAATAACCGACGTCCTGGAATTCCTCGCGGGGTTGCACCATGATGAACACTTAAGTTACAGTGCCATCAACAGCGCCAGAAGTGCGCTATCATTCTACCTCAATATTGGGGTAGGATCCAACAGGCTAGTGTCCAGACTCATGCGGGGTATATTCAATATGAATCTCCCTACACCACGCTATAATATCACCTGGGATGTCAGGGACGTATTAACCCTGCTCAGGACGTGGTCTCCCATGGAAGGGCTCCAACTGGACAAACTCACCATGAAGCTGGTGATGTTACTAGCGCTGACTTCAGCTCAGAGGGTACAGACACTACACAAACCTTGTGTCGACAGAATGACATCTACCCCTACAGAAGTAGTATTTTTCATTGACGAGCTACTAATGCAGCATAGACCTGGGTGCACAGGGCTGCAGCTGAAGTTCCCGACATACCCCGCAGATGCTGGGCTATGTTTAGCCTCACATATCCGCCACTATGTCAACGTGACGGCACGCATCAGAGGAATGGAGAGATACCTGCTTGTCACTCATAAGAGACCTCATCATCGAATGAAAGTCCAGACGATATCCAGGTGGCTTCGAGTCGTCTTGGGTAAGTCAGGTATCGACACTAATGTGTTCAAGTCTCATTCCACCAGGGCTGCATCGACGACAGCGGCGAGGGTCATGGAGGTGCCCATGGACCAAATTCTCGCCACAGCAGGATGGGCTAATGAAGCTGTGTTCCAGCGTTTTTATAACAAACCTGTTGCTGCTCCTCTACAGTTCGCAGAAGCTGTGCTGAATGCAGGTCAAGAACGTGGAGATGTCCCCGCATGAGGGGTTTTGATTTGTTATTAATAAATATGCTCTTGTTTTGCAGTATGAACTATTGAGCAAGTTTGTTCCTCCCATCCATCCCTGGTAGTGGTGTGTCAGCATGGACGTGGTCCAGGGCGTGTAATCACAGAAGCTTTGAAGTCTTCACGAAGTCACTCACGTGAGTCCGAAATGAAATAGTAAGATTGAACGAGAACTTACCAGTTCGAAGGTTGATCTTTATTTTATGAGGAGTCGAAGTGAGGGATTTCGTGCCCTCCTCGCCCAACCCTCAATCACCTTCATCTGGTAATCTTAGTCAATTCAATCATACTATGCAAAGTCATTTCTATTGTTGGTTCTGTGATTCCACGCCGCTACTTTGAAGTATGTCGAGCATGCGCGCCGGCGGGCTCTTCACGAAATCCCTCACTTCGACTCCTCATAAAATAAAGATCAACCTTCGAACTGGTAAGTTCTCGTTCAATCTTACTATTCTCCTGCGTTCTCCCCATAACCTCTTACATCTAATGAAGAAGGCACAAGTAATGACAGCTAATTTCCACCTATGAGGGACAAAAGAATTAGGTTTTAATGAAAATATGGCAATTTAATGGTACCATTAAGAAGAAGGTACGATAACAACATGTAAAAGACATTTGGACAGGTACATGGATAGGAAAGGTTGAGGGGGATATGAACTAAACAGAGCCAGGTGGGACTCGTATAGGTGGGGCATCTTGGTCAGCATGGATAAGTTGGGCTGAGGGGCCTGTTTCCATGTTCTCTATGACTCTATGACCAGATTAGAAAAATATATAATTATTTTCTTTTATTATTTGATTTGAAGTTACACCTGACTGGGGAAGCCATCATTTTTCTCCTCAGACAGATGAGGATTGAATGGAGATGTGCAATATCATGAAATAATTTAATACAATCCACAGGGAGAAACTAACTACAACAGCAGATGAATCAGTAACCTGAGAACACAAATGTTAAATGATCAGCAAGCGAACCACAGGTGAGGTGAGAATTGAATTGATGTGATCAGAATGAGCTGTCAGACAAGAATAGTGGGAGCAGATTTAACTATAACTTTCAAAAGGGGATGAGATAGATAATTGCATGAGAACATTTACAAAGCCACAGCTGAATAGTAGGAAAATTGAACTAATTGGAGAGCTACCGTATTTCTCAACCAATACAGGTATAATATGACAAATGGCCTTCTCTGGGCTATTATTTGATGATGAGCTATAGGATTTTGTAACTGGAAAGGTGAGGAGAGTGGGAAAGCGTAAAAAAGGTGGAAGGCACAATTTGATCAAAGTTAAGGCATTAAATGAATAATCGATGCTTTTGAGATAGATCATCGAAGTGAAATCCAGAACAAATGGAAAAGGCAGGAGAATGACAGAAAAGTACACAGCAAAGCGAAAGAGGAAATGGAGAAAGTGAACAAAATACATCCATATTAAATTTAGTACTGAGGGTGGTGAGAGAAGTGCTCAGCTGCTAAAGGCCAAAGGTTATGGTGAAGCATTAAACTCATAATAAGATCCTCATATTGATTTTGACAGAATATTTAACTTTATATACTCAATGGTCATTTCACCTTTGTCACCAACATCATAAGAGGATATTTTTAAGATTGTCAAATGTAAGTTATTTTCCTCTTAAAAGCATCTGCTATTTGACACAGGCTCTGTATAAGATTTTATATTTAATTAATCTAAATTTCCTGACTTTGGTTTGAGGCAGAAGCCTCTGGATTGCCTTTGGGCTGCCATTTAGTGACAGCATATACCAATCTTTTGAAAATGTGCTCTCAATAGAAGTCCAAATTTATAAAAACATCCTTAAAATCTCTGCCGAATCTTGTATTTCTTTCTCAGGAAAGTTATTTGCAATTGTAATTTAGTCAAGAGATGTTTTAAAATACTGGCTAATACTTTGGTTAAACATATTTTGAAGTCTTTGGTTTTAAATTATTTTGCATTAAAACTGGTATTGATATTGGTTTATTATTGCCACATATACCAAGATACTGTGAAAAACAAAATGTTTGTTTTGTGTGCTATCTAGTCAAATCATAACTACTTCCTCCCCAGGTACTTTCCCATAAAACCGCAGGAGATGCAACACCTGTCCCATACCTCCGCCCTCGACTCTGTCCAGGGACCCCGACAATCCTTTCAGGTTAGGCAGAGCTTCATTTACACTTCCTCCACCCTCATCTATTGTATCTGCTGTTCTAGGTGTGGAGGAGATTTGATGTCATGGCATGGGGTAGGATACAGTGCTTGGATGTGTGGTATTTGCAAGCTACGTTAGATGATGTGGGGTGACGGTTGAATGTCAAGAGCAAAGGACATTGTGAGAGTTGTTAAGCATTGTTAGACATTGGTGGGAAATATTGACATTGTAGCAGATTGATGAGCATGGGAGCTCAATTAAAAGGAGGTTCAGGCAGGAGTTTCATTAGGTAACCTGTTGAGTGGGATTACTCCTGCCACGGACAGAGTACTAAATGCACTCATCTCATGATACCATCTTTCTCATCTCCTTTTATCTGTTAAAATTACTAAGACTTCCACATGGTAAATGTCCTAAGGAGCTTCACATGACCATTATCAGGAAGAAATGGATATTAAGTCACTCACCAATATTCCAAAAAGTTTGGTCAAAGAGGTTTACAGACAGATTTCCAAAGTTTTGGTCTTTAGCAGAGTGGCTGTGTTGGTGCAGTGAAGCAAACCAGGGATGAGGGAAAAGCCAACATTTAATGCTTGTTGATATTTGGGACAGCTGTGAATCTGCAGGAGGTGACAGAGAAAGAGAGGAGCCGGCCATAGAGGAATGAAAATGTTGCCGTTAATATAGAAACATAGAAACATAGAAAATAGGTGCAGAAGGAGGCCATTCGGCCCTTCAAGTCAGCACCACCATTCAATATGATCATGGCTGATCGTCCGCTATCAATAACCCGTGCCTGCCTTCTCCCCATATCCCTTGACTCCACTAGCCGCTAGAGCTCTATCCAACTCTCTCTTAATTCCATCCAGAGCACAGAGCACACAACACAGAGCGTTGTTGAACACAGAGCAAATTGTAATTGCATATGTGCTCAGGAATAACTAAATGGGACTATGTACCAGTTTGAATGTGAGCCCAGTACTGTGGGAATGCTGCAGTGTCACAAACGTCATCACTTGGAGCAGTCGCAGCAACTGACAATAATAAACCTAACCCTAAACCTAAGGTTCAGTCTGCTATCACAATTATATATCAAAGATTGCCCAAAAAAATAGTGGGAATTATTTGTCTTGTGTGAGTTGATAGTTATTATTAGGATTCAAAGTTCAGGTGTTTTTTGGGCATTCTAGGGAAATATGGACAAAATTGCACATCATAGAAACATAGAAAATAGGTGCAGGAGGAGTTCATTCGGCCCTTCAAGCCAGCACCGCCATTCATTGCGATCATGGCTTATCGTCCCCTATCAATAACCCGAGCCTGCCTTCTCCCCATATCCCTTGACTCCAGTAGCCCCTAGAGCTCTATCTAACTCTCTCTTAAATCCATCCAGTGACTTGTTCTCCACTGCCTTCTGTGGCAGGGAATTCCACAAATTCACAACTCTCTGGGTGAAAAGGTTTTTTCTCACCTCAGTCTTAAATGACCTCCCCTTTATTCTTAGTCTGTGGCCCCTGGTTCTGGACTCGCCCAACATTGGGAACATTTTTCCTGCATCTAGCTTGTCCAGTCCTTTTATAATTGTATAAGTTTCTAGGTTTCTCGGTGTCCTCATCTCCGCTGACATCTCCTGGACAGTCAACATCACAGCGGTCATCAAGAAGGCTCAGCAGCGGCTGCACTTCCTGAGGGTCCTCAGGAAGCACAACCTGGGCTCCAACCTGCTGCTGACCTTCTACCGCTCGTCCATTGAGAGCCTGTTGACATACTGCATTACAGCATGGTACGGCAGCTGCACCATGGTAGACAGGGAGAGGCTTCAGAGGGTAGTCAGGGCAGCACAGAAGATCATCGGCTGCCCTCTCCCCTCTCTGATGGACATTTACACCTCCCGCTGCCTCAGCAGGGCGAAGAACATTATCAAGGACAGCTCCCATCCTGCATTTGGCCTGTTCAACCTGCTACCCTCAGGGAGGCGCTATAGGTGCATCAGCACAAGGACAAATAGACTCAAGAACAGTTTCTTCCCAAAATCCATCATCTCCCTGAACTCACACATGCATTGACTTCACCCCCGGACTTTCATCTATCCACCTACTGTAATTTGTACTGTAACTGTAACCCATACTGGATATAGGAATCCTATTATCCATTCTATTATCCATTGTCTTTTTATAGATATGTATATAGTGCTGCAGAAACTGTGCACCTTATCCCCCCCCCCCCCCTTTTTGTCTTGTTTTTGCACTGAGTAGGAGCAGTTTTTAATCTCACTGTACACGTGTATAGTGACAATAAAAGGCATTCTGATTCCGATTCTGATTCTATAAGAATTCCCCTCATCCTTCTAAACTACAGTGAGTACAAGCCTAGTCTTTTCAATCTTTCCTCGTATGACAGTCCCACCATCCCAGGGATCAATCATGTGAATCTACGCTGCACTGCCTCAATCACAAGGATGTCCTTCCTCAAATGATGAGACCAAAACTGTACACAATACTCCAGATGTGGTCTCACTAGAGCCCTCTACAACTGCAGAAGAACCTCTTTACTCCTATACTGAAATCCTCTTGTTATGAAGGCCAAAATTGTATTAGCTTTCTTCACTGCCTGCTGTACCTGCACGCCAACTTTCAGTGACCGGTGTACAAGGACACCCAGGTCTCACTGTACCTCCCCCTTACCTAACCTAACTCCATTGAGATAATATTCTGCCCCCTTGTTTTTGCCGCCAAAGTGGATAACCTCACATTTATCTATATTATACTGCATCTGCCATGCATCTGCCCACTCACTCAACCTGTCCAGGTCACCCTGCAACCTCCTAACATCCTCTTCACAGTTCGCACTGCCACCCAGCTTTGTGTCATCAGCAAACATGCTAGTGTTGCTCCTAATTCCCTCTTCCAAATCATTAATATATATGGTAAACGCCGAGCCTTGCGGCACTCCACTCGCCACTGCCTGCCATTCTGAAAAGGACCTGTTCATTCCTACTCTTTGCTTCCGGTCCGCCAACCAATTTTATATCCATGTCAACACACTACCCCAAATACCATGTGCTCTAATTTTAGTCACCAGTCTCCCGTGCGGGACCTTATCAAAGGCTTTCTGAAAGTCTAGATACACTACATCCACTGGCACCTCTTCATCCATTTTACTTGTCGATCAATCAGTATGGGATTCCAACCGCATGTTAATGCAAGGGTTTTGTAGATGGTTTGCTGGGCCTGACAGAGGATATGTCTGTTCTTTTTGGAATATGTTTTGCTCTTTTTAGGTGTATATTTTTCAAAAAATGTCTTCTATGATTCCTACAATACAATAATGACTAACTTCAAAAGTAGTTCTGAAATCTGTAAAACTCTTTAGAACATTAGAAATAAGCCCCACTGAAGTGCGAATATTTTTTCAGTTGATGGACCTTTGAATCTGAGTTTAAAAATCTAGGTTGTCAGAAATTCATAGCATGTACTATCG
This sequence comes from Raja brachyura, assembly GCA_963514005.1. The sequence goes on along the minus strand of OY740783.1, from coordinate 106,538,832 downwards.
CACTATTATCCCACTTGGATGGCAGGGTGGCACAGCAGTAGAGTTTCTGCTTTGCAGCATTGGAGATCCAGTTTGGATCCTGACTACGGGTGCTGTGTGTACAAAACTTGTATGTTCTGCCCCCGACCAGCATGGGTTTCCTCTAAGGTGCTCCGGTTTCCACTCACACTCCAAAGATGTACAGGTTTGCAGGTTAATTGGCTTTGGTAAAAACAAAAGGCAAATTGTCCCTAGTGTGTAGGATGATGTTACGATGGTCGGTGCGGTCTTGGTGGGCCGAAGGGCCTGTTTCTGCGCTGTATCTCTAAACTAAACAAAACTATTACTAATAAACATCTTTAGTGTGAAATCCCCTTTAAGATATTTACCTCGATAAAAAGAAAGTGTTTGTTTGTAACAGTGTGCACGGTGCATGCCACCTGTTAGTGATATGAACTCAACAATTACTATTGAATATTTTTGTATCATAATTGCGAACAGATGGCAATGAAAGAGAACACAAGGAACAAGATCCACCCTGCAATCTACATGTTGATCTAGTTCCTATTTAAGAATGAATATTTATATCCAATATTTATAATTCAAATGTAATTGCTATTTGAATATGCAGCATCAGCAGAACATGATGTCTTTTGGGATTCAACTGATATCCCGCTTGTGACACAACCGTGACTCCAGAGAAGATTTATCATTGATAAGTTGTCAGATTTCACTTTTACTAAGACATAATTTGTATCTCACAAGCTTCTGCAGTCGCCTGTGTACCTGAATACAAAAATTGTCATCTTGCAGAAAGTGCAATTCTTAAAATATAAGGCTCAACAGTTATGTAGATTGTCTTGATGACTAAGTTTAAGGACAATGACACTAAGGAAAAAATCAGAGAACTCTGAAAATGCAAGTTAACATTCTGCAGATTTTATAAAGGTGAAGGCTTTCTTTAATGAGCTGAATTGTTATTGAATTGAAACAAGGATACCACTCAATGTACAGAGCATTCAGGGGCAGCATTATTGGAAAAATCAGAGATTGGCAATCAGATTTTGTTCCTTTTTCCACACTTTCAGCCCAAATTCTGCATAGTTGAAGCATTCTAACTCTTAACTGTGAAACTGAGGTAGTGTTGGCAGGGTATTAATTGCCCAGTCCTGAAACGTTTTTGAATCAGCAATACTTTCAAGTCTTGACGTCCATACATTTCAAACTGGGAAATGCTGGAAAAATCTGGAATCAAACAAGAAAATGCAAAGGTATTGGACCGGCTAGATGCAGGACAAATGTTCCCCATGTTGGGGCAGTCCAGAACCAGGGGTTACAATTTAAGAATAAGGGGCAGGCCATTTGGGACTGAGATGAGGAAAAACTTTTTCACCAGAGTTGTGAATCTGTTGAATTCTCTGCCACAGAAGGCAGTGGAGGGCAGTTCACTGGAGGTTTTCAAGAGAGAGTTAGATTTAGCTCTTAGGTCTAATGGAATCAAGCGATATGTGGAAAAAGCAGGAACGGGGTACTGATTTGGGATGATCAGCCATGATCATATTGAATGGAGGTGCTGTCTCGGAGGGCCAAAAGACCTACTCCTACACCTAATTTCCATGTTTAGGACGTTGATCTGTTTCTGGAACAATCAAATGTCTGCACCTCCCAGCAGCACAGCCCAGAATTATTCAAGAAGATCACTGCCAATTCTCAGATGCGATTGATCCAAATACTGGAAAACTATTCATTGTGCGCTTTCAACTGGCCAAATTCTCACTGTAGTTAATAGTTTAATTTAACATGGAGTTACTAACGTCTCCACAGCTGACGGGATGCTTTATTGCATTTACCTTCATACCTACTGGAAATTCCTTGAACATGTGCAACTGGCTCATAAAAGATTAAGGAAATTCAGGTGTAATTGTGTTTTGCGTGCAATTACAGAATGCCTGAATTTCCTCGCTCTTTGCCTTTTGTGCATTTATCTCTGCATTTAAATTCAACTTGGCTAATATTAAAATTAAGCCACATTTTTTGGGCACGGCAAGAAGTATAGTCTGTTGCCTAGTGTTGTTCCACAATATTAAAATATTTATAAATATATCCTCACTGAGACCTGTTCTACATTTTGTTTCCTTGGTTGCATTTTTTATGCCTTCAGTACGAGTCCATTAAAAATTAAAAAGCTTCCATGTGTGCAGTGCCTGGTGTGCGTGATGGATTTGTTATTTGCTGCAAACTTTAATGTTCATGCTTAAACTAGGAAGCCCATGGTGTGAGTTTGTTGCATCCCTTCATCCTAGACATTTACATTGATTTTGTGCAAAGCAGCTCCATGGATGGATGTAATTTCTTGAACTGGACCCACAGGTAATTTTATTTTCCCCATTAAAGATTTTCCTTCTTGCAAGGCTTTTACCAGCTTCTGAATGTTGCAATGCATGTGGAATTAGTTTGGTATTTTTTGTCGTTATTATTGTAACAAAATAATGTGACCAAGTTGTACTATGCAAACTCCTACAAATAGGCATATGTTTATGACCATGTCACTCTTTATTAAACTCCACCTAATATTTTACCTGGGCACCTTACAAGCCAGCGGTATAAATGTTGGTTTCTCTAAGCCGCCTCTCCCTACCATCCAGGTACGTGCCGTGAGTAATTACTCAGGGTAGGCAGCCAGTCGGCTTTAAAAAAAATAATAAACCGCGCATGCTCAGATTGTTCTCTCCGTAAAAATAAAAATTAAAAATAAAGACAGTAACAATTCAATTTGCCCAAGGCTTCCTAGTCTCCTTTATTCTGAATTACTGAATGGGTGGGGTGGGGTGGAGTGGGGGGGGGGGGGGTGAAGGGTGATGGCAGGTGTACAGATGGTGGGAAAAACGAGAGTACAGGGACACGTTGAATCTAATTGAATGACAACACTTGTTCAAGGGACCAATTGGGGGGACAGTTCCTTTCACAGCGTGTGGAGAGTCTGTGCCAGGGGTAAAGTTGCAGGGAGGGCAGAAGTGTTGAGGAGGAGGGGGTCGGTGATAATGCCAGTAACTCATTCACTCACCGCTGCCGCGGATAGAAGCAGCCGGGGATAGAAGCAGCTCGGGGACTGCGAGCGGCTGCCAGGAGCCGACAGCAGAACTGGCCGCCACTTCAGCGCCTTCTGCAGGCCCGCTCACCTCTGGCAGTGCTCTCCATCTGAACACCTCTCACCTGCCGCTCGCTCATGTCAGCGGCTTCCTGCAAATCCTTAAATTCCCGCAGCCGAGTAACCTCAACCTCAACCGGACATGAGTGAGGCCAGCGAGTGGCAGGAGAGATTTTTAGATGGAGAGCTGCCAGAGGTGAGGGGGGGCCGGCAGAAGGTGACGGCTGGTTCCGCTCTCCAGCACAGCCACCAGAGCCACCAGCCCCCCCCCCCGGCCACAATGCCCGACCCCTCCTTCAAAACATTCGTGCCCTCTCCACAACTTTACCCCGGGCCAGACTCCCCAAGCGCTGTGAAATGAGCTCTCCCCCCCACCCCCACACCCCAGGAAATACAGTATTTAAAAACATAAACACAAAATGTACTTACCGCATTATTGGTACACAAACTCCATTCTTCTCTCTTTGTTTCCTAACATACACAAAATATTGACAATCCATATTTGAAAACCTCGCCAAGAAACCAGCGCTGCTCATGCGCAGTACGATGCTGCGCATGCGTAGTGCTGCAAAGGCAGAATTTCTGCTGCCTTCAGCCCCGCTTGAAATTGATGCTTCAAGCAGGGCTGACGGCACGTGGGCTGCACAGACCTTCCCGTGTTACAAGCGCTGCGGATGAAAAGCACGGAGAATTATGCCTACCTAAGAGATCGATCTCTTACATAGGCATAATTCTCCCATGCCTTTATTATTTATATTTAGTAATTACTATGTTATAATTTTAGTCAGGGTAGGCAGTGCCTACCTTGCCTACCCTGACGGCACATGCCTGCTACCATCCTACTAGCCAATGTACAATCCCTTGAAAATAAGGTGGAGGGCTTAAGGGCAAGGCTGCTTTACCAAAGGAAGCTGAGGGAATGCTCTGTGTTCTGTTCCACAGAGACATCACTCAACCCAGCTCCCCAGACTCAGCATCCAGCTTGAAAGTTTTTCCATCCATCGCATGGACCGTACATTGGCATCTGGGAAAGGGAGAGGATGGGGTTTCTGCCTCATGGTCAACTCTATGTGGTGCTCAGACGTGGCAGTCTTGTCCAACCCCTGCTCTCCACACCTGGAACACCTGGCTGTGAAGTGCTGTCCCTTCTACCTAGCGAGGGAATTCACCTCCATTATCCTGACCGCGGTCTACATCCCACCCCGGGCAGTTGTACATCTGGAACTGGGGGAGCTGCACACCGTGGTCAACAAACACCAGACGTCTTACCCCGCGGCATTTACCACCATTGCCGGGTATTTCAACAAAGCCAACCTGAAGAAATCGCTCTCTAACTTCCACCAACATGTCTCCTGCAGCACCAGAGGATCAAACACCTTCGACCACTGCTACACGACCATCAAGGATGCCTATCGCTCTATCCCGCCCCCTAACTTCAGTAAACCCGACCACACTGTGGTGCTGCTTCTTCCTGCCTACAGGCAACAGTTGAAGAGAGCACCACCAGAAGTGAGGTCTGCACAAAGCTGGTCGGGGGAGACAGAGGAACAACTCAAGGACTGCTTGGAGTCTGTAGACTGGGCAACGTTCAAGGACACGGCAACGGATCTGAATGAGTACACCACAGTTGTTACAGACGTCATTAGGAAATGTGTGGAGGACTGCTTCCCACAAAAACCTTCCATGTGTTTCCTAACCAGAAGCCTTGGATAGAAACATAGAAACATAGAAATTAGGTGCAGGAGTAGGCCATTCGGCCCTTCGAGCCTGCACCGCCATTCAATATGATCATGGCAGATCATCCAACTCAGTATCCCGTACCTGCCTTCTCTCCATACCCTCTGATCCGCTTAGCCACAAGGGCCACATCTAACTCCCTCTTAAATATAGCCAATGAACTGGTCTCAACTACCCTCTGTGGCAAAGAGTTCCAGAGACTCACCACTCTCTGTGTGAAAAAAGTATTTCTCATCTCGGTCTTAAAGGATTTCCCCCTTATCCTTAAGCTGTGACCCCTTTGAGAACCCATGTTAATTTTGTTTCCACAACTCTTATAAGTAGTGGGCTCAAGGGTATAATCACTCATTGAAAGAAAATATTTTCCTCCATTCCCCCTTATTTGGCGTTCACTATATATATCTACACTCCCTGGTCTCTGAATCATTTGCTTATGGGGATAGTTTCCCACTATTTAGCCTTCGTAAAGCTGTCCATGTTGTACAATTTATCTGCAATGGTATTGATGCACCAGGCCATGATACAACCACTCAGGATATTATCTATGCTGCATCAGTAGAAACAATTGTTCGAGTATTCTGTGACATCTTTTGTCCCTTGAACGTCTAAAAAGGTACATGGTGCACCTTTGATTACATAGAAACATAGAAAATAGGTGCAGGAGCAGGCCATTCAGCCCTTCGAGCCTGCACCGCCATTCAATATGATCATGGCTGATCACCCAACTCTGTATCCTGTACCTGCCTTCTCTCCATACCCTCTGATCCCATTAGCCACAAAGGCCACATCTAACTCCACCTTAAATATAGCCAATGAACTGGCCTCAACTACCTTTTGTGGCAGAGAATAGTAAGATTGAACGAGAACTTACCAGTTCGAAGGTTGATCTTTATTTTATGAGGAGTCGAAGTGAGGGATTTCGTGAAGAGCCCGCCGGCGCGCATGCTCGACATACTTCAAAGTAGCGGCGTGGAATCACAGAACCAACAATAGAAATGACTTTGCATAGTATGATTGAATTGACTAAGATTACCAGATGAAGGTGATTGAGGGTTGGGCGAGGAGGGCACGAAATCCCTCACTTCGACTCCTCATAAAATAAAGATCAACCTTCGAACTGGTAAGTTCTCGTTCAATCTTACTATTTCATTTCGGAGTCACGTGAGTGACTTCGTGAAGACTTCAAAGCTTCTGTGATTACACGCCCTGGACCACGTCCATGCTGACACACCACTACCAGGGATGGATGGGAGGAACAAACTTGCTCAATAGTTCATACTGCAAAACAAGAACATATTTATTAATAACAAATCAAAAACCCCTCATGCGGGGACATATCCACGTTCTTGACCTGCATTCAGCACGGCTTCTGCGAACTGTAGAGGAGCAGCAACAGGCTTGTTATAAAAACGTTGGAACACAGCTTCATTCGCCCATCCTGCTGTGGCGAGAATTTGGTCCATGGGCACCTCCATGACCCTCGCCGCTGACATCGATGCAGCCCTGGTGGAATGAGACTTGAACACATTAGTGCCGATACCTGACTTACCCAAGACGAATCAAAGCCACCTGGATATCGTCTGGACTGTCACTCGATGATGAGGTCTCTTATGAGTGACAAGCAGGTATCTCTCCATTCCTCTGATGCGTGCCGTCACCTTGACATAGTGGCGGATATGTGAGGCTAAACATAGCCTAGCATCTGCGGGGTATGCCGGGAACTTCAGCTGCAGCCCTGTGCACCCAGGTCTATGCTGCTTTAGTAGCTCGTCAATGAAAAAGACTACTTCTGTAGGGGTAGATGTCATTCTGTCGACACGAAGTTTGTGTAGTGTCTGTACCCTCTGAGCTGAAGTCAGCGCTAGTAACATCACCAGCTTCATGGTGAGTTGGTCCAGTTGGAGCCCTTCCATGGGAGACCACGTCCTGAGCAGGGTTAATACGTCCCTGACATCCCAGGTGATATTATAGCGTGGTGTAGGCGGATTCATATTGAATATACCCCGCATGAGTCTGGACACTAGCCTGTTGGATCCTACCCCAATCTTGAGGTAGAATGATAGCGCACTTCTAGCGCTGTTGACGGCACTGTAACTTAAGTGTTCATCATGGTGCAACCCCGCGAGGAATTCCAGGACGTCGGTTATTGTCACGTCATCGTACGTGATGCGAGAGCGGCTGCAGTAGGCTTCCCACTTCTTAATATGCGAGCGGTATCTTCGCCTTGTGGACTCTCGACACGACGCCCCGATGGTATCCATGGTCTGAGCCGAGAGGCCGTATTGGACTAACGGCCTGTTCAGAACCTGCAAGCCAACAAATTTAAATAGCCATGGCAGGGATGTGGCTCCCCTGAGACAGGGTGAGTAACCAATTGTGGGCAACCCTTCAAAAGGACCCAAGGTTCGTTGAGCATGTCAAAGACCACCGGATACCAAGGCTGTGTGGGCCAGTCGGGTATAATAAGGATGCCCTTGGCAGCATCTGCCTAAATCTTTCGCAATACCCGACTCATGAGGCAAAACGGAGGGAAGGCATAGAAAAACCAATTCCCCCAGTCCAGCGAGAATGCATCTAGCGCTATTGCCCCAGGATCTGGTTCCCATGAAACGTAGGCTGGTACCTGATGGTTTAACCGTGACGCAAAAAGGTCAATATCCGGTTTACCAAATTTGGCTGTGACTTGAGAAAAAATCTCAGGATGCAACATTCATTCGATGTTGTCATTAAATTTGCGTGACCTGGTGTCCGCCACAGTATTAAGCTCACCTGGCAAATAGGTAGCTGAAATCCAAATGTCTCTTTGAACACACCAGAGCCAAATTGAGTTAGCCAATTTGTCACACGAAACTGACCTGGTACCACCCATATGGTTTAAATATGCCACAGCTGTGGTGTTGTCTATTTGGAGACGGACGTGTGCTCCAACAAGCTTTGAACAATATGCACGAAGTCCGTGGAATGCTGCCAGCAACTCCAAATAGTTAATCCCTTGAGTCAACAACATCGATGACTCAAGGGTGTCCCATCTGCCCCCACAACTAGAGCAATTATCAGTAGCTCCCCAGCCATTGGAGCTTGCATCAGTCTGTAAATATACCACCGGATTAGCCTCCCTAACAGGCTTGAATGAGTTGCTAATGTGACTGGAGCAGCAGGAGGAGGAGGTTGCAATCCCACCATTGCAACTCAGTTATCGCTTCGGACGGCAGCTGCATTGATCGATCGTAATGACCAGCGTTCCGTTTTAACGCAGTAATTTTAGCTCTTTGCAAATTCTGATAATGCAAAGGTCCATATCGTGCTGCCGGAAACAAAGCCACTAGCTTGCCAATTACTGTGGCTGTATGCCGAATCGATGGTATATTGGTGCCAATTAAATCTCTGCACACCTGAGTGACTTCCTCAATTTTGTTAATTGGTATAGTTATCCTCATGCTCATTGAGTTCACCGTGAACCCTAGGTAATTAATTACCTGGGCAGGGCAGAACTTCGATTTCTCTGGATGGACAATGAATCCTAATTGTTGAAATATATTGACAGCAGCTGCAACACCCTGTTCAGCCAATTGCAGGGTGTGGCCCACAATAAAGACATTATCTAAATAGGCCATAACTATATGATGTCATTGTCTCAAATAAGCCATGATTGGCTTCACCAATTTAGTGAACAATCTAGGGGCTGTAGTGAGCCCATTAGGCAAAGCCTTATACTGCCAAAGTTGCCCCATCCAGATAAATTTCAAAAACCTTCTATCATATTTCTGGATGGATACTGAATAATATGCATCCCTCAAATCAATGCATGCCATAAAGCAGCCATGAGAAATCAATGATTTGGCTGTTTCAAACGTATCCATTTTAAAATGAGTATATGTTACAAACGTATTCAAACGGGTTAGATCAATAATGACACGACAGCCTCCATCCTTCTTAGGTCTAGTAAATATGTTCGAAACAAACTCAATTGGCTCATGCAACGTTTTCTCAATCACCCCCTTCTGTTCCAGACTTAAAATTTCCGTATAACCTGCTGCCTGTTCTGCAGTGGACAATTTGAATGTACGACCAGGCATGTGCTGGGATGGAGGAATGTCGCCATTAATAAACTCAATTTTATGCCCCTGAATATTCCGCAACACATACTCATCACCAGTAAAATTACCCCATGCACCCAAAAACGACCGTAAACGACCACCAACATGGGAAGTTAAACAGAGAGAAAAAAAAGAACCAGACCCCCTCACCTCCGTGGTTACCGGCGGTCCTTGACACGTGTGGGTGGCCGTGGAGGTGCTGGGTTGGCTTGAGGGCGCGGCGTCTTCGATTTCCACAAAGGTCTCTGCCTACCCTGTCCTAAAAAAGACCCTTGGTGCTGGTTCTGGTGCTGTTGTCGTTGTGGAGCTAGAGGGTGAGTCCTCGTCGAGGCACTGGCCGACCCTCGTGAGCGAATGTATGGAGCTTTTGAGCCTGACGGTGTGGGGGCACTCTGAGAGCGCATGATCCCCACCGTTTTGGCTTGTTCGTCAAGCTCTTTGACTCTCTTCGAGAGGTCCTCACCAAAGAGCTGACGGGGCGGCGGCGGTGGTTTGCAAAATCCTGCAAACTTCGGGTTGAGTGCTGGGCGGATGCTGTTTTTGCGAAACCCGTTGATTTCGTGCTGGGTCGCGCACAATAAGGCCAGAGCATCTTCCTGGTCCAAATTCAGTTCGTCCCCGTCCATCGACCGCGCAAAGGCGGTAATACCGGCCGTGAGGAGTTTCAGGATCCGCTGCAATTTTAGCTCATGTTGACGGATAGCCGCACTGATGTTGCCCCATATTGGCGTATTGACCACAGGCACGTTGAGGGAGTTGCAGTTTGATGGAGCCTTGTGACGGCTCATAGCCTGGATGAGGACTTCTTCCTGCAGCACCTGATTATTAAGAAAGTCCACTGTGGCTGCCAGCTTTGTATTTAGAGGAAGACCAGCCGTATGTGGGGCCGCGAATTTGGTCGCCACATCCAAGAGTTCCTCCGCTGGCACCTCCAACGGAGGTGGTACAGGCTCCACCAGAACCTCCTCCTCCTGCTGCTCCAGGCTGATAGTAGATGTTGGTGAAGACACCCTGTGCCTGTTGCTGCCCTGCTGATGTTGACGTTGAAGCAGGAGCTCCAGCAGCCGCTCCATACGGTCAATACGCCCTTCACCCTGAACACTCAGGTGGTCGGAGTCCTCCGGCTCTGAAAAGAAAACCGGGCTCCTGTCATCGGCCCGCACCTCGTCGAGGCCCTGCCGGTGCCGGTAGTTGTCGCTAACAGCCGCCGAGGCGAAACTGCGCGATTCCTGCGCGGGCGTGTTCAACCGCCTCCGTTTAGCGGGAGCTGAAGCCGCTGCCACTAAGGGCACTTGCGGCGAGGTGTCGGCACCAGCCGAAGCATGGCTGCCTGGGGCCCGCGCAGTCTTGCCGGCCGCCCACATCGTGGACGTTGCCGACGCATGGTCTCGCCCACCCATCCATGGGGGGCTCGGCGACCGTGACGAGACCCGACTCGACCGACCCGTCCCGGCGTCGAGAGTCGGGGTGTGCCGGCTGGACCTCACAGCCGCCCCGGGTCTCGCCCTGGAACCTGACCGCTCCTCCGCGGCAGGCAATGCCTTAGCCCTGACAGGGTTAGGCTTCTGGGCTCCTGCCCTCCCCCTTCTCGGAGGGCTGAGTGGAACAGGCCGTGCAACGGCACGTGCCCTGCTCGAGGCCGCCAGCGAGCCCGCTGACGACCTGACTGCCATGGCAGGGTCCCCCTGCTCTGGCGGCACACCACACTCCTCCTCGTCGAACTCCTCCGAGCTGTGGTGTGCTGGCGGATCTGGACCTGTGAACACAGGGCTTACCCACATCTCCGCCTGAGTCCCGGCCTGCGCTGCAGGTACTGCCGATGGTAACGGCCCCGGAACTGTTGACCGGCGAACTCGTCCTGACGTCCTCCGGCCCTTCGAACTCCCATCCATGTCCTTGCTGCAAGACATAATCAGACAACAAGGACCACCAACTAAAGGTAGAATACTTACCTCCGTGGCCCCTTATGAAGGGCTGGCGAGGAGCGCGCTCCACCGCCAGCCGTCGCAGCAACGCGGTACGACGATATGTCGAGCATGCGCGCCGGCGGGCTCTTCACGAAGTCACTCACGTGACTCCGAATTGAAATGGGGTTGGGAGGGAGATATAGATCAGCCATGATTGAATGGCAGAGTAGACTTGATGGGCCGAATGGCCTAATTCCAATCCTATTCCTTGTGTGTGATTCCACCCTTACAGCACCCTTAATAATTTTAAGAAATGGCATATTAGTGCATTCAGCTCAAGTGCAAACGGGTGCAGGTGAATGATACAGGTGTGCCTGTGGAAGCCCACACGTCTTATCTTTGTGCTTTTTTTTATGTCCTTGGCAGACCTTCTGGGATGGACTAGCATTCCATTGAGGAAGAGAAGGAGATTCTCAGTGCCATTGCCAATATATACATTTGAAGTATGACAGATAATCTAGTTATTAACATATTGCTGTATATAAGAAATTACAACAGTGGTTACAGTAGAAAGTATTTCACTAGTTGTAAAGACATTCAGGATACCCAATGATTTGAAAGAAGCCACATGAATGCTAACTGTTTATTTACTATTTTATTTTTAATTCTAAATCAAGATGATATATCTCATTCAGATTACAAAACTCGTACCTTTAAATTTGAAAATAAAACATAGAACAGTGAGAAAATCACAAAGTGCTGGAGTAATTCATCAGTTCATACAAGACCATAAAATACTCATACTGAACTCATCAGTTCAGGCAGCATCTCTGGAGGGAGTGGTTAGATGATGTTTTAGGTCAGGAACCTTCTTCAGGCCTACTCCAGAGATGCTGCCTGATTCGCTGAGTTACTCCAGTGCTTTGTGTTTTGCTTGAGATTCTAGCATCTGCAGTTCCTTGTGTTTCCAACATGGAAGGGCAAAGCATGGGAACAAGCCCTTCAACCCACAATATCTGCACTGAACATGGTGTCAAGTTAAACTAATCTCCACGAACCACATCCTTCCGTATCCAGCATATCAATGTCTATCTAAAAGCCTCAAAAGCCACCTTTGTATCAGTCTTTACCATCACCCCTGGCATAAATGTTTATGTAAAAAACAAATCACCGATAAACGTTGCTCCTCTAACGTTAAAGTTATGCCCTCTAGTCTTTGAGATTTACGTGCTGGGACAAAGGTTCTGTCTATCCTATAAATGATAAAAGTTGGTCCAAGTTTTCTTTATGTTAATAGATGTGGAAATTGACAGAAGAAGATTTCTGCTGAAGTTTTATTCAATTCAATTAAATTCAATTAAATTCAACTTTAATGTAATTGCACAGATACAAGTATGGATACAACAAAATGCAGTTTAGCGTCAGTTCGTAGTAATAGCAATATAGAAATAAATACAGAATGCAGACAATGTGGATGGAGAGACTGGAGAAATCTATCGGCGGGACTCCGAGTTCAGCAGTGTGATGGTGTTGTTGTAGAAGCTGTTCCTCATCCTACTAGTGCGGGACCTGAGGCTCCTGTTCATCTCCCTGACGGTAGGAGGGCAAACAGTCCATGGTTAGGGTGGGAGGGGTCTTTGATGATCTTCCCGGCCCGTCTCAGACAACGTTTTCGGTGCAGGGCATCCATGGCAGGGAGCGGCGCACCGATGATGTACTGGGCGGTTTACACCACCCGTTGTAGTGCCTTCCTATCTGCTAATGTGCAACTGCTATACCATACCATAAAACAGGTGGTCAGGATGCTTTCGATGGTACAGAGGTAAAAGTTGGTCAGGATCTGGGGGGACAGGTGGGCTTTTTTGAGCCTCTTGAGGAAGTAAAGGCGCTGCTGCGCCTTTTTGATCAGCTTGGAGGTGTTGAGGGACAAGGACAGATCCTCCGAGATGTGTACCCCAAGGAATTTGTAGTTGGAGACCCGCTCCACCTCAGTCCCGTTTATATGGAAAGGGGTGTGTCTGCCCACTCTGTTCTTCCTAAAGTCAACAATGATTTCCTTCGTCTTCTGGGAGTTGAGGACGAGGTTATTGTTGGCACACCAGGTTGTCAGGTGCTGGACCTCCTCCTTGTAGGCTGACTCATCATTGTCACTGATCAGTCCTACCACCGTGGTGTTGTCGGCAAATTTTATAATGGCGTTGGAGCCATACTTAGGGATGCAATCATGGGTGAAGAGGGAGTAGAGGAGAGGGCTGAGCACACAGCCCTGTGGCATGCCGGTGTACAGTGTTATAGTGGAGGAGGTGAGGTTGTTGACCCTAACAGACTGTGGTCTGTTAGTGAGGAAATCCAGTGTCCAATTGCAGAGGGAGGTGTAGATGCCAAGACCGCTGAGTTTGGTGATCAAGCTAGCGGGTATGACAGTGTTAAAGACGTAGTTGAAGTCAATGAACAGCAACCTGATGTAGGTGTTATTGCTGTCCAGGTGGGTCAGGGCAGAGTGTAGGGCCGCCGATATGGCATCCTCTGTAGACCTGTTTGTCCGGTAGGCAAACTGATGGGGGTCCAGTGTGGGGGGGAGGCTGGCTTTGAGGTGAGCCAAGATCAGCCGCTCAAAGCACTTGGCGACGACAGGGGTGAGTGCTACTGGCCGGTAGTCGTTGAGACTCCCTGTCGCTGATTGTTTGGGCACTGGCACAATGGTAGATGTCTTGAGGCAAGTGGGGATGACACCCTGGGCCAGTGACAGATTGAAAATGTCAGTGAGGACCAGGGATAGTTGTCCAGCACATGACCTGACCACCCGCCCGGGGATTAACTATGTGGATTTTTGACCCGTATCGTTTTGAAATGCATAGTCGAATGAAACACGCTTTCACTGGGATGAGATGACTGAAGGCACCTACAACAGAAATAAACCATGTATATAATTGCACATCAACATCAGTAATTAAAATTATCAATAGTCTGCTCAAATCAAGGATGACTTCAACCTTATCTCAACCACATTCAGACCTATGAATCTCTATTCTGCTCCAATACGGTCTCTTGCCTCTGATATTTGTATCTGTTTCATGCAACATTTGGTCACCTGATGGTGACACCAAGTTATTGTTATGACACATATACACAATTAATCAAAATTAATACACTTGCATGTTCCACTGGCAATGCACAATAGAAGATGTATGGAGGTAATTGAAACCATGTCTTATGTTCTTACTGCTGAATGTTAAGAACCCGGAGTCATTGTGATTATATAATTTCTGCATATCAAGTGCTTTCTGGGTTGAAACCATGAAGCATTCTAAGAGCTAATACTTTGATTGCTTAGTATTTTATGGTCTTGCGTGAAAATGCAAGTTATGGCAAATGCCTTATCTACTAGTTTCCTGAAGTGCTGGTATCATTGCATGGTAGAATGACAAACCTTAAATGCATAAGCTTGTAATATGAAAAGGGGTCAAAATGGTCTGTTTCTGTCAGAAGTGGAAATGTCAAAACAAGAGGGCAGAGTTTTGTTGAGAAAGGTAAGTTTTAAAGGAGATGTGCAGTGCAAGTTTTAGTTTAGAGTGTGGTGTGTTCCTGGAACGTGCTGCCAGGGGTGGTAACATTCCCACTAACAAGTTCATCTACTCAACATATTTTCTTCTACACCTATTAGAAGGTCAGTCCATCTTCTAACCCGATGGGATAATTCTTAACACTCAATCAAAAGAATGTTCCCCCCCCCTTTTCCCATGATGTATTTAGTTTAGTTTAATTTAGAGATACAGTGCGGAAAAAGGCCCTTTGGCCCACCGAACCCGCGTGGTCACAGGGAGAATATACAAACTCCATACAGACAGCACCCGTAGTCGGGATCGAACCCACGTCTCTGGCGCTGCAAGAGCTGTAAGGCAGAAGCTCTACTGCTACGCCACCGTACCGCCCTGTATTGCAAATAAGTTGAAGCACTCAAAGAGAATTCCCCCCTTTTATTTTGTTTTAAATATCCTCAGTCATTTTTTTTTCTCTCTATGATTGCTTGAAACACTTGTGCTAGATATTAGCCTTCAATCCCTATGTCTCCAGACCTGTTCTGACCCTGAGTTGTAACAGTGTGAACATGTCAGCTTCAGCAGCGCTGCCTATGTTTGAAGGATTAATTTTTAACAACTGCTCTCTTTTTGTTCTACATTTCTAAGATGCTGAAAATAAACTTTCTTTCCCCCCCAGTCTACATTAGAAATCAGTTTGCATCCTGGAGAGTTTTAAGTTCAGGAATGAAACTACTGCTGGAAATAACCAGTAAACGTGTTATTTTCTTATCAACATGGAGCGAGAATGAATGCCTCAAGGTGTAACATAAAATCTGGATGGGGGGCTGAAATGTTACATGCAACTTCCCTTTAAGAACCATTATTTTTTGCCCCTGATATGAATTGTATCATAATGTGATTGGCGTCAAATGTACCTGTACCTCCCTCTTGGCTGACACATGAAAACACTATTGATTTCAGAACTAGGCAAAAAATGATTCTCCCTATTCAGCCTTCACTTCTATACACATTGCTGCCCATGCACCAATTATTTAGAGCAAGGATCAACAAGGTACAATGGTGGTGTAGAAGCAAGGAACCGCAGGGATTAGGGATGGGGAATAAATGTTAGCACTGTCAAGGTCCTTTATCTTCCCACAATCCTGAGAAAGGCGGTCACAGTGGCGCAGCGGTGGAATTGGTGCTTTACAGCGCTTGCGGCACCAGAGATCCGGGTTCGATCCCGACTACGGGTGCTGTTTGTACAGAGTTTGCACATTCTCCCCGTGATCTACGTGGGTTTCCTCCAAGATCTGCTGTTTCCACCCACACTCCAAAGACGTACAGGTATGGAGGTTAATTTGCTTGGTGTTTCTGTAAATTGTACCAGGTGTGTGTAGGATAATGTTAATGTGTGGGATCGCTGGTCAGTGCGGACCCGGCGGGCCGAAGAGCCTGTTTCATTTACAGTGCCCAATTAACCCACCCATGCATGTCTTTGAAATGTGGGAGAAAACTGGAGCACCCAGAGGAAGCCTACACGATCACAGGGAGAACACGCAAACTCCATGCAGGCAACACTGGTGATCATTACTGAACCCATGTGTCTGGAGCTGAAAGGCAGCAGCTCTAACAGCTAAGCCACTGTATCTCTCCTCTGCCAGAGGTGCTTGGTTTCTCCAGCCTCCATGTAGCCCAGGGCAAACAGGATCTCCCTCCCATGAGTGAAGTCCTCTAATGAAAGTTCCAGGTCCCTGTCAATGAAACTGGACACAGACTTCCTTTCCTAACTGTCCATAATTCTGTGTCCAGCACCATTGCCACACAGCAGTGGTGCTGTGTAAGTGTTCCCCTTGAACAGCTGACTCAAAGACACAGCTGTGTTGCTAACTGCTTGCAGCCGCACCATATTTCCACAAAGCATTTCAGCTGGACGTGCGCAAAAACTGTGTAATTCCACTGCCAAACCTGTCAACAGTTTTTAATAATGGTTGCACAGAAGTTCCCAACTGTATTGGCACTTTGTAGAAAAGCCGTAATGTACCACAATGTCCTTTCCTAATGTTCCCAAACAGGAGCAGGACAACATGTAGGCCCTTATGTTTATCTTTATACATATTTGGTTCCAAATTGGCTGTCAATTCATTTTCTCATTTTAAAATTGCAGCATCACCTGGTTTCTTCTTAACCACCTCAGTCCTGAAGGCCCTCCTTCTTCAAACATAATAATTCCACCATGGGTCTCCACCCATCTTGGTCTATTAACCCTGGGATTTTCTCCCGAAGTCCCTCTTACTCATAAGGTCATCCAGCATATTATACAAGCTCTTCAGTCCACCTCATCCATGCCAACCAAGTTGCCCCATCGAGGCAAGTTTCATTTACCCATGTTTGGCCCCCTTTAGTTTAGTTTAGCATTATTGTCACGTGTACTGAAGCACAGTGAACAGTTTTTGCATGCTATCCAGTCAGCGAAAAGACGATACATGATTACAATCAAGCCATCCGCAGTACACAGATACAGGATAAAGGGTATAATGTTTAGTGCAAGATAAAGTCCAGTAAAGGCCAATTAAAGATGTTTTAAAGGCTTCCCATGCGGTCGATGGGAAGTCAGGACCACTCTCTAGTTGGTGAGAGGATGGTTCAGTTGCCTGATAACAGCTGGAGGTATGCGTTTTCACACTTCTATATTGCTTGACTGATAGGAGACAGGAGAAGAGGGAGTGATCAGGGTGTGTCTTTTAAATGGTGTTATTGTGCCAGATTCAACTACTTCCTCTGGTAGCTTGTTCCACCCTCTGAATGATAAAGTTAACCTTCAGATGCCTATTAAATCCCTGTCACCTTTAGCTGAAACTCTCAATTTCTTGATCCTCTTATTGCTGGCTCTTAAACCCTTCTACTTTGACCAAGCTTTTGACCATTCACTGGTGTCTCCTAACATAGGTTTTGGTCAAACCCTTTCAATTGTGATCGGCGAGACCAAGCAAAGACAGGGTGATTGTTTCACTGAACATCTAGGCTCAGTCCACCTTCGTGCATATGATCTCCCGGTTGCCAAACATTTTAACTCCCCTTCCCATTCCTATACTCACCTTTCTGTCCTGGGTCTGCTCCACTGTCAGAGTTGGACCACATGCAAACTGGAGGATCAGCGCCTCTTATGTCGCTTGGGTAGATTACCCAGCGCTATGAATATTGATTTCTCTAATTTCAAGTAACCCTTGAATTCCCTCTCTCTCCACCCCAGCACCACCCTGCTCGTTTTACTGTTTGCATCCCCTCGTTACCACCTCCTCCACAGCCAACAATGGATCATTGTGGGCTCTTTCGCTGTCGGTGCCAGCTCTGATCTGTTCTATACCTTTCCATACCTCTAGTTTCCTTCTTCCCTGACCCTCTGTCTGAAGAAGGGTCTCAGCCCAAAACATCACCTATTACTTTTCTCCGCAGATGCTGCCTGACCCGCTGAGTTACTCCAGCATTTTGAGTCTTCTTTTCAATTGCACTCCTGCAATGTAATCTGGCACATTTAGTTACAATGAATACTTTATATACAGTACACACAATGTGCAGGAAGGAACTGCAAATGCTGATTTAAACCGGATAAACATAAAAAGCTGGAGTAGGACAGACAGCATCTCTGGAGAGAAGGGATCAGCGACGTTTCAGGTCAGGACCCTTCTATACCTGGACAGGATCATTCTTTTCTGAAGAAGGGTCTCGACCCAAAAAGTCACCCATTCCTTCTCTCCAGAATTGCTGCCTGTCCCGCTGAGCTACTCCAGCTTTTTGTGTCTATTTTCATTATGTAAACACATTAATATCCTCTGGGAGGGGGGGGGGGGGGGGGGTGTTGGGGGAAACCCTTTTTATCTCTTTCCTTGATGGAGATGCAACTTTTTCATTGTGTCTCTGTCTGCACTGAGGCTTTAACATCGTGGAGCTAGTGGTCCCATTGTCAGGGATCGACTGTGAGAGCTCCAGCCTCAGGAGGTTCTACCGCTCCGATGCGGGAGCTTCGATCGCCCCGACTGCGGAAGTTTCGATTGCCCCGACCGTGGGAGAAAAGGAGGAAAGAAGGTATAAGTTATTTGCCTTCCATCACAGTGGGGAATGTGAGGTCGCCAAAAAAAAACAAAATGGACGTGCTACCTGCACTGGTGAGGACTCGGAGGAAGTGCAGTGAGTATAGAAATCTCGGTGTTTTGCAAGGACATGGCTCCATGAGGACATCCCAGAGTCTAGTGCGAGTGTGGATGGCTTTCTGACTGTTCGGGCGGACAGGAACTGCAGAGAGAGTGACAGTGGTCGGTACAACTCTGGTCACATCACGGTGAAGGAACCTGTGTGTGGCCCGGACATTGAACTGATGGCTGTGAATCTCCACTTATGCTGTGTGTCCTGGGGATTCTCTCACGCCGTTGTGGTGGCTGTTTAAGTCTATATTTAATTTTTATGTGCTTTTGTATCTTGTTGCTTTTTTGTATGACTGTTGGCCAATCAAATTCCTTGTATGTTTACATACTTGATAATAAATTAATTACAATACAATACACTTGCTCAGCATTGGGCACACCTTGAGCCAATCACTGGCAACGTTCGGTGGTTTGCATTGAGAGCTGTGCCTTGCACTCAGGTTGTGTCCCTGCAGCACTTGGGTATCAATATGATAACAGTGTTCCTTTGGTAATGTTTGTGTGCTAAAATGCTGCATGACTCCATCACCTCAGTGCTTTAATCATCTCTTCACTGCACAATGCAGAGTACAAAAAAAAATGGCAACTCCAGCCCAAGCAGTTGCTCCAGCTACTCGGCACAAAGAACTCTCACACTTATTTGATTGCCTTGCACTGAATACATTTTCAGCATTTTCAAAAGCTGGTAGCAATTAATAAACCTCACAAGCTGTTGTTCTTTATTACAAATGCCATTCCTTCACGCAGATTCCCACTCTATGAATAAAACAGATTCAAAATTTGCACTGTGATTTTTTTTGATCACGCTCAAATATCGAAACAGACAGGTTTGACAAAAGGAGGATACTGCTCTTATTATTTTGCAGCGTTATTCTTGCTGCAGTTGCAAGGATTACTATAAATAGACATACCCTTTTTCTATTCAGTGTACTTTCATTAAAACTGAGTTACATCCATAAAAGGGAAATGCAAATTGTTCCCATTAACTACTTAATGCATTAATGGTCCGAGACACATATTTCATTACATGTTTCTTATTCATACCAGTGAATCAATCTGATCTAAAGTAAATCTGACGTTGTTTCCATAGAACGACGGGCCGCTCTGAGTAGATGACAACTCTGATTCATCAGATCGCATCCTCCATGCCCACTCTTCTCCCTCCCCTACCCCTGAAGCACAGAGACAGATTTGAAAGTGCTCAGCGCATGGCATGGGACAAGGGAACACAACCCTTCCACACTGAGATGTTGCTGTTATGATGATTTTTGTTATAGATCTGTCAAATGGACTGCTCTGAATTTTCAATCAGCCTGCCATTAGAGTGCCCCTTATGCAAACCCATTAATCGCATGCAATCACAACCTCATGTGGCAGTCTGACAGATTATAAACACACTGCTAGTCACAATCAATTCACCACTGTCTGTTTTGCTGGCAGTAATTTCATTGGAAATTAAGTGTTAAATAAAGCTACTTCGTTACTCTTCTCTCCTCCTCTGCAGAAGAAGATTATTGCTGCCGCACCACCATGGTTCATCAAATCACTCAACGTGGGTGGGGCAGGTTATCTGTCACGGGGACAAACAGAAGAGGGGACGCAGGGAAGAAAATGGAGGGAGCATGGGAAAAGAAGGGAGAGGAACAATGATGGGAGGGAGAAAGGGAGAGGGAGGGAGGGAGAGGGGGAAGGGGGTGGGAGGGGAAGGTAGAGAGGGAGGGAGCATGGAGGAAGAGGGAGTGGGGGTGAGAAGTGAAGGGGGGGAAAGGGAGATAAGGAAAGGTGGAGGGAAGAAGAGCGAAGGGAAGAGAGAGGGAAGGTGGAGAAGGCAAAAGACAAAGAAGGGAGAAAGGGATGAGAAAGAAGGAAGAGAGGGAAGGAGAAAAGGGAGAGATGTGTGAGGCATGGAAGGAGTGAGAGAGAAAAGAGAAAAGTGGGAAGGGAAGCAAGAAAAGTAAAGGAGAGGAAGAGGGGAGGGGAAGGAAAGAACACAAAGAGGACTGGGAAGAGGAAGCAGAAGGAATGGTGGTAGAGGGAGAAAGGGACGATAAGAGGGAAAGAAGGAAAGGTAGATAAAAGAGGAGAGAGGGAGAGACAGAGATACTTGATGATCAGCAAGTAGGGACATGGTGGGCTGAAGGGCCTGTTTCTGTGTTGCATGACTCAATCGTTCCATGGCCCCACAAACCTCTCTTCGGTTCTGCAGCGGGCAGAGCTAAGGGGATCACTCTTTTTCCATCTGATAAGTCAATCAAAATGATTTTATTTTTCAGTTACTGTCATTCAATTCTCTGACTGCCTGGGAAGAAAAGTACTTCTCCGTTGCCACTTAAAGAAGGACTTGCATTTAGATTGGTCTGTTCAATGGTCAGAATTATTTCACAGCAAATGAAATAGTATTTTTATTGTGGCGTAGGAAACAATGGTGCCAATTTGCACCCACAAACTCTCTCAAACTATTCTGTGCTGACAAGCAGATGTTTGGTATCAGTGCTATTGCTTAGGAAATAAATAGTAGCCTGGAATCTCCCCTGTTCATGTTCAAAGTGGGATGGTACCTGTCCACCTGAGAGAGCAGGTGGGTTTTGCTCAAATACCTCAACAAGGGCGGCACCTCTGACAGTATGGCTCTCCCACAACAGTGCACTGGAGCATCACTCCAGATGTTTGTGCTTGGATCATCTGATATTAAAATTAGATATTGGCCAGTTTATGGCAGTCACCACCAGTCATTAGTGTTGTCAAAGCCAATTTCAAACCCTGTCAGTGCCTTTCCTCTCTCTGCCCATCCTCATTCTCCTCCTACTCCAGGACTCTTCCCATCCCTGTCTTTACTCTCCTTTCCCACCACACCCCACTTTTGACCTCTCTCCCCTCATTTAGCATGAGCCAATTTTTGTCCCCATCTGTGCCCCGATAGACACTTGTGGTTGTTAATTAATCAGAAAAAATTCCACTCAACTGGAAGAGCCATATGACTTTTTAACCTGTACCACATAGTTTTTTGATAAGGAACACACACAAACTGAACCACCTCCCCATCTCCCAGTCAAGAGGCAGCAAGCGTCCGCAGACTGAAAAGGATTTGCACTGTTGCAACAAGTCCAACATTTACATTAGAGTCTGACAAAGGATCCCAACCCAAAACATCGCCTTTCTATTTCCTCCACACATACCGCCTGACTCAAGGTTTCAAGGTCAGTTTATTGTCATATGTACCAATTAAGGTACAGTGAAATTTGAGTTACCATACAGCCATACTAAGTGAAAAGCAACAAGACACATATCCACATAAAAGTTAACATAAATATCCATCACAGTGGATTCCACATTCCTCACTGTGATGGAAGGCAATAAAGTTCAATCTATTTCCTCTTTGTTCTCCCGCGGTCAGGGCAGTCAAACCATCCGCAGTCGGGGCGATAAAAGCCCCTGCAGCCGACGACGACGATCGACGTTCGGGTGATTGAAACTTCCACATCGGGGTGGTTTAAACACTCTAGCGGCATGGAGCTCCTGAATCAGCCTCTTCATACCAGAGACCGCGGGCGTCACGATGTTAAAGTGCACCGGCCCCGCGGTTGGAGCTTCGAGCCCCGGCAAAGGGATCGCAAGCTCCACGATGTTAAAGTCCCACAGACTCCCGCGGCTTGGAGCACCGGGTCGGTCTCTAGGAAGGGCCGCCAACTCCACGATGTTAGGCCGCAGTGGGGACGGATATACTCAAGGATTTTGTGCGTGGCTCAAGGTTCCAACATGTGCAATTCCTCGTGCTCTTTCTATAATATTTATTCTCCTTCCCTGATTTTCTTGCCCATTTGAGAAGTTGGTTAAAAGTCAATTCCTGAACTGCGTGCCTTAGCCAGATATAGAACATAGAGGGCAAGGACAGCAGATGTTATTCCGTTAAACACATGAGTAAACCCATTGAGTTGTGTATAACAGTAAAGTACTTTCATGGTCTCCATAGCAGATGTAATCCTAAATTCCAGATTTATTTAAATAACACAGTTTAACTGTACCAATGAATTTTACATCCAGTGCCGTCGATAACGCTTTTAAACTAAGTGGGAGGAGAGTAAGTTAAGCAGAAAGAATGAGATGATAGTGCAAAATAGCTAAATGGGCAATGATAACTATAGTTTGTCTGGAAAGGACATTTAGGTTTAGGTTTACGTTTATTATTATCACACGCACCAAGGTATAATGAAAAGCTTTGGTTTGCATATTATCCAAACAGATCAGATAATACTGTACATACATACAATCAGATCAAACTCAAGTACAGTAGAGCAAAGGAGAAGATAAAGAATGCAGAATATAGTTCTTAGCATTGTAGCACACCAGTTCCATAGACAAAGCCCAATGGGATAGAGGTGAATCGGACAGTACTCTAGCTTCTGGAAGGATCATTCAGAAGCCTACTAACAGAGGGGAAGCAGCTATTCCTGAGTCTGGTAGTGCACACGTTCAAGCTGCTGTACTTTCCACCAGACAGGAGCAGGGAGAGGAAGGAATGACTGGGATGGGACAAGTCATTCATTATATTTACTACTTATTCCATGCAACATGAAATGTCGATAGAGTAAATGGTGGGAAGTATGGGCTGAATGACCAACTGTATTGTGAATTTTTCCTATTCCATAAAATAGACTAGGCTATACAAGATCACTGATAGGGTTTGAAATTGGCTTTGACAGCATTAAAGTCTGGAGCTAACCGCCATAAACTGGGCAATATCTACGTTTAATGATATACGTTCCTATCTGCAGGTAGCAGCTTCTCAAAGTAAGAAACTATAAACATTTCAGTCCCTATTTAATAAGGCTTAATTGTTCCTGGTTGGAAACCTATTTCTCACTTCAACTTCCCTTAACTAATTCTTCAAAGCAGCAATGTTATAAATTCGAGTGCGTTCTTTGCACAGTATGTGACTGCAGTAAGACTCACCTTGAATTTTTTTTATAACCGAGCTGAAATGCTGGTGTGGTTTAAAGTCAAGGCAGATCTAATTGGTAATGATAAATGGGATGTGAGGGGTCAATGAACAAAGGACGTTGAACAGTACAGACCAGGAACAGGCCCCTTCGGCCCACAATATCTATGCCGAATATTTTGCCAGGTTAAACTCATCTCCTCTGCCTGCACCTGACACATATCCCTCCCTTCTGTACACATCTGTGTGCCTATTTTACTGCCTTATGGGTGTGCGAGGATAAGGGGAGAAGGCAGGAGATTGGGGTTAGGAGGGAGAGATATATCAGCCATGATTGAATGGCGGAGTCAACTTGATGGGCCGAATGGCCTAAATCTACTCCCGTCACTTATGACATTTAAAAACCTCTTAAACAGCATTATCATATTTGCCTCCACCACCACCCTTGGCAGCATGTTACAAGCACCCACCACTCTGTGTAAAAAATCTTTAGACGTTATACATACAGCGAGAAACAGGCCCATTGGCTCACCGAGTCCTCACTGATCAGTGATCACTCAGTACACTGGCACTATCCTATACACTAGGGACAATTTACAATTTTAACAATTTAACATACAAATCTGCATGTCTTTGACATGTGGGAGGAAACTGAAGCACCCGGAGAAAATCTGTGCCATCACTCGGAGTTCGCCTACATACAAACTCCGTACAGACTGCACCTGTAGTCAGGATTGAACCTATGTCTCTGGTACTGTAAGGCAGCAGCTCTACCACTACACCACTGTGCCGCCCTTGCCCCGCACGTTTAAATTTTGTACCAATTTTGTCCAAATTGTCCAACCTCTAATCCAGGCAGCATTCTGATAAACCTCTTCTGCACCTCAACATCATTCCTGTAATTGGGCGACCATAACTGCATACAATACTCCAAATCCAATCTAACCAAAGTCCTATAACATTGCAACATGATTACCTGATTCTTATGCTCAATGCCCCGAACAATGAAGGTAAGCTTCTCTACTATTGTATCTATTTCAGTTGCCACTTTCAGGGAGCTGTGGATTTGGAACCCAAGATCCCTCTGCACATCAATGCTGCTAAAAGTTTGCCGTTAATTATATAATTTCCCCATACATGGTTAGGTTAATTTGCAATGACTTGGAATTTCCTTGAAAGGCACACATTCACAACCTCCTCACCTCTTCCCATCCACATTGTCCCCTCCTCTCCACCCACTCTCCCCTTTTCTCCCACACTCTCGCCTCGTGGCCCTCATTCACCCCTACCCGACCATGCTTCCCTCCTCACCCACATACTTCCCTCGCCACCACCTACTCTATCCCCACCCACATTATCCCATCCCCAACCACTCTTTTCCCTTTTCTCCCACACTGTTCCCTCACACCTTTCCCTACCCGACCACAGTCACCACTCCATCCCCAATCAATGATCCCATCCTCCCAACTCACAATACACTATCCCTGCACACACTCTCCCAGCCTGGCCACACTCTTCCCTCCCCGCCCTTACTCATCTCTCCACACCCACAACCTCCTCACAATGCCCACCCACTCCATCAGTGGCCATACTCACCCATCCCAGTCCATTATTGACCTTTCCCAACATACGCTCCCATCCCTGCCCACAGTACTCATCCTCAATCTCCTGTCCACTCTCACGTCCCCTTGTTCACAACCCCCCTCCGCTCACCCACTCTCCTCCCCCTGCCCACAGTCTGCTGCGCCCAATCAAGCACCCTCCCCATGCTTACTCTCTCCCCTCTCCACCCGCACGCTCCCCTCGCCACCCGTACATACCTCTCCCCACCAACACCCTTCCTCATCATGCCCACAGTCTACACTCAGTGCCCACACTCCCCCCTCCCTGCCTACACCCACCTCTCCCTATTGACAGTCACTTTTCCACACTCTCACCTTCCCACCCAAGCTCACCTCTCCTTACCCACACTCACCAATCTGTCACCACACTCTCTTCTCCCCATCCACCCTCTCCCCTCCATGCCCATGGTCTCCCCTCCCCACAAACACTCTTGCCTCTGCACCCAGACTCCTCACTGCTCATTCTCTTCCCTCCCCACCCATATTCTCCTCTCCCTTCCCACACTCTCCCCTTCCTGATCCTCTCTCTAGTCTTCCCACCCGCCCTCATGCAGCCCTGCCTCCCCTCCTGCTCTCTCCTCTCACCAGCTACACTCGCCCCTCCTCACTCATACACTCCCCCTCCCTGTTCACACTTCCCTCTTCCTTTTATACTTTACCTTTCACACCCTCACTTTCCTCCCCGCCCCTCACAAACCTGAATGGCAAAGGATCAATTGGTTAGACTGCATAAAGGGAATCAACCCACTATTGAGGCCCAAATACAATGGTGCCTAAGGCAGCTTGAGTAATGGATGAGCATGGATCGGTTTGATTTTATACATATATATGCACCGACACCACAAGAGGGCAATAAAAACCTCCCAGTCATTTCCCAAGCACATTATTCAGAGGAGCCAAATAGTATG
Source organism: Raja brachyura (assembly GCA_963514005.1). The sequence continues at coordinate 106,512,775 of OY740783.1, read as the reverse complement.
ATTTCAATTATAGTGGTTCAATGGCATTTCTATGACTTGAATTATACCATAATTTACACCCCCACAGGAAAGAGGTACTACATAAATTCATCTATTGTTGTCATACTTTTGAATGTTCTTTTGCTCCGTGTGACTAACCTATTAAGTGCAAACTGCACGCTCACTGACAGCTCTGATAACGCCACGTCCATGAATGCTCTCCTCACAGCTGTTTTTTTGTGGTGTTTGGAAGACAATGGAGCCAGTCAGTCCTTGCCTCAAAGATGCTGTGTGTCACAAATACCACAGAGCGGGGGGGTGTCCTAACGCCTTCTCACCAAATCAAAAGGCAAGCATTATAGAAAACTTTCAAATCCAACATCGCCATTTCAACATCTTTTCATTTAGCTACAGTATTTGGTGATTTAAGAAAACTGCCCGTGATAAATGGAGCTCAATTTTGGCAGGAGATTGTGGGGGTGGAGGAGAGGGGGAGGGGGTTGGTTGATGCTGTGCTCAAAATTAAATGGATTCCCTACCCCATGTCTACATTCTCATTCAGACAGAGGAGTAAAATGCTGAAGTTTTTCAAGAGAGTAATTACTGCAGGCACAGGGGCTGGAAATGGGGCAAAGCACCTTGCTGAGAGTTTGTACGTTAATCAATGCAGCCCATTATCAGGCCTGTCCAAGTTACTGTACCATACCGAACACCACCCACCACGCTTGACCCAACCTTTCACTGAGTTCACAATCACCCACATTTCCATACATCCAACAGTGCCTGATGAATCAACTAATCCATGGAATCTAAAACACAACAGAGGAACAGCTCCCTCAGCGCATGACATCTGTGCTGAACATGATATTGAACTAAATCAATCCCTTCTACTTGCACATGATCCATATCCATCCATTTCCTGCACATTCATGTGCCTGCCGAAGTGCATCTTAAATATCATTATGGCACCTGCTTCCACCACCCAGCATGGCAGCATGATGTAGGTGCACACTATTTTCTGTTTAAAAAAAACCTGCCTCGCACATTTCTTCAAATTTAGCCTGCATTAAAGCAATGTCCCCTGATATTTGACATTTCTTCCCTCGGAAAAGGACTCTATTGATCCTATCTATACCTCTCAGAAATGTATTTATTAACATCTATATGATCCATCCTCAGCCTCTGATACTCCAGAGAAAACAATCCAAGTTTGCCTAACCTCTCGGTATAACCAATAGCTTCTAATCTAGGCAGCATCCTGGTAAACCTTCTGCTGCCCCTCCAGAGCCTTCTGGTCAACCTAGATAATCTCACTAGTCACTACTTAAAAAATAAAACAAAACCCTGTCTAATTGTGTACCGTGGAACTCCTTCCTTAAGGACCTGTCCCACCAGCATGCAACTCCATGCGATGAGGGCGACCTAATGTGGTCGCTTGAGCCGTCCGGCGTTGTGGGGCCGGTCCCACTTCGATCGTCGGAACCGTGCGGAATTGTGCGGAGTTCGTTCCGACATCGCGCGAAAAACTGACCGTGTTCAAAAATTCTGCGCGGCAACGGCTTGTAGGCTCGCTGTCGCCTCGACGCATTACGCACCGTCTCGATGTCGTGCCTCCATGACCCTCTCTGTAGATGCCTCTGTGACCCTCTCTGTGTGTGGCTCCGTGGCCCTCTCTGTGTGCCTCCGTGCCCCTCTCTGTGTGTCCCTCTCTGTTCTGGCGAACTTACCTTTAAGACGTCGCTCCAAGTTTGCCTCGCTTTGCGCTGCGTTGCGCCACTCACCCGACCTCCGCGCGGCCTCTGCTGCCCGTTTGGTCGCGATTGCCGCATGCAGGCGCTTGCTGGTGGGAACGGCCCTGTACAGGGATCACCCGACCTCCGCGCGGCCCCTGCAGCCGGTTTGGTCGCGCTCATCGCATGTAGTTGCATGCTGGTGGGACAGGCCCTTTACACACTTTGCTCATGAGTGTGATATCCAGTGATAGAGACAGGGGTTTGATTTGGCTGAGTGGAAATGAGTGATGATTTTGATCGCAAGCGTGTGTACTTTATACCAGCTGTTGATGACAATTGCCCCTCGATAACCTACCCCATTCTGGCCCTTGCACATTTTGTTTTAGCTGCAGCTGTTATATTATCTTCAGCACTTATCTTTTTAATTTTGCTGACCTACTCATGTATGGTATGAATGCACTCATGTGGAGGTATGTGGGTAGCATGAAAAACAAAACTGTTCACTGCATCCTGATTCAGGGTCAGTTTCTTCCCAGCTGTTATCGGGCAACTGAATCATCCTACCAACAACTAGAGAGTGGTCTTGAGCTACTATCTACCTCATTAGAGACCAGTGGACTATCTTTGATCAGATTTTACTGGACTTTATCTTGCACTGAATATTATTCACATTATTTCCCTTTATCATATATCTGTACACTGTGGATGGCTCGATTGTGGACATCTATTATCTTTCTGCTGAATGGTTAGCACGCAACCAGAACGCAACAAAAGCCTCTCACTGTATCTCTGTACATGTGACAATAAACTAAACTCAAACTCAAACATGCAATAATAAACCAATACGTACAATTATTGTCACCCCAGCATTAACCATCTTGCAACAACTGACATATGATGAAAGAATGGGTCGACTGGGCTTGTATTCACTGGAATTTAGAAGGATGAGAGAGGATCTTATAGAAACATACAACATTCTTAAGGGATTGGACAGGCTAGATGCCGGAAAAAATGTTCCCCATGTTGGGGGAATCCAGAACCAGGGGGTCACAGTTTAAGAATAAGGGGTAGTCCATTTACGACTGAGATGAGGAAAACCTTTTTCACCCAGAGAGTTGTGAATCTGTGGAATTCTCTGCCACAGAAGGTAGTGGAGGCCTATTCACTGGATGTTTTCAAGAGAGAGTTAGATTTAGCTCTTTGTGCTAACGGAATCAAGGGATATGGAGAAAAAGCAGGAACGGGGTACTGATTTTGGATGAACAGCCATGATCATATTGAATGGCTGTGCTGGCTCGAAGGGCCGAATGTATCTGCATATATCTGCATCTATTTTCTATGTTTCTTCATTAACTCCCAATTCATATATTAACTCCAGCACTGCGTTGCTGTTGGCTTGGAACACATCAAAAGCATTAACCTACAGCATTGCACAAATAATGATGGGACTGTTGGCCCATTGCGACAGTCCTGGCTCTATGAGATGCCCTTCCCTACCCTTCCATTCATAGTCCTGCTGGTCTAACCCTTCAGGTTTCTCCGATGAACTTACACCATATCCAGAATATTTCCTTCAGAAATGTCTGCCTAATATCAGCAAAAAATGAATTATTGCTGCCCTCTAGTGGATTTATGAAGCCAAAGGTAAGTGTTATTTTTATAAACTTGTTTGAACAAGATAGAAAAAAAATCTACGGCACTGCCAATTCTACACGGGTCAAACAACGAATAATTTCAGGTAGCAAAAAAGTGTACTTGGGGGATCTCAGAGTGTCAGGCAGCACTTGTGGACAGATGATGTTTTGGATTAGGACTCATTTCTGCTGTTTTGTTGCTGCAGAACGTACAGATCTATCCTGATCTCCCATGCTGTCTGTGTGATGGTTGTACTTGGTTCAATTTGCCCACCATTCCCACCCCATCTGTTTTCACCTATAAAGCACTAATAAAGCAGCATTGAACCATTTGTCAAATTCTGTCCCTATGAACTGCCAATCTTTCCTCTTCCCTCTCAGTCCTGATGCAGTCTCAACTTGAAACATTAACATACAGCTTTGGCTTCAGCAGATGCTGTTTGACTCTCAGAGTTCTTCCAGTGTTTTTGTTCCTTGTTGCATCCCCTTCAATATGGTTATCAGTGCAATGTAGACAGAAGGCTCTTTTGTTGACAATGTAATCTTCTGGATGAAACATTAAACCAAGGTTCCAGGTGGCTCTCTTAGATGGATGCAAAAGATTAATGGCACTATTTGAAAGAATAAGCTGGGGCGTTCTCAACATAAAAACATAGGACAAATGCCACTATCTCAATGCTGTCCACGGGATCAAGCTGGGCATACATGGACTGCCATATTTCAATGGCTACAAAAATGACAAACCTCAAAATTACTTCATTAACGGTGAAGTGTTTTGGGATATCCTCTGGTCATAACAACTGCAAATAACCAGCAGTTTTTATTTTGTTGATTTTCAGATAGACAGAGCTGTGCAGTGTAGAAACAGGCCCTTTGGCCCATCTTGACAAGCCTCAAGGATGCTGTTTGTTCCAAGGCTTGTTTTTTTAATCAGTTGGGAATGGTCTTCACAACTTTTTAACAGTAAGCATGACAGCAAGGATGGTCAGGCTAAACTGCTGTGGGATAAGGGTGCTCACATCACAGATAGAGTCCTGGTTGAGCTACAGCTGATTGGCACACTGGGTTAGTCCACATTTCATTTCCAGGGACAGGGAGGAAGCAAGGGTTAGGGATCCATCTACAACAAAAGGCAAAACCATGTTTGCTAAACAACAAGGACATCTTGGATACCCTAGAATGGAAAACCTCATCTTGGGAACAGATGCAACAGAAATTGAGAAATTGAGTGTAGGGTATGAAGTCTATATGGGAGGCAGGATTGGAGATGTTGTCCAGATAACTGTGGGAGTCAGTGAGTTGACATGGATGACATCGATAGTATGTCCCTGTGATGGAGACAGAGAAATTAAAAAGGGGAGAGACTTGTCAGAGAGAGTCCAAGTGAATTTGAGGAGTGGAGAAGTCAAGATGGTTAATGTCACACTGGCAGTCCAAAGTAAAAATGCTCTAGAGAGGGTAGAAGGCTGGAAGGGAATAGTCTATGAGGTGGAGGGATGCTGAAGATGAGAGAAGGGGTCATCACCAAGACCAGGTAACATCCTGGGGAATCTTTTTTGCACCATTTCTCCTTTCAGGGACCCAAGCAGTCCTTCCAGGTCCGACAGAGGTTCACCTGCACCTCCTCCAACCTCATCTACTGCATCCGTTGCTCCAGATGCCAGCTGATCTATATCGGTGAGACCAAGCGGAGGCTTGACGATCGTTTCGCCGAACACCTCCGCTCGGTCCGCAGTAACCAACCCGACCTCCCGGTGGCTCAGTACTTCAACTCCCTCTCCCATTCCGTATCCAACCTCTCGGTCCTGGGCCTCCTCCACGGCCAGAGTGAGCAACACCGCAAGTTGGAGGAACAGCACCTCATATTCCGCTTGGGGAGTCTGCATCCTCTGGGCTTAAACATTGAATTTTCTCAATTCTGTTAACCCTTGCTGTCTCCTCCCCTTCCCACCTCTCCCTCAGCCCTCGGGCCCTGGCATTCCTTCTCTCTCTATCTCTCCCCCACCCAAGTCACACTAGCTTCTCATTTTCACACTACAAACAGCTTACAATGGCTTGTTTCCTTTATCATCGATAGTTTTTTGCATATCTTTCATTCATTGTTCTTTATCTCTCCACATCACCGTCTATATCTCTCGTTTCCCTGATCCCTAACCAATCTGAAGAAGGGCCTCGACCCGAAATGTCGCCTATCTCCTTCGCTCCTTAGATGCTGCTGCACCCGCTGAGTTTCTCCAGCCTTTTGTGTACCCTCTAACTTAATAATGTTCTTCCTATAGCTCAGAACTGCACACAGTATTCCATGTGCACTCTCACCATGACTTGTACAGCTGCAGCATGCTAGCCCAACCTTTGAACTCAATAACTTTCCCATTGAAGACAAACGCAACAAACAGTTTTTTCCTCACATCAGTGGAGAGAAACAGAGGCAACATTTTAGGTAGAACATCCTCCAGCTCAAACCGACAGCAGGATCTACATACATCGCTGAATTCAACTAGAATCACAGGTTTGAACATTATGAGGCAAAGAGGTTTTGGTTTAGTTTAGTTTAGTTTAGAGTTAGTGTGGAAACATGCTGACCAGCGATCCCCAGCACACCTACACTATCCTACACACACTAGGGACAATTTACAATTATACCAAGCCAATTAACCAACAAACCTGTACGTCTTTGGAGTGTGGGAGGAAAATGGAGATCCTGGAGAAACCCCGTGCAGGTCACAGAAAGAATGCACAAACTCTGTATAGACAAGCACCCATAGTCAGGATCGAACTCGGATCCCTGGCACTATAAGGCGGCAACTCCACCACTGTGCCGCCGCTCCTGAGTTTTATTTATTTGTAATTTTGATTCAATTTAATAGCCCTGATTTCATTTAATGCTTAGGTAAATGTTGAGTTTATTTTCATATACGCAACTAAGATGAGTAACTCGTACTCGTAAAATGAAAAATTTGTTTGCAGCAGCACCATAGTCACATAGATGCAGACAACAGACAAAATATTGTCCCCCGTCACTGTCTGTGCTGAGGCCTAATGGCGGAGCTGCGGTGCCCCAGCAGCGGCGGCGCTCCAGCAGCGGTGGCGGACCAGCTTGGCGTCACAGTGCTCCACTGGCGGTGGCGGTCCGGCTTAGAGCTGCGGTGCTGCAGCGGCGGCGATGGTCTGGCTTAGAGCTGCGGTGCTCCAGCGGTGTCGGAGGCCTGGATCGCCTCAGCGCAGAGGGAGAACTAGGAGGGATGAAGACAATGACTTAAGACTTTTGCCTTCCACCACAGTGAGGAGGTGCCTGGTGAACTCATTGTGGTGGATGTTGGATATGTGTTTATTGTGTGTTTTGTTTTTTTATTATATGTTATGACTGCATGGTAACAATTTCGTACATACCGAAAGGTCTGAATGACAATAAAGGAATCTAATCTAAAATATAAATTACACCTTCATTCTCCATGACAGTGACGAAAGATTGTGCAGAAACAAGACATTATGCAAAACAATTAGGAAAAAAATAGTCCACAGTGGTGCAAGAGATGGCATTGCTAGTTGAGGTAGGATGAGGGTTGTGGAGGTCAAGAACCATAGTTGTGGGAACGTACCGGTTTCTGAACCTGGTGATGTGGGACTTCGGGCCTGTGCACCTCCTGCTCAATAATAGCAGTGAGAAGATGGCGTGGCCTGGATGCTGTAGATCAATAGACAATAGGTGCAGGAGTCGGCCATTTGGCCCTTCAAGCCAGTACCGCCATTCACTATGATCATGGCTGATCATCCTTAATGATAGATGCTGCATTCTTCAGGCAGTACCTCGTATAAATGTTTTTCATGGCTTCCTATGTTCAATAAACTTTGACAATAATTGTTTTTTTAATTATTTAACTTTAATGGGCCCGAACTGCCTGTTCCTGACTTTCTCCCCCAACACAATGCATTCATATTGTCCTGAATGACTGGGAGGCTGAATGCCCGTGGAACTGACCTCCCATCCACCACCCAGTTCAGCATGAAGTCTGGAGCAGGGCACATAGGCCTAGACATGAGGGGGTAGGACACAAATAAAAATGGGCTACAACCTCAATCCAGGATGGCTGGTGTGTGTAGTGTGACTGGCCTTGGTCTGAACAGGAAGACACAGGTGAATTATTTGGTTTTGTCTTTTTCAAAATATTGGTTCTAATGATAAAAAAACATTTCACAAACTTTTTTGTTCATTTGTAATCACTCGTCATTGTTTTATTTAAAGATCTTTGAGTTTTTTTTATTTACCTCTGATTACTAAAATCTGTTAAAAGTACTTTGAAGGTCTTTGAAAACAGTGAAGTGAAAGAGAATGAAGATTGGTGATCCCAAAGATGAACTGGATGGGGAGTGAGGGGGAAAATGGCTTTGAGATAATTCTCCTGCTCAAGGACAGCTTGTCACTTCAGGATGACTTGAACTCAACTGGTTCCATAGGGAAAATGTCTAAGGTGAGTCTCAAGCATTCTTATGAATCACTGACTGTGGGAGGCATTTTAAAACCTTCAAGATCATTTCCAACGTTCACAGCAGGCAGATTCCGAGTTTTGCTTTCTGTCAGATGTCTTGAGGAATGGGACTTCACACCACAGCACACCCAGCCCTTTTCCCCATTCAGACCTCACTGCTCATGTTGAGGGTCCAACGTGCCAGCAAATTGGACCCTCTGCACAGGCACAGTTACCTGCAGCAACCCCGTGCAATAATTCTCAGCTGCAGACCCAAACTTGCCCATTTGTTCTCACCTCCAACTAAACGCTAAGAACAACACAATCCAGTTTATGACTAAGTTCGAACCCGGTGTGAATACTGCCTGCTTGTGATGCAACTGCCTTTACAAAATTTGCATCTGCAAATTAAAGCGACCTTATTAATATTGAATACATTCTTGGATGTGAAGCAAAAGTATGTGCACTTGCAGCATTCAATTGCGCTAAGAGAGCGTTTTGTGTATAATCCCATGAGACTGAGAAACAATCTGCTTTTTTTTATGGGTGCATGTCACCTTGCTTGCCAATTTTGTTTCTCATTCTATAATTTTCATTTATTTTTGATAGAATAAGCAGCATTCAAATTTGTTTTCATTATTTTCAATTATCACGCATCACAGTTCATATTTCCACATGGATAATAATGTTTAATTGCACTGTGGATCACTAGTGCAAGATCCGTTCGGATATGGTCAACAGATAGTTGCTCATAGTTACAGTGAAGACATGGAACCATCCCAAATGGAATTTGAATTTTATATAGCAACCACGCTCCTTTACATCAGAAATACTTGACAAAAAGGCAGCATGGTGGCCTAACAGCACCAGAGATTTGGGTTCGATCCTGACACCAGGAGCTCTGGTTTCCTCCCACACTCGAAAGGGATACTGGGTTGTAGTTTAACTGGGTTTGGTAAAAATTGTAAATTGTCCCTAGAGTGTAGGATAATGCTAATGTACGGTGATCGTTGGGCTGTTTCCAAGCTGCATCTCTAACCTAAACTAAAAAAGTGGTCAATTTTTAAATTGAATATATACATTTGTAACAAAAAGCAAGAATTATGATTTTTGCAACATCTCCAAGTCTTGGTGAAATGATGCAGCTTGTTAACCAGGTGCTGTCTCTTTGACCCAAATGGTCCACGCTGTTTACCTTCTGAGCAATTTAGATTCCAGTCGAAGTCTCTAACCTTAGATTCCAGTCAAGTCTCCTTCCAACCTTCCATCTCCAGTCCACTTATTTGCATCCTCTCTGTTGCTGTAACACTATATTTGGCATTCTGGTGATTTTTCTCTTTGCTCTGCCTGATATACTTGTTTGTGGCCTGATTGTAATACATGATATGATTTGACAGGATAGCATGCAAATAATGTATTTCACCCTCTCTTGCTACATGTGAACAAATACCAAATACCCTTCGAATTACTTTCCTCTCATTTGCTTTTTCATTTTTCGAAACAGAACAAATGTGCTGCATTTTCTGTTGAATGATTACAGGCCAAGGAACATTGCAGATGCCACTCTAAGAAAACTCTCCCATCCACTGCCATCACACCTTTCATTTGATGCTAAATTTTATTTTGATGTATTATGTGAAAGATGACTCTTTTCGGATTCACTGGAGTGATTAGACCATGTGCTTAGATTCTCATGTAATGCTCAAATGTATACATTTCTGCATCCATACGAAAAGTCCTCTGTCAATCCTCAATCATATTAACATACGTTGACAATAATTTAAACTTCATTGAGCAATGTATGTCTGACATTAAATTGCTTACATAAAAAACACTAAATATTTATTTTTTTAGACAAATAAAAGCTCTCCAAGTTCAGAAGAATACTTTAGAGTCAAGCACTTACATTGACTCAGTAGAAATAGTTTTTCTGTAGATATGAAATCACCAGAGAATGGCTTGGAAGAAAACCAGTTAGCCCCTGGGTGTATGGGAGCTTACTGTACACAACTGTTCTATCAAAATACCTACATTACATCAGTTTTCTTTATCAGCTCAGGATTCCAAAGGATGTTGGAGTCAGCAAAGGGTTTGAAGCCTGGCTTTATTATACAGGATTCTAACGCAGAACCAACTATTTGTTCTATAAATTGTACAAGTTGCATACATTTCACAATTTATGTGACTGCCATCCCAAGAATAGATTGTATAAGAATGCTCATGCCTCCTCTCGTTGGAACATCACAGTCATTGTCCTGCTGTCCTCCGATTTTGTGTCAAGCGAAAACTTCACATATTTAGTTCCCAAAGCTCCATAAAGAACGGTGTGTGGGAGAGGGTGCTGATCAACTAACAAAAAATGCCTTTATAACTGGCAACTGTGGAAAATGAAACCTCCCAACAGCCGAGCTTCAGATAATTTGCATTAGCATTCAAGGCCCCATTATCTACCTAAAAAAAATTCCTCAAAATGTTCAGCATCGATACTGGAACTTTTACCACTCTTTCTAAAGCATTTTGCAGTTAATAAGCATATTTTGTTTTGAAATATAATCAGCATTATAATTTACTAAAAAAAAAGCAAATAGACGATACTCGACAATGTATTTTGCACAAAGTTTTGTAAAATACTTTGGTTCTACAAATTGGCTTCATGCATTTTATTAAGGCTTCTGGGATTTAGAACAACTTTAAAACATTGTTGGCAATGAAATGTATTATATTCATTCTGTGCTGAACACTAATTATGAAGATACTGAAAATATGAGTTTTAAGAACATAAATTCAATGTGTTGGCTTAATAAACTTGTTCTTCATTGGGAAGGACATAAAATGATAAATCGGCATAAAATGCATCCTTGATTAATTTATATAGGTTACAAAAAAAATTATTCAATATTTTGCGTTTAAAATACCGACCTTCAGCAGGAACTGTTACCAACTCATTTGAGATATAATTAAGCCATGTACATTGTCAGATTTAATTATGTACTAATGATTCTTTGAAAATTCATTTTCCAAAATGTGTTTTTTTTAAGCCCAAGGCCTACAATGGATTTTATGTCCTTTCATTATTTTTTGGCACACTCTATTGAGATATTATTCTCTTTTCATTATATCAGATATAAAGGAACTCGCTTCGTACAATTGATCAGTCTTCACTTTTTACAATGGTTGGCTGATGGCCTTTGCATTGTTGGCACATTCAAGTCTTAATACAACCACTAGTCCCAATTCCCATTAGGGTGAAGTGGAGAGGGTGTGATCCCACAAGAAGCTGCTCAGAGGAAAAGCACAAAACCAATGATCTATATTCTAAGTGGAGGAATAACTATCAACACTGCAGGCTTCCCGATCTTATGATACAAAATAGGATTACAATGCCCCCCATAATGTTTGGGACAAAGACCCATCATTTATTTATTTGCCTGTGTACTCCACAATTTGCAATCTGTAATAGAAAAAATATATAACATGTGGTTAAAGTGCACATTGTCAGATTTTATTAATGGCTATTTTTATACATTTTGGTTTCACCATGCAGAAATCACAGCTGTGTTTATACATAGTCCCACCCATTTCAGGGCCCAATTTTGTTTGGGACACATGGCTTCACGTGTGTTTGTAATTGCTCAGGTGTGTTTAATTGCCTCCTTAATGCAGGTATAAGAGAGCTCTCAGCACCTCGTCTTTCCTCCAGTCTTTCCATCACCTTTGGAAACTTACTGCCGATTATCAACATGAGGTCCAAAGTTGTGCCAATGAAAGTCAAGGCATCCACTATGAGACTGAGAAACAAGAATAAAACTGTTAGCGACTTCAGCCAAACCTTTGGCTTACCAAAATCAACTGTTTGGAACATCATTAAGAAGAAAGAGAACACTGGTGAGCTTACTAATCCCAAAGGGACTGGCAGGCCAAGGAAGACCTCCACAGCTTATGACAGAAGAATTCTCTCTATAATAAAGAAAAATACCCAAACACCTGTCTGACAGAGCAGAAACACTCTTCAGGAGTCAGGTGTTGATTTGTCCATGACCACTGTCCGCAGAAGACTTCATGAGCAAAAATACAGAGGCTACACTGCAAGATGAAAACCACTGGTTAGCCGCAAAAATAGGATGGGCAGGTAACAGTTTGCCAATAAGTACTTAAAAGAACATTCACAGTTCTGGAAAAAGGTTTTGTGGACAGATGAGATGAAGATGAACTTATATCAGAGTGATGGCAAGAGCAAAGTATGGAGGAGAGAAGGAACTGCCCAAGATCCAAAGCATACCACCTCATCTGTTAAACACTGTGGTGGGGGTGTTATGGCCTGGGCATGTGTGGTTGCTAAAGGCACTGGCTTACTTATCATCATTGATGATACAACTGCTGATGGCAGTTGCATAATTAATTCTGAAGTGCATAGACACATCCTATCTGCTCAAGTTCAAACAAATGCCTCAAAACTCATTGGCCGGCAGCTCATTCTACAGCAAGACAATGATCCCAAACATATTGCTAAAGCAACAAAGGAGTTTTTCAAAGCTAACAAATGGTCAATTCTTGAGTGGCCAAGTCAATCACCCAATCTAAACGCAATAGAGCATGCCTTTTATATGCTGAAGAGAAAACTGAAGGGGACTAACCCCCGAAACAAGTATAAGCTAAAGATGGCTGCAATACAGACCTGGCAGAGCATCACCAGAGAAGACACCCAGCAACTGGTGATGTCCATGAATCTCAGACTGCAAGCAGTCATTGCATGCAAAGGATATGCAACAAAATACTCAACATGACTACTTTCATTTACATGACATTGCTGTGTCCCGAACATTATGGTGCCCTGAAATGGGGGAACTATGTACAAACACTGCTGTAATTTCTACATGGTTAAACCAAAATGTATAAAAATTGTTAGATAAAAAAAAAAGACAAAGTGCACTTTAACCACATGTTATTTTTTTCTATTACAAATCTCAAATTGTGCAGTACAGAGGCAAATAAATAAATAATGGGTCTTTGTCCCAAACATTATGGAGGGCACTGTAGTATCTGCTAGACCATTTTGCTAAACATGGATGTGCAATACCAGTTATTTAGACTACTGTGGAGTGGATGTGATAATACTTTAAATGTAAATTCCATCTCTAGGAATCAATCCAGTAAGTCCATATTGCACCACTCCAAAACAAACAGATCCTTCTTTAAGCCTGGACACCAAAACTATACATATCTCAAATTAACCAACCTAATCCCATGAGCAATAAGATTCCTATTCAACTTCTTAGCAACATAGGTTAATTCACTACTACAGAATATTTTTGTCACTTTGCCAATGCAAATAACCTCACAATTTCTCATAATTTGTTGCATCATTTTCATACCTCTTTTCTACCAGAGGTATCAGCAAACTTGAATCTCTTAGGTTTAGATATATTAAACCAGACTCATCCATATTCTTGATATCAACTGTGTACAGAGAAGAGGGCCCTGTACTACTTCTTGTTGCAGCCAATCCCATGCTGTTTTGCTGCATATGGGACCTGACAGTGGCTGTACATTGCCATAATTATAATGCCATTTTAAAGGTCCTGCATCGATGATAAAGGAGTTGATGATGCAGTGGCAGTCGGTTATAGTCATTTGCAATAGGAGCATGCTACCCTACTGCTGGTTACCATCCAGACTTGCCTTTACTTCACAGGGGAAGTACATGACTTAGTCCTAAGAGACATAGAATCATACCGTACAGAAATAGTTCCTTCAGCCAGACTCTTCCATGCCAACCAAGATACCCAATCTAAGTCAGTCCCATATCCATGTAGAAACATTTTGCCAAACACATGTGCTCAGTCCACCACGGCCTATTGGATCTCCTGGTTGTGCACTAATTTAACTTCCTTCACATTCTGTCCAGGGCTGCCTCCATTACCAGAATGAGGCCATATGCAAACTGGAGGGAAAACACCTCGTATTCCACTTGTTACACCCCAGCGGTATGAACATTGACCTCCAATTTCAGGTTGTCCTTGCTTCCCCCTTCCTTCCTCTACCCTTCCCAGCTCTTTCACAGCCTGTCTCCGCCTCTTCCTTTCTTTTACCGAACCCCCTCCCTCCCGACATCAGTCTGAAGGGTCTTGGCCCGAAACATTGCCTATTCCTTGTCTCCATAGATGCTGCCTCACCCGCTGAGTCTCTCCAGCATTTTTGTCTGTTTTCATGTTCCACTTGAGCAGCTCGAGTATCTTCCCCCCCACGTGCCCGACCTGAACTCACACCTATTTTTCCCCTCGCCTACATTCCTTGCACTAACTTCACGTTTTGATCCTTTGGTCTCACACCTTTGATAGACAGATGGCCTTACCATCTGCCTATCAAAAAAAAGCCCTCATCTGTATCCACCTGACAGACTTTATCCTGCCCCTTCTCTCAGCTTTCTCCCCACCACCACCATCAGTCTGAAGAAGGCTCCTGAACTGAAAAATCTCCTTTCCATGTTCTCCAGACCGTCCGTCCGTCCGTCCCCCCCCCCCCCCCCCACCTGACAGACTTTATCCTGCCCCATCTCTCAGCTTTCTCCCCACCACCACCATCAGTCTGAAGAAGGCTCCTGAACTGAAAAATCTCCTTTCCATGTTCTCCAAACCGTCCGTCCCCCCCCCCACCTGACAGACTTTATCCTGCCCGTTCTCTCAGCTTTCTCCCCACCACCACCATCAGTCTGAAGAAGGCTCCTGAACTGAAAAATCTCCTTTCCATGTTCTCCAGACCTCTCTCCCCCCCCCCCCCCCCCCCCCCCCCGAGTTATTCCAGCAGTCTTTTTTTGTAAACCAGCAGTTCCTTGTTTCTACTGGTTCCTTCAAAAGATGATTGTTTGGCAGATAGCAGGGGAAGAAATGCTTTTAGAGGTGAAATTCATGCCATTTCATTTAAGAATCATGCCATTTACGCTTTATGGCCCGTGGCAGTTAAACCTGTTGGGCGTCTAACGTTTATAAAGAGATTATGTCCCCTTACAAAAAAAATCAATAGCTGCAGGTGGTGGAAATCTGACGAAGGGTTGCTGACCTGAAATGTTGACTCTGCTTCTCTTCTGACAGGTGCGGCCTAAACAGCTGAATTATTTCCAGAATTTTCTCTTTTATTCATTTTTATTATATCATTGATTGTTGACGCTGTGAAATCTCGAACTTCAACTCTGTTGGCAGAGAACTCTGGTAAATCTGACTTCCAGACAGGCTTGAGATAAGGATTATTATATCCTAGGCATATGGTCAGATTTAATTTCAAACTGTAACTATTATTGTTGTGTGCACATGAATAAGATAAACATGTATAAAATTATTTGACTTCTACACTAAGATGCAGTTTGCACACAGTGTTATATATTATGCGTGCTTATACTTTAAATGGTAATCATTTTATTGCAAAATCATTGGTTAGATTCAATGGTCTTTTCAATGACTGCTGATTGAAATGTTTAGGTATTTGGAAATTTCATGCTTGGCTCAGGCAAACCGGATAGTGAATTATAAAATGCCACAATTCCCCTTCACACCATTTGCAAAATCAAAAATTATGGCCAAAAACAACACTTATTTAAGGCTCACTTGTAGATGCCTTCATGTCAATTTGATTTACAATTACACAAACAAAACTAAATTATAAACCGGTTGCTGTTTGCTCAAACCCCAATATAAAACCATTTGGGGGATAAATCCTGGCAATGTATCTTAAGTGCTGAACAGCATAACAGTAACTGATATAAATGAAACAAACGAGAAGCCAATTAGTGGAAAAGATCCCAAAAGACAGATTTGGGGAAAATTTAATGAGCAGCTGCCAGATGAGATAACAAGAATAACTAGTCTCAACCCAAAACGTCGCCGGTTCCACTCCAAAGATGTTGCCTGTCCGGCTGAGTTACTCCAGCATTTTGTGTCTATCTTTAGATAAGATAACTAGTTACACGATAATACATTCCTACACATTCTACAGTGACTGATACATTGCTATATTCCACCATGTCTCAGCATTGATGTATCAGGAATTTGTTTAAATTAGCCTTTACCCCAGGCACTTATTTTGTGTGTTTTTATTCTAAAAACTGGAAAAAAATAGAACTGTAAAGGTAATTGCTTTGGTTGGAATAGATGACAATTTTTTTTTTAAAAAGGCCTGAAACGATGATGATCTGCTGGGATCCAATTTTCCTCGCATTTTAAATGGTGGGGATAAAGTAGCCAGTTTTCAAATGCCATGCACTTTTCTGGCATGACCCATTAGGTTTTGTGAATATGTATATATGTATATATATATATATATATATATATATATGTATATATGTATATACATATATATATATATATATATATATATATATATATATATATATATATATATATGTTTAAATGCTCTTACACAAAATAAATCATGTCAATATTTTTATAGACAATAATAAACAAGCCATGGCAATTTTATTAAAATTTTAATATACAAATGTTAAAAAAATGATCAGGAATCAAACTACATGATATTTAAAAAATCTCAGTTAGTGGAGTAAAGTAGCTAGTGACAGCAGACAACAGCCAATGCAAGAAATACACACCACAATTCTCTGTAAGATTTGCCAATGGCACATTGAAGAGAATTCACCCTGAGCATTTTCCAACTATTTGGTCAATAGCGTATTCCAGGTGTTTTAATGAACATGGTAACAGATTTTGAATACTATGTTTTAAACTCATGGCTTTATAATTGCAAGAACCCATGAAAGTAGACCAGACGCCTTACAGAGTACAAAATATTTCAATGGATCTAGATACACGTCAAATACCCTTCAAATTTTCACCAACTACAGACATGATTGTTTGACTCAAGTCACTACCTTATGAAGTGAGCAAGTTGTGAGATTAAACATTTAAAATAAAAAAGTTAGCATGGAAGTCAATTCAGTTTGGACCCTTAAAAAGTTGGCTTGAAGCTTCCTTTAAAGGTTTTGTCACCAATTAAAACAAAATAATCCAATTTCATCAAGGGTGCACAATGAACTGACTGGATATCTGATTTCACAAAAGAAGGATGAACAGTACAGATAAATAATTTAGTTTTCACGCATTTTTCTCCACCATTCAGCTTTTGCTTCAAAAGTGCTGCAACAATCAATGGTTTATTATGGCAACAAGTGATGCCAATTCCCAGCAATACAAATGAAGAGAAAAGAAAACTAGAGTGTAAGGTTCTGTCAATTGTTACAAATTCACTTTGAAATGCATTAATACACTGCAGCAGTTGTTGCATCTCTTCCTTTTTGTAAAGGCTCTACAATACAATTTTGGAATCACATGCAAATGACTAAAAATTAACTAAATCCTTATAAAGCCCCGAGTATATTTGATAGGATGTACAGCATGGAAGCAGGCAATTAACCTGTTAATGCTCCATTCAGGCCCTTTCTAGTCTTGCCTTGTATAAATCTACCAGTGTAACCTCTATTCACTTCTCCTTCATGTGTGTGTCCAACTTCCCCATAAATGCATTTATTTATTACTCTTTATTTATTACAAATTACTCTTTATTTATTACAAATGCATTTATTTATTCTATACTTTTCTCCTATTTGGACTATAGTCTTAATTCCGTCTAATTTTGCTTCATTTTATCTTCTATTAAAACTGATTCTCACCATTTTGTTCAGTAATTATTGGTTTTCTATTGATTAGATGTATTCATTGGACAATTGTGATTGGATTGGCAGGAATTAAGTAGCAGATTCTGAACATGATTAACAAGGCTAACTATAATGTCCTTCAGTAAGTTTAGGATTTTGCTGCAGAAAGAGACACTGCATTATAGGATAGATTGGTGCACAATGCATATGACCCTATGGATTTTGTACCACCCGTCCTAGCTAAAGCCTTACAACACACTAATAGCGCTGGTTCAACTTATCAGGGTGCCAGTAATATAATTTTACTCACAACACACAGAGAGTGACCCGACTCTGGCAATCTAATAAACTCCAGAACCCGAGACTGACCAATCAGCTGAGTTAGGAGCAATGTCAAGAACCTATAATTCAAAATTCAAAGACCTGATAATTTCAAGCAAGCGTTATGGAGGTTGCAACATCAGTTGTGACTTTTTTTTGCATTATTATCTTGGAAACTAAGAGGGATCAAAACAACACACTTTAGATGACAAAGTAAATGGAATTTGATGTTAATAACTACTCAACCGTCATCTGGCTCTAAACCAAATTTGCATTTAATGGAAAATATTGGATAAACTCAGGTCAGGCAGTGCTCCCCAGAGATGCTGCATGACCTCAATATCTCCACTATTTCCAGTCTTTATTGCAAACTTTATGGCTATCATTCCACCTCCCAACACATCCAACTCCATCGCCCCAAACTGCCAGCTCTCCCACAGCTCCACCTCACTCTACTTACTAAGTGGCAATACAAATAAAATGTGCAAGCTCAGTACTTTCCCAAATGAAATTTGCTGCTGTATTTTAAAAACAAATCTACCTTCCCTAGACCCGATGGGATCTAGTTCCTCAGGCGTCAGAGGGCAAGCTCCATCATCCAATTAAACTTATCCAACATCCATAAGCTCCTTCCTCTGGGTGACAACCAGCAATCAAAAGACAACTAATCATTCTCCCAACTCAGAGGCACCAATGATAAATATGGGCCCCATCTACTTTCTTAGTTGTGGTCAGCTATCTCAGTAGAGGCCAAATAGCTAACAAAATATTTTTGATCTCCAGTGTTCATCTTCCTGTTGAAAGGACCCCGCAGCAGGAGCCGAGTAAAGCCCAGATTCAAGTCTACACATTCTGCGACCAATCTTTCATCCTGCATACAAAACATCCCTGCATACCATATTCAGTCGCTTCCGGTGGGTGGCGCAACTCTCGTCGCAGCGCCTCTGCAGTCCGTCTGTCTTTTTTAATTTTTTTGTCTCGTTGAGTGTAGTTACTGGTTTTCTTTTAGCTGGATATGTGTGGGGGTGGGGGAAACTTTTAAAAAATTTTCCCTGTACGGAGGGCCCGACCTTTTCTCTGTCGGGTCTCCGTTGTTGTTGGGGCCTAGCACCGTGGAGCAGTCTCCAACTGGACCTGGGGCTCCAGTGGCGGAGCATGCAGACTACTCCCCATCGTGGAGCTGGCAGAGTTAGGAACGGGAGGAGCTGTGGTGGCGCGCTGCTGCTGCTGCTGCCCGACCCCGGAGGTTCGAAGGCTCCAGCTGCAGGCCGGTGGACGGTAACACCGGGAGCTCGCGGGTCTCTGGTGGGAGACCGCTTTTCGGAGCTCCCGCGGCGGCAACTTCTCCTGCCCGAGTTGCGGGGTTGAAGACGACCTGGAGTGGGACCTTACATCACCCGGCGCGGCTTTGATGGCCACGGGACTTGCTGGCGTCTGCCGGGGGCTCTAACATCGGGACCCAGAGCGCAGCCTTGCATCGCCCCGCGCGGCCTTAATGGCCGCGGGACTTATTTACCATCGCGCGCCGGGGGCTTTGACTCTGACATCGGGAGGAGAATGGGGAGTGCAGGGGAGAGATAAGACTTTGCCTTCCATCACAGTGAGGAGGAGATTCACTGTGATGGATGTTTGTGTGAATTGTGTTGTGTCTTGGTTCTTTTCAAATGACAATAAACGGTATTGTATTGTAGTTACATCCATTTATAGAAACCCAAGATTTTAATAGTTTCCCTGACAAGTTATTGAAAGGTGACAGTTTCATCCTGAGTTTTTTTAGCATAGCAGTTTCAAAGGAATGTTGCAACACGACTGCAAAGTGCTACGCAAGCCAAATGAAGCAAATATTTAAAATATCATTATGTAATTTTAAAAAATACTACAGCACCGCTTTCATATAAAATATCCTGCAGGTTCTGCATACAAAAATGAGTGCATGATTATAATATCTATGAAGCAAAATATGGTACAAAAATGGTCACTCTTTCCAAAGCAGTAAATGGTTATACGATTCTCCCTCTGCATGTTAATACACATCGTCCGTCATACAGCTAAACCCAGCTTTGACCAAGTTCCATGTTACTGCAAATTGGCAACATTCCAATTAGAAACGGTTAAAAACAAATTAACCTCCAAACACATTTTTAACCAAAAAATAACAATATTCCCTCTTTTGTGGGCTAATAGGAATGCACAAAGGTACAAAGGTGATGTATTGCCTGCGCTCCACAGATATCCTGAAATCAAGCGTTACCAGCTCCAGAGGCCTAGAAAAGACAAACAGTACATGCAATCTTAGACATTTGAATTAAAAGATTTATATTTATACTTAAAAAAAAATTTCCTCACGACTTTTAATATAAATAAATCACTTTCAAATTTTTTGCACAATAGACACCTCAAAAAATGTAAATGCTATTTTCTATCCATATCTATTTTGTGAATAATTTTTGAACCCCTCCCCCCCACAAAACTGATGGGAAAGCAGTTGATTAAAAATAGTCTTTTGGCTCATATTTAGTCATTTGCCCCCATTTCATTAACCAAAAATATTACATCAAAACAATAACGTCAAAATATACTATTTGGCCTTGCAATTTCTAGTCTCTTTCATATCAAGATCTCCAAGGTTCCTTGCAGACAATTAGATATTTCTGAACTGTAGTCAGTACTGCAATACAAGAAACAGAAACCAATTTGCAAGCTCCTAAATGATTTGAAGAGAATTAACTACAGGAAGCATTAGCCCTAAGGAACCAGCTGTTTGCTCAAATCACAGAACGCAATTCACCAAGCAGAAAATTTACAGTTCTAATACAAACACCTTTTACTTTAGAAATATAATCTACAATGGACAACGTTAATACCATATACATTTAAAACCTTGATTAAGGTTTGTTTTGAGCTGGTTATAGATTTCTTTCAACAATGTCAATTTTTAGAAATGTATTATTCCAATATCGAGTTACTTGCAGGTTTGGCATTTTCTAACCATTAATATATATTGTAAATAACAGGGGTCCCAGCACCGAGCCTTGCGGCACCCCACTAGTCACTGCCTGCCATTCTGAAAAGGACTCGTTAATTCCTACTCTTTGCTTCCTGTCTGCCAACCAGTTCTCCATCCATGTTAATACCCTACACCCAATACCATGTGCTCTAAATTTGCACACTAATCTCTTGTGTGGGACCTTGTCATAACCTTTTTGAAAGTCCAGATACACCACATCTACTGGCTCTCCCTTATACATTCTACTTGTTACATCCTCAAAAAATTCCAGAACATTAGTCTAGCATGATTTTCCCTTCATAAATCCATGTTGACTTTGACCAATCCCTTTTTCCAAACGTGCTGCTATAACACATTTAATAATCAACAAGCATCGTCCCCACTACCGATGCAAAGCTAACTGATTTATAATTCCCAATTTTCTCTCTCCCTCCTTTCTTAAAAAGCAGAGTTACATTGGATCAGTTCCTGTAGACTGGAGGGTAGCCAGAGTCGAGACAACGCTGGAGAATGATCACCGATTTCTAGGGCCACCTCCTTGAGTACTCTGGGATGCAGGCCAACAGGCCCTGGACATTTATCTGCTTTCAATCCCCACAGTTTACCTAACACCATTTCCTGACTAATGTGAATTGCCTCCAGTTCCTCTCTCCCACTAGATCCTCGGTCCCCTAGTATTTCAGGGAGATTGTTTGTGTCTTCCTTAGTGAAGACAGAACCAAAGTACTTGTTTAACTGTTCTGCCATTTCCTTGTTTCCCAATTATAAATTCATCTGTCTCTGACCTATATTTGTCTTCACCAATCTTTTCCTTTTTACATATCTAAAGAAGCTTTTACAGTCAGTTTTATATTCCCCGCAAGCTTTCTTGCCCCACAGCCCCAGCTGCACGTGCATCTGAAATGATATCCTTGGCTCTTGGCTATGGTTAGGTATACATCTTTAGTTCGATAGTTTATATTTCTGGTTTAGCTTGGGGAGGGGGAGCTGTGTGTTTTGTGGTTTTTATTAGTGTTAGTCAATATAGTTAACTTACATTATTAAAGCTTCAATCGATCAGGTGCATCAACATTTGGCCACCAAAGAATGTAGAATAATCAAAATAATGTGATAAGTCTCTGCACTGATGTTGCAGGTGACAAACCAACAGAGCTACATGATTTTTGATCCATTTACCCTAACTTTGGAGGAGCAACAGTGACAGACACAAGCAACTCATTATGCAAACTGATAAAGAATAGTTTACTCATTTATTACGGTGCTTTATTGTTGAAGCATGGCAACTCTACAATCCGTCATAGAATGAGTTTAGCATCAGAAATAATCCCATCAGTCAACTTTTTTTTTTAAACCATGGCTATTAAATGCTTGGTTTAATGCTGGAGACCCTTTGTGAATTATGTGCATGCTCAAACAGCCTTGGAGCAAAATCCCTCAACTGAACTTTTAAAATAATCTTCATTTTCTTTACAGCAATTGTGCACATACTTTGTTTTGGGTCAGTGTTTTTACTCTTCTGCTTGTTTGCATCACTGAGTAGCACATGCCATTAATAAGCTCATTTCATCCCAGAGATAAATGGGAGTGATGCGCATTGAAAACCATGCGCAGCATTCTGAAAGCAAATTGTCAATTCCACACAGTTGCCATTTATAATTAGCAGGGAGTTAATATTTACAATAAAGATCAGTAAATACTGGAAAATACAGTGTAAGAATGAACTCCAGATGCTGGTTTAAACTAAAGATAGACACAAAGTGGTGGAGTAACTCAGCGAGACAGGCAGTGTCTGTGGAGAGAAGGAATGGGTGACGTTTCGTGTCAAGATATCTGAAGGTTCTCGACCCGAAACGTCACCCATTTCTTCTCTCCAGAGATGCTGCCTGTCCCACTGAATTACTCCAGCACTTTGTGTTTATCTCTGGAAAATAAAGTACTATTTTCCCTCAGTCAGTGGCATTAAAACAGAGTACATGTTAATGCAAATGTTAGCATTGTTGGATCTTGTTCCATGAATTACTAGCCATGTGACCCATATCAAGTGGACTTTATTAACCAAATGCAAATTCAATCTCTTTCGTTGGAGGAAGCGTTTTCTCAAATTCTCAAACTGACAAATCTCAATCCTCAAAATGTTTTTTTTTTTAAATTTGTTTTTTAAAACAGCTTTTTTTTTTAGAAAGAGCCAGCAGAAAAAAATGTTCACTTACTCCAAACACAGATGAAAACGAATCACATACAGTGACACATGAAAAGAAAATTAAGGTAGAAAGCAATTTAGAAATTAGTTTCATTCACAACACAAAAATAACTTTAAAAACATTAGCTGAAGAAAGCAAGATAATGGAATAATTCAGTAATTGGACAATTCCATAACGTCCAAAATTCCACTGCAGCAGCAAAGATTAGACAAGTGTAGACCATATTAATTTTGAATATGATACCTCTCGTGAACAAAGTGAAGCTAGTTTTTTAAAATAATTAAATCTCAAGTGTTATGCCAGTGCATCAAAGACAACCTTTGAAAAGTGCAATGTCCAAAAATCTATCATCTTCAGAAAAAGTTACAAAATGAAACCAAACCCTACTCGTGCAAAAATAAATCTCAGAGGAATATACCTACTAACCCCAAAACTAAGCAAATACTTCACCAAGAAAACAATGCAGCATTAACCATACAAATGAGAAATTCATTTAGTAATCAACAATTAACTGCTGGTCAAACTCAATTGTATGCTTTTTTTTCTCGAAATCTGGGTGCTATCTGAACTCAACATCTCATTCTGCACAGTTATTTATTGTTCCTTAGCAATTTTTTTTTTTTTAAAGGAAATGCCTGATTGGTTTAAAAAGCCAAAATAGTGCGTTGTGGTGTGATCTGGGTGCACGTTATGCTAATTGCTCCAGAACTAGATTTAAAATTAATGTTTAACAACTTAATCAAACCAATGCAAAGACATTACCAGCAGGAATATCCTGAAAAAGTGACATGTGCAACAGCATGCAACTTGTTACATTTCAATTCTCAACCCCCCCAGATATGTACGCCTTAATATGCCTCTATTTAATCTTAATGGTCCCACTGATTGGAATTTAGCAGGGATTATAGAGCTGACAGGGCAAGTGCGAACTTGCCAAAATATATTGGTATTTAACTGATCATGGCAATAATGAAGGAAATGGCACAACTACAAAAATAAAACAATATTTAAGAATACTTATCCATACTGTTGAAAGAATAAAAAATAATTTCATCAGCAGGTTGAGTAGACATTGGGCTTCAATGCCAGTCAAGAAGCACAAAGATTAACCTACCACCCGGTTAAGCTCAGCTAACTGCCACAGAGGGGGGACGAAATAAGGAAAATAATACTCCCACCCAGCTGATTGGCAAATAGATAAAGAGGAAGAGCAGGAGATCCTGAGTAATGCACAAAGCAAAGACTTCACCAGAGTGAGACCAGTCGACAAAGACTGAGACACACAAGTAGTAACAGTGAAACTCCTCGAGGATGGCCAATTCCTCACTGTTACCTACCATTGATCTCATTTCAGCCACATTACCAGTGGCAGATCGCATTGCTTTCTTGCTGTCATCCATGAATTCCTGAAACAAAAACCATAACAAGTATATTGAAGATCCTTATTAAACAAAAGACCCTAAACAAACAAAATGATCATTTCTGCATGCACACAGAAATCCTTTAGCAAGTTTACTAAATATTTAAATCAAAACTTGAATTGCTTTGTTGATGAATGCAATATATTGAATAAAGTAACTCAATTCTCAAATTGAGCCCTACAATGTGAATCAACTTTTTGAAAAGGTAGTGACTACAGAATCAGCTAGTTTCATCTTGTTTAATGATAAGTGGGGGCGGGCAGATGTATTAGCACTGAAACATTAAATTATTTCAACTTGTTACTCATGGAATGTCTGTGAAACAGAGTAGTAAATATTTAACATGGTCCAACATGAAAAATGTCTCCAACTACAAGATCTTGATCTTAATCCAGCAGAATGTTTGTTAATTATTCCAACACAAATCTCCAAGAAAACCTTCAATCAAGTTCCACACAAGAACTTTCTCTTGAACTCACCATTAAACTTTTATCCATGTAATACTCTCGTCCAGGACTCCCATCATTGTATTTGCAGTCAACCGCAAAGCAGAGGAATAGGACATCCACCACCATCTCATAAATGGACAAGAAGCAATGTGACACGAAGAAGGCGAACAGGCAAATAATGATAAGTGGCAGGACCCACACCGTATAATCTCGCTGATAGTTGAGTAGTATTATACCAACAAAACCTGTGATTAACACTATAAGGAGCTGAAAATAGAACAGAATAGAAATAGATTAACCAATGGGATTATATGAAAACAATAAGGCTCAGAAATATTTTACAACTGTTTAAATGTATGCATTTGAGTGAAGACATTGTTGTATGAGTTTAGGAAAGGTAAAATCTTAATTTTTTATTTGTAAAGAAAGCTAAACTAAACGTTCCAAAATCTTGGCATGGTTCATAAGCAATTCAATAAAATGTAGGTTTCAACAACTCGTTCTTAAATTCAAATATGTCAAATGCCATGCTAGTGCAACCAATAATGTAGCAAATTGATCCCAGGTGCTTCACAAAAACACTTAACAACAAGTTCTAGGAAGAGATAATAGGACAGATGACCAATGTTATATTTGATTAGGATGCTCCTCAAAGCTTCCTCCAACAGAGGAAAAGATAATGAAAGCTGTGGAAAAGAGTAGGTTGGTGAGATAGGAAACTTCAGGATTGATAGTCAGAGCCATCAATAATGGGGTAAATAGATTTAGTCATTGATGCGGTCAGAATTGGAGGAGCAAATCATCTGGGGAAGACTGCACGGTTAGAGGAAATGAGAGAAATAGGGAAGGTGATTCATGTAAGGAGGTGAAATGCTGAACCACAACACCACCTCTACTACATTCCATTAACCACAAAAGTCCCTTTGCATTCTATATTTTCCACCCATCCTTGTGTTTTGGTCATCATCAATATGTTTACAGTTTTGATGAAATAGCATTGGCTATTTGAAAAATGGCCTAATGTTAGTTCTCTTTCTCCTCACTTTCTGATTACGGGATTCCCAGCTACACAGGATGCTGCACTCTGTGCAGATCAGGATGGATCTTACAATAGTTCATTAGATATAATAACAAAGCCAAAATAGACAATTCACAAACCTTTCCCAGTAACAGCACAAAATCGCCAACTGTGTTAATTGCCGCCACTCTCATTGCATTCTCCACCAGAATCACGATGGCATCCTTGGCGGATGTGCAGAAGCTGGTACCATTTATGGCTGATGCTATATATGCATTCTATCAATATAAAACAATCAAAACCATTAATACCAGTATTTCAAATGGAAATATTTTTATTTACTTTATGAAATATTCCTTTAATAAAATAAAGGACTTGAAAAAGTCCTTCATAATGTATGTTTTGAGATTGGAATAATCAAGTGCACAAGGTTGACATTCTGGGGGGAAAAAATGACTTTGTTTATATTTTACACTGCATTATGTGCCAATTGCTCCCATGATGTTTTTGTGATTAACAAAATATATCAAATGTGATGTGAAATGTTTCTTTTTCATCAGATGCTCTCAAATTTTTTCAGTTTTGTCATATGCTCTGGCTTTAACTTTCAACATCTATCCCATGAGCAATAACTTTTTCAAGTTCAAATTTGAGGTCCCAAGAACCTACACTTTCAGGTTCCCATATTCCTCTATGGAGTGCATTCTGTACAATTTATAATTTCCAATTAGTCATCATAGAATCAGAACAATATAGTAAATACTTTTTCTCCCTGTTTAACCATGTCAGGTCTGCAAGAAATGTCCAATTATCTTATTCCCCTGTCTTTCCGTCATTGTCCAGTAATCTGTCAAATGTTTCCAATTTCCTTCTGAAAAGTTATTAGAGCAAATTCAGCCATTGCCTGGATTTGCAGGTCATTCCATGTAGCTGACCTGATCCTCCCACAACTTGGAGGCGTATTAAGCATATGGTTTGGTATTGATCAGGCACCAGAACACCAAGGGGCTTTGGAGGAGGCAGAGATGGGGGGGGGGGGGGGGGCAGGCTTCCTGTTGTGTCAAATCCAGGTCAGCAATTTAAAGGGTTTTTTTCAAAAAAGATTCAATGGATTTAATAGACCAAGATTGCTGTATGTGATTTGAAAATTCCTTTTACACAAATGCAAAGCACCATTAAAACAAAGTATACAAAGGTGTACGGGTTTGTAGGTTAATTGGCTTGGTAAAATGTAAAAATTGTCCCTAGTGTGTGTAGGATAGTGATGGTGTGCAAGGACCGCTGGTCGGCACGGATCTGGTGGGCCGAAGGGCCTATGTCTGCGCTGCATCTCTAAAACAAACTAAACAATAAGAAATAAGCAACCCATCCTTTTTCTCCCAACCTCCAGAGTAAGACCTTCCTTCCTCCCCACCTCCTCTGCCCCTCCCCCCCTCTCTCTCTCTTGCACGCCCCTCTCCACGCCTCTTATCCAGGGACCCCTCCTCTCCACCCCGCACTGATCCCCATTCCCTCCTCTATTCAGTCCTCATTGACATCCCCTGTGCTCCCCCCCCCCCCCAATCTATTCATCACCCTACCCACCTCACATTGATTCTCCTGCCCCCCCCATCCCACCCCCCATCCATCCATCCTACACTGGTCCCCCAATTCATCCTGTACTGACCCCACCCCCCCCCCTTCCCATCCATCCTGCACTTCTCCCCCCATTCATAGTGCACTGATCCACCTATTCATCCTGTACTGACCCCCCCCCATCCATCCTGCACTTATCCCCCCCATTCATCCCGTACTGATCCCCCATTCATTGCGTACTGATCCCCCATTCATCCTATACTTATCCCCTCATTCATCCTGTAGTGATCTCCCATTCAACCTGCATAGACCCTCTGATCCACACTGTCCTGCGCACACCCCCCACCCCCCATTCATCCTATACTGACCCCCCCCCCCCCCATTCATCCTGTGCTGGACCCCCCCCCCCCATCCTGTACTGTCTGAAGAAGGGTCTCAACCAGAAACGTTGCCTATTTCCTTAGCTCCATAGATGCTGCCTCACCCGCTGAAGTTCTCCAGCATTTTTGTCTACACCCATTCATCCTGTACTGAACCCCCATTCATCCTATACTGATCCACCCCATCCATCCTGTACTGATCCCCCCCATTCAACACCACTGACATCCCCCGTGCTCTCCCCTCACAATTTTACATACTCCAACCAACACGTACTAATTCACCTGCCTCAATCCATCCATTCCGCACCGATTGCCTCAACCCCCCCCCCCCCCCCCCACCCCACCATCTATCCACCCCGCACTGATTCACACACCCCCCCGACTCTAATGTACCTCATGGTCTTCAGAGCAAGCATTGAGTATGTTTGATAACGGAATGTAATCAAATGTGTTTTAATTCCCAATGTTATTATTTGTTTTGACACCTTTAAACATATTACCAAAAGAACATTTGCTGCAGTTATGTCCTTTGGCCATGTCTTGTCAGTTAGTGTAATGTTTAACCTGTCAGATGGGTATAGTCGGTTTTAACAGCTATTATCACAAAATGCCTTTAGAAATTTCCTTGCAACCTGGATATTTTGTTATGGATAAATTATATGCGAAGCCAGAGTGTTTCTGTGCCAATAGCAATAACAACCCATGCTATGGCTTTGTCATGGTAATTTTCGGTCCTTCACAGAAAACATGCATCAATCTGTAGTGTGCATGGTTAAGCATATATGTTACCACGGTCCAGGATTTATTGACACAGGTTGATCATCCGCTGAATAATCCAACCACATTTTTGTTTGGAAGTGGAAAGAACTAATAGAAATTACATTAATTGCAATGTGTAAAAAGAGTTGAGATATTGTATTATAATTTTGCTGCATGTCATTGTGGTATATATCATGTCTTGATTGGTGAATATGTTTAGTTTGTGAGTTATTTGAAGCAGAAATAATATGTGAATGTAGACAAAAGTCCTGGAAAAACTCAGCGGATGCGGCAGCATCTATGGAGTAAAGGAAATAGGCAACGATTTGGGCCGAAACCATTCTTCAGACTGATGGGTATCGGCCTGAAACGTTGCCCATTTCCTTTGCTCCATAGATGCTGCCGCATCTGCTAAGTTTCTCCAGCACTTTTGTCTACCTTCGATTTTCCAGCATCTGCAGTTCCTTCTTGAACATAATATGTGAATGCTTCATTGAGCATAATTCCGACTGATAACTACGCACTTCGTCCGAGCACATTATCACACGCGTCATGCAAACCGTCTTCAATGACCACCTAAACTGTCATTTGGCAACCTAAAATGCTGTCAAGGTTGCCCGACTGGCAACAGGGAAAAAAAGTTAAGCGAGAGCCCTGCTACCCTATTAGTGCCTCTCAATTTTACCTACTTCTGTCAGTTTTCCCCTTAGCCTCTGACGCTCCAGAGAAAACAATCTGGTTTCTAATTTCTCCTTATAGCTGATATCCTCTAATCCTGGCAGCATCTTCTGGTAAACGTCTTCTATACTGTCTTCTATTTCCAAAGCCTCCACATCCCTCCTGTAATGGGGCAACCAGAACTGCACACGATGTTCCACAAATGACCTCAACAAAGACCTTTAAAACTGCAACATGACTATCTGACTCTCAGACTGAATTCTCCCACTAATAAAGCCAAGCACACCATAGGTCTCCCTTACTCGTCTTCCTTATTGTCTACTTATGTGGCCATTTTCACCGAGCTTTGGATTTGGAATCCAAAATCCCTTTGTACATCAATGCTGTTAAGGGTGTTAACTGCAGATGTTCCACTTGCATTCGGCCTCCTAAGTGGAACACCTCACACTTGCTCATACTAAACTACATCTGCCTTTTCTCTGCCCATTTCTGGAGCTGATCAACAGTTTCTCTTGCCACATTCAAAGTCCGACCTGTTGAATATTTTCAACTGCTTTTTTTATTTCAGATACCCAGCAGATGGTGTTGGGTATCTGAAATAATTATAATACCCACATCAATTGATTTGAATTCATAAAGGTTAATAGTCAGTATACCAAGTTATCAACAGACACATTTCACAGAAAACAAACATCTTTGCTTTTAAGAAAAAATACCCCTAAATCAATTCAGTGTGCAATCAGGTAAAAGTAAAATAAGAGTTTTTATTGAGCGATTTTGATCAACACAAGGAGAAATGAGATAAACCATAATGGATTAATCTACATGATTACAGAAATCCTGATAACAAATAAGATGTATATTAGATGGACTAATATAATTTTAGAATTTGACAGACAAAATACTTATGTACACAACAATAATTAACCTGCACACTAGACAGAAGGATATACATTTATGATTTACCGGGTAACTTATTTTACTTTTAACTTCTTCACCATCTTGAAAAAAAACGTGTTCAAATGTCCCCAAAATAGTCAATTGAACAGACTGAAAACTTTATTATAAAAAATGGAAATGAAAAAAACTTACCCGATTGAGATAGAGCAGGCACTTTTCTAAACACCAGAGGCAACACATGCACGATTTCAGCATACACTTTGCACAAGCATTTTCCTAGATTTTAAACAAAAGTGTTAACAAACCTTCAAAACTTGATAAAACCTGGTTTCAGTAATGCCAACATGACATTGAATGTGAAGGTTTGCTGGGGGATATGAATTTTTACCTTGCCTTGGAGCTGGCTGTGTATATACACAAGGATCATTCGTGGGATCTTTACCAAAGTGATGATGAAGGAACCCTTAGCTATCGTTCCCAGATGATATTTTATCAGCCGACACATGGAAGAAAGGATTGGAGTTGCTGGCAAGTTATGCTTGTCCCTGAGTAAATTCAGACAAAGGCAGTAATTGGAATAAAGATCATGTTAGGAGAGCAAGCACATGTGCATTATTATATAAAGCATTCCCAAACACTGCAATGTGTGCACACCTGAGGAGAAATCGAGCATGTAATTTTTTTAATGAAAAATGAGTTACTTAAAATTACCTGACTGACATCAGAGGCTGCCAGAAAATGTTAATTCCTTAAACTACCCCAGAACTTAGTTTAAGAAACCACGTGAATACGGTGCAATATGCTGATAAATTGATTATCTTTTACTGAATTTCTGCAACAGAATGGTTAAACACAAATTAAACCCAATGTCAGGGATGGGTGAAGGGGGGGGAGGGGTATATCTCCATCTTTTTTTTTTCTTGGCTCTTTTCCTTTCTCCAGCACTTCTTTGGTAGTTTAGGGGTATTTTTCCTGCATTCTTATATTTTACTTCTTTTTCTTCACTCTCTTCTTTCTTCTCTCTTTTTTTGCCCTTTTTTTTCTTTTTTTAAAATTTAGGTTATAAGGTTAAAAATGAAGCTGTACAATAATTGTATAACTGTTATGTAGGTATGTTACAAAACTTACCTTCAGCGGCGCTACAGTTCTGTTGCTGCCCCTGTGCGCGACTTTGGCGCCTTTGGGGGGGGGGGTTTAAAATGCGATTTTTCTTCAGACTATTCAAATCAATTTTGAACAGGCTTTTTAGTTGCTGAAGAAAAATCGCTTTGACTGCCATTTTATTAAGTTTATTAAAATGAGTACTGGAAAAATTAAAAGCAGGAGAAAAATTAAAATCATCTTCTAAAGTCGTCAACGTCGACAACGGGATGGATCTCACATAGGGGACAAGGCAAGGTACACCGTTTACTTTTTCATATAAACTTGCTTCTTAGGATGTCTTTAATCAAAATTTCATGCTGCAAAAAGGTGACTTCGAAAAGATATGAACCGGCAGTATTTTTCCTGCCTATATGGGGTTTAAATTCACCGCACCGCAACGTTCCAAACGATCGCGTTCCATAAAATCGCACTCGCCAGATGATTAAAATGGCCATTAATTTACAGGAATTAAACACTAAATTCCTTCCATTTGGCCTATAAATTCATGACAATGAGATTTAAAAATCATGTTACATTGTGAATTCTTGGGTGAATGTTATTTGGACACTTAGGCTTTTAAAAAATGTTAACCTTTTCTTAAGAAATGGATAGATGTTTAGATCTAGTAATTGAATTTTGTAATTAGCTACAATTAGGTAACTAACTAATTATATGCTTTAATTTCAGGTCATCCAAGTAAGATTGTTTCATATTTGTTTCAGAATGCATCAATCTATACTAACTGAAATTTTCATTCAGTTCTCTTAATTTTTAAGAAAGTTATGGGCTTTTGACTGTCCTTGATCACAACTTTTGTGTTAAGTCAATGGAAAAGCAATAGGGAACATGATGCTAATTTCCGAGTATGAAAATGGCCATAGCTTTTTTAATACTGAAGATATGAAAGTGAATTAAGTGTCAAATTAAACTTATTTTTATGCTTTATCTAATGGGATAAATTGCAGACTTGATTTTTTTAATCTCAAAGTTTTGAACATTGCTATGTTATGTCGATCGTCTTATCCTTGTAAAATTCCTTCGAATAAAATAAAAATTAAAAAAATGAATATACTGATGAATAATTTATCAGTTGCAACATTTGTCAGTGAAAATCAGACTTGTGCTTCATCTCAATGTAGCACAAAATATGACAAATATGAGTGCATTTAGCCTCTGCTGTGCTCCCAGACACAATGCAACAGTTCCATACTGTACTAAGCTAATGGGCGAGATAAACTTGGCAACACTGGAAAGGAATTGACAACTTAGATTGAAAAGTTAAGTCAAGATTTCATTTTCAATTTAATTAAAATTAATATTTTTAGTTAATTTATATAATGTATTGAAAAGTATTTTTGTTTATGTCAGAGTTGTTTTTGTTAAAATGTATTTAAATTGTTCCTGAGCCAATATGTTCAAGTAATATAGAATAATACAGCAAAGGATCTGCCCTTTAGCCCACAATTGGCCCTGCCCACTATGATGTCAAGGTAATTGATCTTATTCTTATCTGCAAGCATGTGGTTTAAATCCCTACATTTACTGTCTGTTCATGTGCCCGTGAAAATACTATTGTATCTGCATCCATCAATTCCCATTTCAGCTATCTAGCACTCTTATGTATAAAATAATTGGCTAACAAGATATCCTGTAAACTTTCTCCTTCTCACCTTAACGTTGAGCAAATATACAGGAAAGCTCACCACCAGTCCATGGAAATCTGCAACAACCAATTCTGGTCAGTTATCACACAAGGGTGGCAGCTGGTGCAGCTGGTAGAGCTGCTGCTCACAGCATCAGAAGTTCGATCTAACCTCAGGTGCTGTCTCTGTGAAGTTTGCATGTTTCTCCCTATGACCATGTGGGTTTCTTCTGGATGTTCAGGTTTCCTCCCACATCTTCAAGATATGCAGGTTTGTACGTTAATTGGCCTCTAAATTTCCCTTTGTTCGTAGGGAGTGGATAAGGAAGTGAGATAACATAGAACTAGCGTGAACATGAGGGCCTATTTCCACACAGTATCTCTAAACTAAACTAATTCAGAGATGCTCAACAAGTTGAAGCTCTGTAAGATTGCAAACATTCTTTCCCTTAGTTTATACACATCCCATCTCAGGGTCTGCAACCCTCTCAGGGATGGTTATCCTCACGTTTTATTGATTGATTGAAAGATACAACAAGGAAACAGGCTCTTCGGCCCACTGAGACCTTACTCAGCATTGGAGCATTACAATTCCAAAGAGGTAGTATAACATTGATCACCCATTTCTTGCTAGATTGGAATTACATTTCTAGGACCATTCAGAAGTTTAAGAACAGGGAGTAAAAAACAGACAGTCAATGCAGCAAATAGACTCCTCATACATCACAAGAAATAAGAAACATTAAGAATACGAAATGATTCAACACATTTAAAATTTCCAAAACCCAATTTGTGAGAAGAAATCCATTCC
The DNA here is from genome assembly GCA_963514005.1 of Raja brachyura. Next base: position 106,479,000 of record OY740783.1, on the reverse strand, counting down.
AGGTGATTTATATGACTATGGAAAAGTCTAATCTGATCTATGTCTATCTTTGTAAAATAAACAATTGGAATTAATTGTCAGAGCTCGAAGACAGCCAAGATTAATAGAAAATTGTGATTTATATTTCAACTAAATCTTTACAACCCAGGAAAACAGAAGTTCCTGGAACTACCACAAGATTAATTTATTTTTAATCAACATTCGGCTCGTTTCCAACAACTCCTACCAACTTCTTCAGATGCATACTAGAAAGCATATTCTCGGGTTGCATCACAGCTTGGTTTGGGGACAACTCTGCCCAAGATCTCAATAAATTACAGATTGTTGCAGAAGAAACTTAGCCCATCATACAGAACTATCATTGACTCCATCTACACTTCATACTGTCTCTAGAAAGCAGCCAACATAATCAAAGACCTTTTTCACTCTTGTCGTTTCCTCTTCTTCCCTCTGTAGTCAGGCAGAAGATACAAAAGCTTGAAAGCATGTACCAAGAGATCCAGGAACAATTTATTCCCCTGATATACTACTTCTTTGGAATTGTAAAGCTCCAATGCTGAATTATATTCGCACTTAGATATTTTTTCCTTTGCTCAACCTGTTGTACTGTGTTTAGCTTGATCGTATTCGTGTAGAGTATTATCCGATTAAACTGCGAAGCATACAAAACTTTTCACCGTATTTCAGTGCATGTGACCACAAAAAAAATTGAACATGTCACATGACTCATTAAGATCAGCACAGTAGGTGGTTTTATTCTGCTCAAAACAGATCTAACAAAAAAATAAATGGAAGTGATGGATTGTAATGATCTATGCAATCTATTTCACAGACTATAGTTGAAACTGCATGTTAGAATTGTAGAAAGTTCAGAAAGCAAGTCGAATGTAAGAAAGAGCTAATAAATTAAAGGCTTCCATTATCTTCTGGATGAAGATTTTTTCTTCTTCAAAAATCTAATTCAACCCATTATAAAATCTATTTAAGGCATGGTCCCCTCTCCACATTACCTCAATTACCTGGTTTCTCACAAGGTAGATAGAAATGTTGATTAATTCTTAAACATGCAATTTTGTGTATAATGTTCATGAGTGCTTTATTGATTTACAAGTTACAACCAATGTGACACCCACTTTGGCTTCAACTTTTGTGGGAAGATAATGTATCAGATCATTAATTGGCCAATGACAACTTTAAAAGACAAATTTAACGATAAGAACAAGTTACAGAAAAGAGTACAGCTAGGCCTTAGTCCAAAGAAATATGATTTTCCGTGCTTGCAGTTAATGTTTGGGTACTTTGGAAACCAGGGATTTTCCCCTTGTTCATCAACTAATATTAGGCAGATGTTAAAAAGCACTGTTTATACAATGTCCAGACTCAAATATGTACATGACCCATCACTATCATGTTGATATGTCAAATGTTTGAAAAAAAGACAAACAATAAAAATACTTGAACATTTCTCGTAATATAAAGCACTCCAAGCACTACAACACATCAAGAACTGGCTTTGTAAAAGATCAAACCATTAGCAATTTAACAAACAGCATCGCTGATTGTGTGAGCCAGTACCAAGCCACCATAGGCTGCAGATCGGGGGTTCTGTAGTGGAACACTAAATAAACTTAAAATTGCAAAAAGACTAATGTGCTCTGTCGGAAATCTGTAGAAAAGGATATGTAATACAATTAAAACACTGACACCAAGAAAATATTGCTTTTAATGTAACATTAGCCGGCATCAACTCCATTGAAACTTGCATTGTGGGTTCGCTCTCATTTTCTTAAATCCAATATTACAGTATAATAACAGAAGCTAATGACAATAATAAATATGAACTGCGAATAAATTTCAACAAAGGTTTCTTGGTTTCCACAGGAACTAAATATCCTGCTGCATAACTGCACAGCACTGCTTTCTAAGTACATCCATGCAAAACAATTGTTTTCGAAATGATCACAGAAACTAGGTCGGGCAATGTCACAAAAAATGAAATAAAATGATATCAAAACTATTCCACTTGAAACAAATTACATCAGCCAATTGTAGTTCGATGTGACAACTGAGGTACAATCCTCTGAAAGCCGGAGATTTAATGGATTCTTCTGAGACAGAGTTGCCACAGAAATTAGGCACGATCTCTAAGGGCGATGAAGCACAAAACAAGCGAAACAAAAAGGGTTTACAAGGGAGATGTCAACATTTTAAAAGGTTATTCTATAAAAAAGGCCAAGTAGAGACACATTGGTGGTCTTTAAAATGAATGGCACATTTTAAGCTGGCAAAGGGGGAGACGATGGGAACAAAACTCATGACAATTTAGATGAGATCCTTTCGTTTTGAAAATACAGGGCAGGAGTTCGCTAATAAATTTGATAAAGAATTGTACAGGGATTTTTCCACAGGTGATCACAAGGCACAGTCCAGATCATTAGCATGGATGCATGAAAAAAGCAGACTCTTGAAAAAACAGGTGCAATTAGCTTCAACAGTAGTGCATTGCTAAACCACAGAAATATGGAGTTTCCAATTTCACTTTTATAAGTATAACAGTTCTATCAAACTTTTCCTGACCAACTTGCTTTATTTCCACTTGAAATTGATATTTATAGGCTGGCCTAGTTCTATTTGTAATAACTAGTTCTGCACTGGATGGTGCTAACATTTGCCCTGATAAAACATGATGAAACAATGGTTAATGACAGTAAATATTGCCCAGCCAGTAAAAGTATAACAATCTGAAATTAATTCAATACAATTCAGCAAATAGCACCATGTAGTTTAATGCTACTACAGCCTACTTCATGAGTGCTACATATTACAGGTGCCAACCCATTCCCCACCCTCATTAGCAGTCACATGGAAGAAATGCACAAATTATGTTGAAAAAAGTTTTGAGCACAGTAGAAGGGAAAGGCAAATACCTCCAGACGATGATTAAAAAGGAGAAATACCCACCCAAATATCTCTGAACGAAACTGTGCCAAATTACTTAAGCAGCTAATCTGAATGGAAATTTATATTTTCCACAAACAGGAGTTTTTAAGAAAAGCAGCATCCTGAAGATCATTCTTTGTTCCACCACACGGCCAATTCTGCTCTCAAGGAGGAACAGAAAACTTTGTAATACCAAAGACATGAGAAACAGTTGCCAGGCCTTGTGTTGAGACTAACAAAATCACTCAATTGTACAGCACTCTAATTTTTCTCAAACTGCTAATGATCCCATTTTTTTCTCCAATTACTAATGGTTTTTCTCAATATTTTCTCAACTGTTAACTGGGAATGTACAACAGACGTTAACCCAGCACTTGCAGTGGAATACAAATTAAAGACGCTAAAGCAGAACATCGAAAAGCATCAACCACAGCCAATTTCCAACTATCTAGATTGAATCGGGAAGCTTTTGGTCTCAAGTCACACTTGCACATTAAAGCTCGTGTGAAACCATGCATATCAGGAGTTATTTCAAACCCACATTTCTCAGCTCTTCCTGTACAAATATTGCCTGTTCCTAATAAGTCAGCTTCCCCATAAATATCACACACACCTGCATTACATTCTGTAGGAAGGTACCATGTGGAAAAATATAATTTTCTACAAGCGGAAAAATATTAACTGCAGGAAATCATACCAAAAATAGTAAAAATGTGAACAATTTCTAACATGCAACATAGACTTGTGTACAGTTGTACGGAATAGTGAAAGGTTTGGATAGAGTGGATGTTTGCATTAGTGGGAGAGTCTAGGACTAGAGGTCACAACCTCAAATTAAGGGACATTCTTTTAGGATGGAAATGAGGAGATATTTGTTTAGACAGAGGGAGTAAATCTGTGGAATTTTTTGCCACAAAAGGATGTAAAGGCCAAGTCAGTGGATATTTTTAAGGCAGCGAGATAGATAGATTCTTGATTAGTACAGGTGTCAGCGGTTATGGGGAGAAGGCTGGAGAATGGGGTTAGGAGGGAGAGATAGATCAGCCATGATCAAATGGCGGAGTAGACAATGGGCTGAATGGTCTAATTCTATTCATATTCCTTATGTCCTTATCACCTTATGACCTTAACCAAGACACTAATTAATCTAAGCCCGAAGAGAACGGAAGGTTTTGCCAGGATGAGCAGGAAGGTATGACACTGCATGCATGCACTGTTGGGGTGGAGAAAAGAGGGCAGCATTAATCACATGATAAATTAAACCAAACTTCTATTCCTCCTCTCTGATCGATGCAAACATAATCTGTAAATGTAAAGGGAAACAAGGAAACTGTATAGGCCTCAAATTATATAATTCACCATTGATTAATAGATTACATACACAAGTCTTTTGTGGGAACTTGCTCTGTGATAATTGGCAGCTGTATTTCCCGTGCAACACCGTTTTGCAATATTGTGAGCTATAATAAGTTTCATGAAAAACTAGTTTTTAAACATGCAGGAACCTGCCAGAATACTCAAAAGTAAAAGGTCCGATCTAATTATAAATATTTGAAATTGCCAAAAATATCTTACCGGGTAAAATAATAAGTTACGACAGCTCCAGCTATAGTCATCTGTTGACAGGCCAGTATGAACTCACTGATCCAAATGAGACCAACTAGATGATAAATCCAAGTATACTGTAGAGGACCAGAGACCTTAAACTCGACATAACCATCAGGTTTTTTTTCAGGATTGCCTATAATGGAAAAGAGGGTGATTGGGTTTTGGGCGGGGGTAGGTAAGCAAAAGAAACACATTATTCCAAGGGCAATTGCAATTTATAAAAATGAATCAAATATACCTCAAAATTTATAAAATAATTCTGCCAAGTGTATAATAGATTAACATCAGTGAAATAAAAATGTTAAGAGGCCCAGGATTTACAAGTAATGAGCCTGGGCCACTGATATCTTATCCCTCAGTATCCTCTCCAGGTAAGATATCTGGAGAGGATTAGAAGGAATAAGATATATATGGATCTGGATAGAGAAGGGCTGATAAGCGATAGTCAGCATGGTTTAGTATGTGGGAGATCATGTCCTACAAATCTGAGTGCTTTGAAGTAGTAACCAAAAAGGTTGATGAGAGTAAAGCCTTAGACGTTGTCCAAAAATAGACTGGGAAACACTAGGTATGTTACAAAACTTACCTTTAGCGGCGCTGCACTTCTGCCGCTCCCCGTGTGCGCGACTTTAGCGCCTGTCAGAGGGGGGCGGGCTTAAAGTGCCGATTTTCACCAGACCAGGATAATCGATGAATGTCGGGCGATTTAATTGCGGAAGAAAAATCGCTCCGACATTTCATCCATTAAGGTATTTTTAAATTACTCTAAGTTATTTGTTAACTAGAGTAATTTAAAAATCACCTTCAAAAGCCGTGACCGCAGACCACCGGAAGCATTTTCCGTAGGGGAGAAAAAAAGGTAAATACTTTATTTTTTTATTAAAAGTTGGTTTTTTGGGAGGCATTAATAATATTTTTATGTTGCGAAATGGGTTCCCCAAAAAATGTATGAACCCCCAGTATTTTCCCCCCCGACTTCACCGCTAACCGCAACGTTCCAATCCACCGCATTCCGCTAAAACCCACTCGCTAGTTGATTTAAATGGCCATTTATTTACAGGCAGTAAACACTAAATTCCTTCCATTTGGCCCAGAAATTCATGAAAATGAGATTTAAAAATTATGTTATATTGTGGATTATTGTGTGAATGTTATTTGGACACTTAGGCAATTAAAAAAAAGTTTATCTTTTCTTAAGAAATTGATAGATGTTTAGATCTACTCATTGAATTTTGTAATTAGCTACAATTAGATAACTAACTAATTATATACTTTAATTTCAGGTAATCCAAGTAAGATTGTTTAATATTTGTTTCAGAATGCTTCAATCTATAATGACTGAAAATTTCATTGAGTTCTCTTAATTTTTAATAAAGTTATGGGCTTTTAATTTTTCCAGATCACAGCTTTTGAGTTAAGTCAATTGAAAGGCAATGGGAAGCAAGATACTCATTTCCGAGCATGAAAATGGCCATAACTTTCTTAATACTGAAGATATGAAAGTAAATTAGGTGTCAAATTAAACTTCTTGTTATGCTTTATCTGATGGGATAAATTGCAGACTTGATTTTTAAAATCTCAAAATTTTGTAACATTGCTAGAAACACATTCTGTAAATGGGCTGGATGGTTTGGAGTTTGTAAAATGTGTACAGGATAGTTTTTTGCAGCAATACATAGAGGTATCGACCAGAGAAGGGGCAGTGCTGGACCTCCTGTTAGGAAATGAGTCAGGTCAGGTGACGGAGGTATGCGTTGGTGAGCACTTCGGGACCAGTGATCACAATACCATTAGTTTCAATATAATTATGGAGAGAGTCAGAACTGGACCAAAGGTTGATATTTTTGATTGGAGTAAGGCTAACTTTGAGGGAATGCATAAGGATTTAAAAGGAGTGAATTGGGAAATTTTGTTTTATGGGAAGGATGTAGAATAGAAATGGAGAACATTTAAAGGGGGGAATTGTAAGAGTACAGAATCTTTATGTCCCTGTTCGGTTGAAAGGAAATAGTAAAAATTGGAAAGAGCCATGGTTTTCAAGGGAAATTGGACACTTGGTTTGAAAAAAGAGAGATATTTACAATAATTATAGGAGGCATGGAGTAAATGAGGTGCTAGAGGAGTATAAAGAATGTAAAAAGAATCTTAAGAAAGAAATTAGAAAAGCTAAAAGATATGAGGTTGCTTTGGCAAGAAAGGTGAAAGTAAATCCAAAGGATTTCTACAGCTATATTAATAGCAAAAGGATAACGAGGGATAACATTAGACCATTAGAGAGCCAGAATGGACAGCTATCTGCAGAGCCAAAAGAGATGGGGGAGATATTGAACAATTTATTTTCTTCGGTATTCACCATGGAGAAGGACATTGAACTCCTTGGTAAGGAGGTAAGGGAAAAAAGTAGAGTAGCTATGGAAACTATGAGATTCAAAGAGGAGGAAGTACTGACACTTTTGAAAGATATAAAAGTGGATAAGTCTCCAGGTCCTGACAGGATATTCCCTAGGACATTGAGGGAAGTTAGTGTAGAAATAGCAGGAGCTATGACAGAAATATTTCAAATGTCATTAGAAACGGGAATAGTGCCGGAGGATTGGCGTACTGCGCATGTTGTTCCATTGTTTGAAAAGGGTTCAAAGAATAAACCTAGCAATTATAGACCTGTTAGTTTGAAGTCAGTAGTGGGCAAATTAACGGAAAGGATACTTAGAGATAATATATATAAGCATCTGGATAAACAGGGTCTGATCAGGAACAGTCAACATGGATTTGTGCCTGGAAGGTCATGTTTGACAAACCTTCTTAAATGTTTTTGAAGAGGTTACTAGGGAAATTGATGAGGGTAAAGCAGTGGATGTTGTCTATATGGATTTCAGCAAGGCCTTTGACAAGGTTCCCCATGGAAGGTTGGTTAAGAAGGTTCAATCTTTGGGTGTTAATGGCGGACTGGCAAGATAGATTCAACAGTGGCTGAATGGGACATGTCAGAGAGTAATGGTGGGTGGCTGTTTGTCAGGTTGGAAGCCGGTGACCAGTGGGGTGCCTCAGGGATCTGTGTTGGGTCCACTGTTGTTTGTCATGTACATCAATGATCTGGATGATGGGGTGGAAAATTGGATAAACAAGTATGCAGATGATACTAAGATAGGTGGTGTTGTGGATAATGAAGTAGATTTTCAAAGTCTACAGAGATATTTGGGCCATTTGGAAAAGTGGGCTGAAAGATGGCAGATGGAGTTTAATGCTGATAAGTGTGAAGTGCTACATCTTGGCAGGACAAATCCAAATAGGACGTACATGGTAAATGGTAGGGAATTGAGGAATGCTGTGGAACAGAGGGATCTAGGAATAACTGTGCATAGTTCCCTGAAGGTGGAATCGCATGTAGATAGGGTGGTAAAGAAAGCTTTTGGTGTGCTGGCCTTTATAAATCAGAACATTGAATATAGGAGCAGGGAAGTAATGTTAAAATTGTGCAAGGCATTGGTAAGACCAATTCTGGAGTATGGTGTACAATTTTGGTCGCCTAATTATAGGAAGGATGTCAACAAAATAGAGAGAGTACAGAGGAGATTTACTAGAATGTTGCCTGGGTTCCAGCAACTAAGTTACAGAGAAAGGTTGAACAAGTTAGGTCTTTATTCTTTGGAGCGCAGAAGGTTAAGGGGGGACTTGATTGAGGTCTTTAAAATGATGAAAGGGATAGACAGAGTTGACGTAGATAAGCTTTTCCCATTGAGGGTAGGGAAGATTCAAACAAGGGGGCATGACATGAGAATTAAGGGACAGAAGATTAGGGGTAACATGAGGAGGAACTTCTTTACTCAGTGTGTGGTGGCTATGTGGAATGAGCTTCCAGCAGAAGTGGTGGAGGCAGGATCGATTTTAACATTTAAAAGTAAAGTCGATAGGTATATGGACAGGAAGGGAATGGAGGGGTATGGTCTGAGTGCAGGTAGATGGGACTAGGGGAAAATAAATGGTCGGCACGGACTGGAAGGGCCGAGAGGGCCTGTTTCCGTGCTGTAATTGTTATATGGTTATTATATGGTTATATGGAATTCAGCAAGGCTTTTGATAAGATTCCACATGGAAGGCTGCTCTGGAACCTAAGATCACATGGGATCCATGGAGAGCTGCCCAAGTGGAAATAGAACAGGCTTCATGAAAGGAAGCAAACGGCAACAGTGGAAGGTTGTTTTTTCTTTGGACTGGAGACATGCAACTGGAGCTGTGCCTCAGGGATCGATGCTGGGCCCATTGCTATTTGTGGTTTATCAAAGATTTGTATGAAAATGTTGAAGCATGAATATTAAATTTGCAGATGACATTACAGGGAGTGTTATCACAGATAGCGAAGATGGTTATCATATAGCAGGATCTTGATCAATTGAGCAAGTGAGCTGAGGAATGGTTAATAGAGTGTTATGCAAGGTGTTATGTTTTGGGAAGTCAAACCAGGGCAAGGTTGCTGCCAGGAACAAGGCCTAGACAACCAGTGTCCCAAACGGGGCCAAGGCTCAACTGCCAGCACCTCTTCCTTCCCACAGAAAACTAGGAAGCACACACGCGCGCGCGCACACACACACACACGCAAAGACTGGCCGCCATGGTAATCGAGAGACTGCCAGCATCGCCTCTTCAAGCCCTAAGCGGAACCACCAAGAAGAAACCTGCATGGTCAGCATCTCCTCTCAAGGCAAGGGTGAACTGTAGGAAGAGGTCTGAGATCTCCTTTCTTTAACACAACCCATTTTTTCTAATTAATTTTATGCTATAAGTGGAGATGTGTTCATATGGGATATTTTCTCCCACGTTAAATCTTTTGATTAATGATCACATGACACATCATCATTATTTGACAGCCGAGGCCAACATTAGACTCGGGTGATGAACAAGGCTCGTGCAAAAGAAAAAAAATATCAATTTTTATTTTTATTCACCCAATAAGATTGGGTGCAATAAGATTTTGATATGACGTCACCGCATTAATTGGGTTGGCAAACACTATCAAGTCCCTCCTTTGCCAGGCCCTCTCCTACCTGAGAACAAGTGAACAGACATTTCAGAGTGCAGCATGACCACATTCTTCATCGGCAAAGCATCTTCTCTGACATTCAAGACCCGTGGTTTTGGAAAGGATTTAGTACATGGGGCTTTCAGGGAAAGGGATAAGATTTGTGGATGGGAATCATGGGGTAAAGGTGCTGTAGAAAGAATTTGGGAGGAGGGACGTATTGCATTCAAACCAAGCGACTAAATGGAAGCGGGTTAAAGCCCGAGCGATTACTTCAAGAAGCTGTTGTGGGTACTGCATCTTGCCGCAATACAGCACAGAGAAATGCCTCACAGGTGAAGAACAAGACAGCACTGTGACAGCACTCTGAAGAAGGGTCTCGACCCGAAACGTCGCCTATCTCCTTCGCTCCTTAGATGCTGCTGCACCCGCTGAGTTTCTCCAGCTTTTTGTGTAACCCCCAGCACTGTGAAAGAGTTGGTTATTAATTGATTATTGTCATATTTAAGCTTTCTTGTTGTAAAAGGCCAATTGTAATGCATGATGGGATTTGGACAACTCACATCATGACAAGGGTTTTTTTAACAAGTTGAATAGTTCACAGCTCTCTTACAAGGTTTTTTATGTAAGTTGAAGAGGTTAATCAGATAAGAAGGGGCCCAGAAGATGCCATTGGGGTGTCTGGTTTTTGGCAAAGAGTGAAAAACAACTCCATATTTGGAGGTGGATGATGATTTTTTGTACATTTCCGTCATACAATTTGTTTATATCTGTACGTATATAAGCTTGAGTTTCGCTGGTATTTCTTTGTGTGTGCTGCTGGAGATTCAGACGTGAAACTGTTGCCTCTGGGTCTCTAGGTCCACACCCGTCAGACGTTAAATTAAAGCTTTGTATGGTCTTAAGAATTTGTACTTTGTCTATCTTTTTAAGTGAACTTTTTCATTGGCGTAGTCGCGCAGGTCTCACTGGGACCACCACTGGATGACTGAACAGAGGTTACCAGGACTGGAAAGGGAGGAATATGAGCTCTATCGGTCCATTGTAACCGACTCCTAGACACTCCTGGAAACACCTCTGTTTCTTTGTCAGAAGTTGGTCGGTTCCTAGCTGAGGTTCTTAGAGATAGACAAAGGTAAGACCAATTGTGAATTGTGTATGTATTTTTACGTATGTATTTTGTGTATGTATTTTTAAGAAGGAATTGTGTATGTATTTTTAAGAAGGAATTGAGCTTTCTCTCTTTCACTCTCTATTTCTTTCACACTCTCCCTCTCCCTATTTTTTTCTTCTCTACCTTTATAAAGGGCTCGTCGGCCTTGTTGAAACATCCGATGTTGTCGGGTTGAGATATAGGGGACGAGTTGCGCGCCTGGCTTGTTGAAACATCCGATGTTGTCGGGTTGAAATACAAGCGGCTTTGTCTGCCAAGTTGAGAAACAGGGGTCTCGATTAGCGGGTCTGCCCGGTTGAAATACTTAGGGCATTTTTTAAGGGATAAGGAGTCTGCCAAGTTGAGAAACAGGGGTCTCGATTAGCGGGTCTGCCTGGTTGAAATACTTGGGACTGATGTATTTTAAAGAATTGAAAAGTCTGCTTTCTCTTTCTCTTTCTCTCTCCCTCTCTCTTTCTCTATCTATCTATGGGGTATACTCTGGATAACATTGAAGGAGGAACCCCTATCCAACATATGTGTTATTTGAATTCTAAGTACAAATAAGAAGTTTAGAATATTAAGTTACAAGCTGACCAAATGATTAGGAAATGAGAAAAGGTGGAGGGATCCTTTTTCTGACAAAGCAAAATAGGGGAATTTGGCGGGGAAATTTGGACAGAATTAAGCATTTCCTGACTAAAGGCAGATTAAAAAAAGGAAGGGAATAAGGACTGAGGCAGAAGAAGAAGAAGAGAAACAGTATTAAATTCAACATTGAGAGTTAAAACAAACCTGCCTTCAAGATTTGAATAACTTTTGGCACAGAGCAACAGAACAGCAGGCAACCTTGCATTGGTGAGCCCAGAATGAGAATGTGGGTCTTTGTCTGTGGAATTTGAAGACCTTATTGGGTGTGGCCAGACTTTGAAAAAAAAGGGGAGTCTGATTGGTCACCAATCAGTGATTGCTCAGTGGGTGTGGCCAGAGTTTGAGTGATGGGGAATCTGACCAATCACGATCTGGATTGTGTCCAATCACAGCATCCAGGATCATGAATGACAGGGAGTTGGACCATCCTACCCTGCTGCCTATCATTGTGAAGATTTATGGTAGGAGAAGAATGCTGTAACGGGTTTTATCTCCAACTTGATTTTCTCATTTCAACTAGAAGGCTTTCACAATTTAAAGACTTTATAACCACAATTGAGACCTCAGTCCTCCCAGAGCAATGCCTGAGCTAATAAAACACAGTGGCTTGTAAAATCTTTCTTGTAAATTTTTTGATACCAAGTTTTTGGTGTGAAAAAAAAGTTTTGTCAGAAAATGGGAAAGTAGATTACAAAGAGACGTCTTTGAAGTAAATATAGTATGAACTGCTTTTGTAAATGGCCTTTGTACATTATTGTGTATGTGTTCCTTTAAGAAACTGAAATGCATGTGGTCCCTTGGTGTAAATCGTTTTTTATTTTTTTAATTCTTGTTGCTACGATAAAAACGAATCAATATTGAAGTCTTTGATACCTGTGTTACACTATGAAGTTATGTGGAATGTGTGTATTTGGACCATGACTTAAGAAACAAAGTGCAAATGTGTTTTTTTTTATAAATGTTTGAAGAGCTTTGTGTTTGAAGCAATAGTTTTGTAAGTCCTGTTTAAGAAATGGCAATTGTCTGGGGGTTTTAACATCGATCACCTCGAAGCAGCAGTTTGACTGTTTTTACAGCGTTTTTTTCCACTGATAAGGATTCCACTGGGAATTCCGATGCAGTCAATGCTGTCAATTAAAGGGGCACACTCAGATTCTTCAGATTTGGAGTATTTAAATCAAACACTTTTCTTGCATTGTTAACTTCTGTGGTTCTAAATACTGAGTTTTGTGTAGGTCTATTGTGGAATTTATACTGCACTGACATGTCTGTTCACATATCCTCCGTCTAGAGAGGGTGTATCGAAGGAGAGGCTTGGCTGTAACTTCCAACCCAATCGACATGTTAAAGTCACAGCCAAATCTTATTTATCTACATTTTTGAGACTTACAAGTAAACAGTGACAACATGTTTTATTATCACCAACATGAATTCCATAAGACCAAAATGTATTCTGTAACTCAAATTTTTGGGTGGTGTTTTGCGGATTCAACAAGGATGAATTTCTGTAATCCAGATATCATAAATGTTAGTTGCCTGCATTCTCCCTTCTCATACACCTTTGTGTGGGTAAAATGCAACTGTGGTCAGTTAACTCCAGGCATTAAAATATTATGTCAATTTATATCCAATGTACACAAGTACTCTTAATTCTGCAATTTTATTTTCCCTATATACTGAAAGTGTACAAATATCATTCACAATTTGCTCTCAACTGTGATATTTAATTTTTCTTCACAAACATAAGACCCTTAATTCTAACAGGGAATAAATATAAATACAATTTTGGCTTCATGCAAAGGTTCTTAAATGCTCCCGACAGGAATAGAAAGAAATTGTGGGAAAAAAATTAACCATAATCCGTCAAATTAACATTACAGGAATAAATTCTGTGTAATCTTACCTGCTGTGGCCAGTAACAAGAGCACTGCAATCCAATAGACCCAGAAAAATGCCAAGGCAAGGAATGTCCAGAGTGATTGAAAAATGAGAAGTGGAATGTGAGTGAACACTTTCCCTGCCACATGGAATAAGGCTATTGTAAGGGCCACACGCTTTCTCATTATTAGCATTAACAGCAGTAAAATTACCTGCAAAATACAAGTTATACATTAGATGACTTCCATTACCCATATTTTTGAAACCATGAAAAAAATGGAGTAGCAGCAAAATGTCATGGTGCAGTACATTGGTGCCCTAAAGTGGTACATTTTCCTGCAACATTGTTTAGACTGTTTGAAATGGGTGCAAAATGCTGGACAGAATTCTCAGGGAGGACCTAAGGCCCATATAGGATTTGCAAGACTTAATGGCCTGCCCCACTAGGCGATTTTTTTTTAGGCAACTGTCATAGTCGTAGCAGGTCACTGAAAAAAAACGGCGACTGGACAAATGGGCCTGTCCCACTTAGGCAAATTTTTAGGCGACTACGACAATGGAATTCACCGAAGTCAGCACAGGCGACAACCTACGTCATCCTGGCCACAGCACCTACGTCAGGAGAAGACAAGCTACAATAAGCCCACAGTCGCCGAAAAGTTTTGAACATTTCAAAATCCAGCGGCGATCAGAAAAAGGCTATGCCTCTTTGGACGACTGAGGAGACTACTCACGACCATACAGGCGACACCCCGGTGACAGTGTGGTGACAGCCTAATCGCCGGCAGACGCCTAAAAAAAAAATTGCGTGTCGGACAGGCCCTTAACGGCTTTAAGGAGGACCCCAACCTCTATCCTTCAAAGGAGTCCTCCCCTTTTCCTGGGGGAAAAGGGGACATTTTATTATTTATTTGCCAGAATACAGAGGGACTTGCTAATGCCACAAGGAATCTACACTTCAATGATTACAACCGAAGGTTCATTGTTCCTCTGATGCCAAAACAGGTTTCACGCAAGGCCTCTCCATATGACTGTTATCAGGCAACTGCAAATGAGAATTTGTGAAGTCATATCTATGATAACAAAGATTAAAGATGGCAGCCAATGGAAGCAATGTATTTCTACGGTGGACCAGCAAAAACATTCCTAATGCTTTGAATGTCCAGAAAAAAATCTCAGGTCCTCCACTGCTCTACCTTCATTCACAATCTTATCACAAATCCTGGGCAAAGTGTCGACAATAAGCTCGATCCTGCTATCAACACTGGAGACTGCAAAACCAACAATACAATACATTGCTTAGCCAGTATTAAAGATCACCATAACAGAATGAGGCATCTCATTTGTCCAAGGTCAGCAACCCCATAAACATCATTTGCTTTTTATAGCTTTCCTATTATACACCTGACTTTTCAGGAATTCAGAATTAGCACAACTATTTTTAAGGTAATTTCTCTTTCCCGTCAGATCAGTTCGCCCTGCAGCTGCAGAAAAGTCATCTCCGGACTCCATTGAACTACACCCCTATCCCACAGAAACCTACCCGTGTCCATATTCAGAGACTTTATTTTGTAAATCCACTCGTCCCCCATTCCTGGCATGCAATTCTGTCTTACTGATTTTCAGTCACTTAGTCTTGGCTCTTCCCACAATCCCGAAATTCCTCTGAACACACAACTCAGCACATTTCCCCTTTGCTAGTGACATCCTCCACAACCTGATCCTCTTCATCCACATTTGGTTCTTAATCACATTTGGCCATTCACTAATTCCTACTGAAGGTGAAGCACCAATATTCCGGCAACTGATTGTCTGTCTACCACAAAAATCCAGACAAAAGTACAAGAGCTCAATTGAAATTCCCTGAGTGGACACAGATGGCATTGCAAGTGGCAAGTGCTCTTTCCAGTCTTGTCCCTTTGTTGAGAAAGAATGAACTAAACTCTTAAACTTCTCTCCTGTTTCACAAGGACGATACACTAAACTCTTGTATCAACAACCCACATAACAGATATCAGATATATGTCGGACGGACCTGCCAACCCTTCCCCGGCTCGCATCGTCACCCCGCCTGTTTAGAACTCCAGTTCCGATGCCTACTGGAGGCGGCAGCAGCAGCGGTGGAAAGAGAGAGCCCCAGCTTCTGACCTGTGGGTCATTGCCTCCTGCCTCCTCCCTCCCCCTCCACCGTAGTCGCCTCCTTCTCCCCCGAAGTCGTCGACATACTCCACCTTAGAAGCGACAGCAAATGAGAGGAGAGGGAGCCCCACGGTGACCAAGGGGGCACACTGAAACATAAAATGCCGGAGTAACTCAGCTGACTGAATCCGTCTGAAGTAGGTTCCCATGTCCTCCATCCGTGTTCTCCAGAGATCCTTACCCGCTGAATTACTCCAGCACTTTGTGTCCTTTCAGTGGTGAAGAAGGGCTCACTGATGCAGTTTGCGAGTCGGGAGCGGTGTTGGAAGCCGGGGTCCTAAACGGCCAAGGAAACTGTGGTAGCCAGGATGGGTTGGCAGGTGATTCTATTCACATTCAGTTTACATTTTATATTTCTTTGAATTAGGTTTCCGGTTCTCCATGGTGTATTAGGGACACGGGAGGGGTGTCATTAGCGGGCCAGGGGTGTATTATCGTTTCATTATCACATGACCCGTGTTGGTCCAGACAAACGGGTAATTCCGAGAGGGTCTGGAACCAAGGGTGCCAGAAAATGGGCGTTCAACCTTTATCACATTTTCTGACGTGCTTTGGAATGTTTAATTATTTGAATGGCTGCAAATTACAACCTGTTGATGAACGTGCACTTAGAGAATGATTATATCCCCACGAGTCTTAGTTGATGCTTTTAACAACATGAACACAAAGACAAATTACAGATTCGTTAATCTGGACAAATGCATGATGCAACTAACATACAATTGAGCAATCCTATAGATAATAAGATATGGAATATTCATTCATCCATGGCTATTATACGTAGTGCAATAGATTCTATCTGATAATATTTCAGATGGAGAGATTTTAACTTGAAGAGGGGACCTGGAAAAGGCATTGCGCTACATTGCATCCTACCAGTCCTGGTTCGTCCAACCCATCTCTCTTCTCGACTTAGTCAAGCTACATGTGTGAATCCAAACTGGCCTGTTATGTGTACCTTGGAATCCAGTGAAATGTTCTGGAAAGTCAAGGAGTTCCAGGATTCTCTGAGGAAATCCCACCCCTAAAATGCCCCCAGTAGCTAGCAAACGAGAAAGGGGGCTTTGCCAACTACCAAAACTGGATGTCATCTTTGTTGCTTTGATCTTTGAAACTTTTATCAACTAAAGCCAAACAAAAATTAACAACCAATATGTTAGATACTTACAAACCCGAGATTATCTGAAAAAACACTCACAAGATTATCAAAATTTGAAGTTGGGACCTTCTAGTGCAAGGCATGAATAGACAGGTAGAATTGGATCATTTAACATCATATTTTTATAATACTATTCTAAATATAGAAGGTATAAGAATAGAATGCGAACAAGAATTGGCTATAGAAATTCCCAAGGACAGATAAGAAGATTATATATCATATGTACATAAATGTTTGATTAGCGTTAGACATACACTGATCCAATTTAAAATTGTACACAGATTATATTACTCAAAAACAAAACTAAATAAAATCTTTCCAAACGTCTCTCCCTTCTGTGATCAGTGCCTAACTAAAGAGGCAACAGTAGCACACTAATTTGTTTCCTGTGCAAAACTTCAGAATTTTTGGAAGGAAATTTTTGAAAGCTTTTCAAAAATATTTAAATTAAGACTGGACCCAAACACAGAATTCATTATCTTCGGAGCAAGGGAAGCCTGTTCTGAACTAATCATATTTCAAAGATGTTTCCTAAACTATGGTTTGATAACGGCAAAAAAAACTTAAATTCTGGAAAAGCGCTCCTATCCCAACGTTTAAAATGTGGATCACAAATATGTCGGAAATATTACATCTCAAGGAAATGAGACTCGTTCTAGCAGGAAAACAGGAACAATTCTTAAGAATATGGTCACTTTTATTGATTTGTTACAAGTATAATATGGTGCAGCATAGCCCTAGTAAGTTATTGTTTTAGAACTAGGTGATGGGTGTGAATCGTTATGAGTTAGGCACAGTCCCTTTCTTTTTTGTTTAGCTCTACCTTCTTTGGATTTTTTACTTATTTCCTTCCCCTTCTTAAGGTCCTCTTTTCTTTGGGGCCTTGTTTTCTTTTCTTTTTTCCTTCCTTTCTTTTTGTTTTTCACATTCTCAAGCACGCAGTCTACTTAACCATCATCATTCATCTAACGCCAACTACTGCGGACTACACTTCACCACTATTCTCATTCTTCTCTTCTTTCTCTTTTCTTTTTTTCTATTTTAGGTTAAAGTGTATAAAAAGGGAGAAAAAAGAGAAGTTGTACACGGAATTGTGTTGCATATCGTGATTAAGATGCATGTACAATGCTTCTAATATTAAAAAAAAATACAATTAACACTTAACAAAGGCAACTAAAGCACAATAAAAATTATGACCAAATCAAGATTAAATTTGAAAGCAATCTACCCTCCCCTTTACCTCCTAAATCTTTGCTCAACAACTTCCAGTAAAATCAATGCCAGTTCAGTGACAAATGCCGTTGAAGGAGTTAATGTGGAAATCAATGGGAGCAGTGAACAAGCAGACCTTCTAATTCTATTAACCAGTTCTGGACTTCTGCATGTCATCAAATGTGTAGAGAACTCAAGCCTCGCTACCTGGACACCAGTATTCCCAAGCAACATGATCTTGCTCATAATGTTGGTGCATTCTTGCCATTGAGGGAGTGCAGATTCTTGCTATTGAGGGAATGCAGCGTAGGTTCACCAGGTTAACTCCCAGGATGGTGGGACTGACATATGATGAAAGAATGGATCGTCTGGGCTTGACTTCACTTGAATTTAGAAAGAAGAGGGGATCTTATGGAAACAAATAAAATTCTTAAGGGATTGGACAGGCTAAATGCAGGAAAATTGTTCCCGATGCTGGGGAAGTCCAGAACTAGGTGTAATAATAAGGGGTAGGTCATTTAGGACCGTGATGAGGAAAAACCTTTTCACCCAGTGAGTCGTAAATCTGTGGAATTCTCTGCCACAGAAGGCAGTGGAGGGCAATTCACTGAATGTTTTCAAGAGAGATTTAGATATAGCTCTTAGGTCTAACGGAATCAGGGGATTATGGGGAGAAAGCAGGGACAGGGTAATGATTTTGGATGGTCAGCCATGATCATATTGAATGGCGGTGCTGGCTGGAAGGGCAGATTGGCCTACTCCTGCACCTATTTTTTGTTTCTATCACCTAGCTTGCTTGATGGCAATACACCAAGAACTAAAATCACACAAGTATCCCAGCAATAGGCTGCAAATGTGCCGGCAGCACTTCCATATAAGTAAAAGTATCAACAAATGTGAAAATTATTTTCATTGAAGTGTATAAACAGAACAGTTCAATAAATGTTCCAGTTACTGCAGCCAAAAGGTTCTTTTCTGGACCAGAGTTTAGAATGACATAGGGTTACACAAAAAGCTGGAGAAACTCAGCGGGTGCAGCAGCATCTAAGGAGCGAAGGAGGTAGGCGACGTTTCGGGTTGAGACCCTTCTTCAGACTCAGTGCTATTGTTGCCTCTTTAGAATGATATACATTTGGGCTGTTTGTGATACAAGACAGTCCTGTGATTAAATGGCATCTATAGCCAGTAGTATTGATTTCATTACAGAAACCCCAACTGTCAGGCAAAAAGTATTAGAAAAAAAAGTTATGTCGGAGTTTGTTTTACATGATCTTCAATACCGTGCTTCATCCAAGCCTGTATTGCAATACATCTTTCTTTCTCATATGTTTCAATGAATGCAAAGTCCAATTTTAATTCTCTACATCACAAGTTCAATATTCTAAAATTTTTGTGATAAAGAAATCTCCCATTTAGCCCGTCCAACATTTTAAGTACGTTATTGAATCTCTAAAGTTATACATTAAGCTGCCTTTCCCAAAGCTGTCCGTTCCATCCTTCCTCCGAGCTAAAATCTATCAATTCTAGAGGCCTGCTAATACTTTTTTCTAAATCGGTCACAAATTTTAGGTAGAAAACTCACCGTGATTACTGTTGCTACAATGGCATACACTAATAAGGCTTTAACATTATCTGCTGCCACCTCATCGTCTACATTAAGTGACTTTTTATGATCAGCATACAACCACCAAAGGACAGCTGTACCACCTGAAAATGAGAAATGGGGACATGGAAAGGGAGGGGGAAGAGGAGCGAGAGGGATTGTTTGAGTTATTCAGATCAACAGTTTTATGTGAAAATAACAACATTAAAAAGGAATAAAATGGTCACTGAGCCTAGAAGAGCTCAGGAAAAATTGAACAACTTAAATCCAAAAGTATACTGGATCATTGCAATAGTCCAGTGAGCTAATAGATGTGAACATTTGAATATATTTGATTTGTATTTAATACTTGCAATATTTTTGAATGATCTTAAGCTAATGGTGTTGAAAATGGATGGTTGGCCAAGGGAATATTGAATTTGAGTCAGGAGTTGACAAGGTCCAAGTTAGAGGTTCACTCCCTGACGGAGATATTGATTTTGAAGCTTTGCAAAAGTCAATTTATACGCAGAGGTTTTGGGTAATTTATTTATGACTGAAACAATTAGTGAAGGTGGAGGTTGTAAGGCAAGAGTGGTGCTTTGAAATGATACTAACATTTTTTCTATGTGTTTGATGGGAAGAATTTGGAGATCCACAAGCTTGATAAAGAGGATGCAATGGAGGAGGCGAGATGAATGATTTGTTGTCAAGCCAGGTATCATCAATTGTAACGGCCTCTTTGACAAATATCTTGGAAAGAGAGTCAGGAACATGCCCTTGGATTTGCTGAGGTGAGGCAAAAAGCAAAGCCAATGCTAATGAAAATAATGTAAGATAAAATTGGATGGCATGATCAACCATGTTAAAAAGGTAGAAAAAAAAGGTTAGTTGTACAATTAGATAGCAATCATGGAACATACACTTTGTACCTTAAATTAGAATTGTGGCATAACATGACACCACTAGTACAAACATATTAGCTGTTTTTTATCTTAAACTTCCATTCAGTTCTTTAGGGTGATAATTATACATAAAGCATGTGTCTAAATGTTCTCAATATGGTTCATTGAAAATATAAGCATAATTCAAATCGTCAGAACAGATTTATGGACTATTTTTTAATCGCTTACTCGAATTGACTTACCAACTGAACCAATGATGGTGAGAATTGCAAGGATCCAAATGAGCACTTTGGAGATGTATCTGATTATAACCATCAACAACATCGACAAAACTGAAAAACATGAATACAATCACTGCACAGAATTGAACTATGATGGAACTGCAACAATGACGAGCAGATTGCAAAGAATGTGTACAGCCAAGTACTCAACAATACGAGAACAAATTTTTGTGACAAGGCGATGGATGGAACTGCAAGTTAATGTACTGCCATTTTTCCTCTGGGAACCGGTGCTTCAATTTAACCAAGTAGAATGGAAGATAGATTGCATTTGCCAGAAGGCAGCAAATTTATGAAAGTTCTTAATTTTCCCTCTGGGATCTTAATATCTTATTTCCACTTGCATCAAATAGCTTGCCTCCTTAATCAAAACAACAGAACAAGAATCAGCAATAAAAACCGTTGAGATTTTTTGTTTGTGTCTGTAAATTGTGTTTCAGGGACTGGCAAAGTGGGCAAGTCCAGTTATTCATCATAGATCCTCAGTGACATTCAGAAAGATACACTGACCTTATTAAACCATTGTATAAAGATTCAGGTGCATATCAGTCTTGCGTTTTTTAATGTTCAGCCACTCTCTCTCTGTTAGTTTCCAAAACTGTTTGTCTGATATTCTCTCTGCCTCTCTTTCTCTATCATTGTTTCCCTGTTTCGTTCCTGTCATTCTCTCCAAATGCTGAAATGAACTGTAGCAGGCACTGTAATTTCAAAGAACTATTTTACAACAAATCTCAACTGCACATCAAAGCAGGAGCCTCATGTCTTATAGCACAAATATTCTACGTTCTTATATAGGCATTCACCATTAACTTCATTATGAAAATAACTAATGCTAAAAACATGCTAAAAAAATATTAAAAAGTGTTCAGTATTCATTTGAAGGCACTGATGTCACCCCAGGTTTTGTTTGCACAGAATTCAGACTTTCCGTAAAACCAATAGCAATACTGCTATTGGAGCAGCTGGATAAATTTTAAAAAAAAGTATGAATGAACAGTGCCCCTCAACTGCAAATTTGTTCAACCTGCGGGGAAGCACTTATTTTCATTTCTTCCTGTGATTTATTATTTTGGCAAATGCACATCCGATTTATAGATGCCCGGGAATGTTTTAGACAGAAAGATGATCTATATTTCAAGATATCTCAGATTTTTAAACTGGAGGTTGGTGATACTTAATTTATTACTTTTATTTGTACGTAACATTAAACATACAGTCACAGACCGAGTTGAACCACTTCATTCAGATGTCAGGAGCCCCTTTTTTCCAGCACAAAGTTTACATTGTATTTGTTGGAGAATATTCCAATCAAATAAGGGCATGGGACCAAGGTACCTCCTTTCCTTTCATGCGTTACCTACAATTTTAGATCAGCACTGCTAGGAAGGAAAAATACAAGAAATTGCTGCAAAACTGTGCCCAATAGAGAGCGCCACGGTCCAGCACCAGCAGGCCAGAATTGGTGTGCAATGAATTAGAACTATGGAACTGGAGTGTCGACCTTCGAAAAATAAAATCTTGTTAAGTCTGTCATGCCTGTCACTGCTGACATGGCTTCAAAAGATTTTCTGCGTTATATGACAATCTGTATTCATTGGCATTACTCCTAATGTAATCTCTGACCTTGGGTGGCTTGCAAAAATAACATTTGTGTCAAACAGTTCAACTACAATGTTTCTCTGTGCAGGATTACAAACTAACTTTCTATTTCCACAACTCCATGCAGATTGAGATTCCTACAGTTCCTCACTGTCAAGTGACCTTGATTTCTCACACACTGCATATAATTTTAGAGTGCTTCAATTGGCTCACCTGAATATATATATAATTACATTCTCAGCACTTTGGTTTTGCTTCATCCAAACAATCCTCGACCCGAAACGTCACCCATTCCTTCTCTCCAGAGATGATGCCTATCCCGCTAAGTTATTCCAGCTTTTTGTGTCTATCTTCGGTTTAAACCAGCATCTGCAGTTCTTTCCTACACATTTAGTCTGCTCCATTGCGAAAACTCAAGGTGTCTACTCTGAAGAAGTCCTCCTCTCCGACGAGAGTTCTGCAACATCCTCTCTCGGTGCTATCTCTCTACGTCATCGCCTATCTCTCTAGTTTCCCTTATTCCTAACCAGTCTGAAGAAGGGTCTCGACACAAAATGCCACCCATTCCTTCTCTCCGGTGATGGTGCCTGGCCCACTGAGTTATTCCAACTTTGTGTCATGCACAACTGTAACTGCACACAATTTGGAAGTGTGAGCCTCACGTATGATGGCAGACCCCAAATCCTACTTAAAAGGCAGATCTACTCAAATCCTTAAGCACTTAACTATGTGACTGTTCATGATCTCAAACTATAGTTAAAGGGCAACCTTACCAGTTAAATGCCAGCCTGAGATTACCTGCCTTGAGCCTGGGGTCCAAAGGTACAGCACCATTTAAATCACTGGGATTTTTAATGACAAAGGGCAGAAGCGTGTTTTTATCCAACTCAAGTTGGCCAGTTTAAATATCTTTAATTTTAAGTATGTGATTTTAAAACAAAAATACCAAATTGTACTGTTAAGTTGTGTCCTTTTGAAGGACATGTTCATATTCAATGACAAATGTAATAGCTAATGAGGCTGGGCAGAAACTCAACTGGAAAAGACCAGAGTGAAAGAGCAGCACCAGTTGCGATCAAATAAATCAGCGCCACACTGCACTGAGCTTGTTGGATCCTGTGGCAGCAGCCTTCCTTTTAAATTCCAAGCAGGTAGAAATAAGAGCAATAGCAAGGCATAGCAATGCTTCCACACAGTAGGAAAGTATTAATTTTGTTTTTTAGTTTAGTTTAGAGATACACGATGGAAACAGGTCCTTTGGTCCACTGAGCCCATGTCAACCCCCGCAAACTAACACTATCATACATACAAACTAGGGACAATTTGCAATTATACAAAAGACAATTACCCTACAAACCTGTACATCTTATTTGGAGTGTGAAAAGAAACTGGAGATCATGGAGAAAAACCATGCATGTCTCGGGGAGAACATACAAACTTCATACAGTACCCATAGTCAGGATCAAACTCATGTTTCTGGTGCTGTGCCACCCGTTTGGTGCAGCTTAGGGCAAATGCATAGAGAAGAAGAACAAAGCAATGCCATATCTGTTAATTTTCTTCAGATATTTGTAGATTTTCAGGCAACAGACCCTAATCCAAGCCAAATAGTATTATGAAACATGATGTAATCTAATTTGTAAACGCATGTAAAATGAGCAAGTATCAACAAAGACAAAGTACAGTGTTTTACATAAAATCAAGGTTCACATTGTCCATTTGTTTCAAGGCAACTGTATAATTTCTGTTTTAAGTACAACTCTTTAATAATCACAAACTGCAAGATCCTTCTGGCCCTCTACAGTGTTCCAATATTCTGCGGATATCCTCACCTCCATCCCCATTGCTTCCAGATACAAGATTGACAACCATTGGGTTTTGGCACCAAAGCTTGGCCTACACTCTCAATTCAACCACTGCTTCTGAACTCCCACTGCTCAAGCAGCATAATTATCAAATAACCACAACCATACATAGGCTACCCTCTCCATATTCCTAAATCCAGAGACTGGTTGAATTTATCTTAAATAAAATGGGTGGGAGACATGAGCAAAATTCATTTTTTATCTGCGCTGTGCTAAAAATTATTTGAAATAATTTATTCTGCCTCCTAACTGAGAGCGGTCTTGCGATAATAATAATATTAAAATAGAAGATTTGGGAGACGAATGGAGTGCAGAGAACTTCAGTACAGGTTCAACATTTCTTATTAAGTCAATAAATTAATTTTGATCCTTGAGAGTTTGGTCCTTGGTAGAAACTCATTCCCTCAGTAATGAAAGAAAATATCAAACCAGGAAACATCTGTGATATACATGAAGCGTAATCAGGCCTCATATTCTAAGGCACTTAAGCAAGTGCCGGAGAACTGGAAAACCACAAGGGATAGCTTGACCCAAGTGCGTTAGTCAAGCTCTCACAACCACATGAGTTATTATTCATAATCCATAATTTATGTTTCAATTCATGTTCTGTAATGTTATACATGAACATGGACATGAATTGCAACTAGTCCTCTAAAATAGCATAACGTCCTGTTACAGACTTAAAATGTGTTAAGTACAAAATAGGCATTCATTAGAAACAAAGAAATAAGAGCTCACTCTCAACTTAATCAAAATTAAAATAGATCATACGGTACGAATCAAACAATTTGTGGAAGTTCAAACTGACCGCAATATTCCCAATATGACCACGTCAAATTTAATCTGTGTAGATCTTGAGAGACAAGAAGCAAGTCGTTTTTAAGAATATTTCTCTGCCTCCCCCGGCACTAGTTTCTAATAATGTGCATTAATGACAACCCCTTCGTACCATTTATATAAATGAAAATCCAGCCTTGAAAGTCACAAACCAAGTCTGTTTTTTTTCCTGCAGATTCTTAGAGGGCTTTACCACCATGCTGATCCATCCTACTCTACACCAACTTATAAAACAGAACTGGCATAGAACATGTCAGAATATTGGCAGATTCCACGTTTCCAATTTAAGTAGAATAAGGAATAGAAAATCATTTGTGTTGAACAAATGAAAATCAAAGAAAAATGAATTTTGAATTGGAGGTATAAAGAGAGAATGCATGTATACAAAATTTCAGTGGCTACTCAAAATTTCCAATTATTTAAGATTTAAAATGTCAAGGTGCCCATTTACGAAAACAAAGGTTGTGCATTGCCCACAGGCAAACAAATTTGTTAAATATAACAAAAGTACATGCTAAACTAAAATTATGCAATAACGCAACACTACCTACTTAAATCACATTCAACCTTTTTTAATAAAATGTAGAGATTCAAGAATCATTACCTAGAGACATTAAGCAAAGTCCCACTATAATTTCTTTGCTGGTCATTACTCCAGTAATCACCCTCTGCAAGACACTATTGTAACTGACGAAGGTGGCCAGGGCCTTAATATTTTTGCAGCCACTATCCATTGGGACACAACGATGGAAGAATGGAATAGGTTTACTAGTGTAAAACAAAAAGACAGGAAAATGGAATGTCAAATTAATATCAATAATGGAGATGACGACAACGATAATCATGATCATATTTTTAAAATATTAATTTCCTAGTGTCAAATCAAAAATCAAGCATCGATTGTGCCTACACATTTCACATTAATAATACTGCTTTTGTTGCACAAGGAGAAAGTAGAAGAGCATATTTTTAAAACAGCTAAATTTGTCAAAAATCACAAAACAAAAATCTGTAAAATATGATATTACATTTTCACACCCACTGCTAACTACATAATTTGATAAATTCATTTTATTTTTGCATCTTTATTCAATCCACATATTTATCCCACAGATACACCAAACGACAACTGCAGACACTCCGCATTGCAGACATAATTTCAATCAATGTAATTCTAGGACAAAATTACAAAGCCAAATGGTTCTGAAATAATGTTGTGCCTTGCCTTAACTTCAAATATTAAAATCCTTTATCTTCTCTCTTCTCCACTACAGAAGTTGGAAATGAGAAAAGCTAAGGAATAGTTGTTTGATTAAACTCCAATGTATCTATCTGGGTGACATTGTTTGAATTTTACAGCAACTAAACTACTGCCAAAGCTCAGAAAAAAAAGCAGTTTGCATGCACAGACATTACTAATACAATGTCATAAAAACCAAGCAGAAAACAATAAAATATTTCTTTTTTTTTTTAATTCATCAAGCGACTTCTACAATGTTCAAAGGTCAAGATTAATTTCTAACACAAGCAAAATAATGTTATTGAAACAATAATGGTGATCCTCCTCGGGTAGGATCCCAACCATGAATAGCCAATATCACATTGATGTACTCAGGGAGCTAATTTCCAATTTGCCACTTTATTTCCCCATACCATGCGCAAGGATTAGCACTGCCCAAAACAGTATTAAGGTTCAAGATTTTGGAAACTTACGATTTAACCAAGGTAAGTCTCACTTCACAAAAATGTATTAGTGTGGTGGGAGACAGACATCAATATAAAACAAAGCAAAATGCACCAACATGCTCTGTTCTAAAGGAGACAAGTGGCATACTGTACTTGTTAATAAAAAACCATTAATACCTTTGATGAAATAATAAAATTGATTACCATCTCCGTCACCACCACTGATACAAATTATCAGTTTATATCATCCAAGTCATAAGGGTGAGTTCACAATACCAATACCACATGAAATAGTTAACAAGGATTTCATATGCCTATCAAAATTTAGCATACTAATTACAAGATTCCCAATGCTCGCTTTTATAAAAGCATCTTTTATAAATTATACAAGTTAAGCATTGTGCTACCACACTATGCCCACACATTTTTTTAATCATTTAGTGTTGTGCGTATTTAACTCATGCAATAAACCTGGCGAGTATCAGACCGAACATTTAGTACTCATTTACTATATTTAGCAACTTTAGTCTCAAAAATAAGGAATAAGGAACTAGACATAATTAGGAGCAGGGGCAGGTCAGCTAGCCCATTGTGTCTGTTCTATCAATAAGATCATGGCTGCTCTTTTACCTCAGAATCACTTCCCCATAACAACATATCCATTTAATAGCAGAAAATCAATCCGTCTTGAATAAACTCACTGACTGAATCTGCCCAGTCCTCTTGGGTGGAGAATTACAAAGATTCATTACACTCAGGATGAGCAGATGTCTTCTCATCTCTGTCCTAAATGATGAGTAGATGTCTTCTCTGTCGCTGTCCTATTTTGACACACCAACCAGTGGAAATAACAATTCTGTATCTAGCCTGCCAAGCCCTCAAAATATGTTTTTTTTTCTTTGAATTATGTCACTTCTTTATGATGAAAGTATGGATCTACTTAAATCTCTCATCATACGAACAGACTAGCAACCAGGATTCAACCAACAGGAAACTGGAAGCCTTTTAGCATTCCACTGCACTTACTACATACTGAAGGACGAACATTTAATTTTAGTGCAGAATCAGTGGGCTTATGATCGCTGCCCTTTGCACAATTTGCACCAAGCATAATTTTTATTCAATTTGCTTAGGTTCAGCAAACTAAGAGTAATCTTCAAATTAAAGATCAAACAGGGATGGAAAGTCATTGAATTCAGAACATACAATGAGTAATGATAACTGCAGTGAAACATCAGACTGAAAACTAAACAAAAACAATGGTGGGAGAGGCTGTCGAATAATGTTTAGGACTATTTCCCAACCAAGACCATACAAGGATGGAAAACGTTGAGTGCCTAAACATGTTTGTCCGCAAAAAACACAAAGCCATTCAATATTAGGCTGGAGATGGAAAATACACTTAAAGCCTTGGCAATGGTCCAGAAGGGGTTGCTGTGATAATTATGCAAAACTCCACGTGTGCAAAGCAGCTAATCACACCCCCAAATACATTGAGCCCCCTTGTACAATAGTTTTCTTGTGCTCCTGAAAATACGCTATCAGATTTCTAGGCCAGGTTAGTCTAGTGCCCTCCATAATGTTTGGGAGGAAGACCCACCATTTATTTATTTGCCTCTGTACTCCACAATTTGAGATTTGTAATAGAAAAAAAAACACATGTGGTTAAAGTGCACATTGTCAGAATTTAAAGACCATTTTTGTACATTTTGGTTTCACCATGTAGAAATTATAGCTGTGTTTATACATAGTCCCCCAATTTCAGGGCACCATAATGTTTGGGACACATGGCTTCACATGCCTTTGTAACTGCTCAGGTGTTGCCTCCTTAATGCAGGTGCAAGAGTGCTGTCAGCACATTGTCTTTCCTCTAGTCTTTCCATCACTTTTGGAAAGTTTTCTGGCTCTTTATCAACATGAGGACCAAAATTGTGCCAATGAAAATCTAAGAAGCCATTATGAGACTAAGAAATAAGTATAAAACTTCTAGAAACATCAGCCAAACCTTCGACTTACTGAAATCAACTGTTTGGAACTTATTAAGAAGAAAGAGAACACTGGTGAGCTTACTAATCGCAAATGGACTGGCAGGCCAAGGAAGACCTCCACAGCTGAAGACAGAAGAATTCTCTTTATAATAAAGAAAAATTCCCAAACACCTGTCCGACAGATCACAAAACACTCTTCAGGAGTCAGGTGTTGATTTGTCAATGACCACTGTCCACTGTCCACAGAAGACTTAATGACAGAATTGCAGAGGCTACACCGCAAGATGCAAACCACTGGTTAGCCGCAAAAATAGAATGGCAAGGTTTCAGTTTGCCAAGAAGTATTTAAAAGAGCAACCACAGTTCTGGAAAAAGGTTTTGTGGACAGATGAGATGAAGATGAACTTATATCAGAGTGATGGCAAAAGCAAAATATGGAGGAGTGAAGGAACTGCCAAAGATCCAAAGCATACTACCTCATCCGTGAAACACGGAGGCGGGGGTGTTATGGCCTGGGCATCTATGGCTGCTGAACGTACTAGCTCACTTATCTTCATTAATGATACAACTACTGATGGTAGTAGCATAATGAATTATGATATGTGTAGGTACATCCTATCTGCTCAAGTTCAAACAAATGCCTCAAAACTCATTGGCCGGTGGTTCATTCTACAGCAAGACAATTATCCCAAACATACTGCTAAAGCAACAAAGGAGTTTTTCAAAGCTAAAAAATGGTCAATTCATGAGTGGCCATGTCAATCACCCCATCTAAACCCAATTGAGCATGGCTTTTATATGCTGAAGAGAAAACTGAAGGGGACTAGCCCCCAAAACAAGCATAAGCTAATGATGGCTCAATACAGGCCTGACAGAGCATCACCAGCGAAGACACCCAGCCACTGGTGACATCCATGAATCTTAGACTTCAAGCAGTCATTGCATGCAAAGGATATGCAACAAAATACTAAACAAGACTACTTTCATTTACATTACATTGCTGTGCCCCAAACATGATGGTACCCTGAAATGGGGGGCACTATGTATAAACACTGCTGTAATTTCTACATGGTGAAACCAAAATGTATGAAAATGGTCTTTATTAAAATCTGACAATGTGCACTTTTTCCATTACAAGTCTCAAATTGTGGAGTACAGAGGCAAATAAATAAATGATGGGTCATTGTCGCAAACATTATGGAGGGCACTGTATATTTAGCGGCAGCAATATCTTGTTCAAAGCTAAATAATATATATAGAATTGCAAATATGAAGCACTAATACCTTAACCAAACATAAGAACCAAGATATAAGATTCAACCATAAGAAACCCTTCGCAAATCAGGATAATCATATGAATAGGCAAGGCATAGAATATAATGCAGGCAAATGGGATTAGTGTAGATGGGGAAAGGCAGCAAGGATAGTGTGAGCAAAAGGGCCTGTTTCGTAGATGTAAAGGGCCTGTCCCACTTTCCCGAGTTATTCACGAATTCTCCTGAATTATCCACAAATTCTCACGAGTTTTCAAACTCGCAGAATGTTCGTAACGAGCCCGTAGGAGGCTGTGGATATATCATAGCGGCTCGTTACACCAGCCGTAGGTACTCTGGGCTTTTTTTTAAACTCGTGGACATTTTTCATCAGGCTGGACTTACCTGATGCCCCGAGTACCTACAGCTGGCACAACGAGCCGCTTCAATATATTTACGGAATCCTACAGACTAGTTACGTCTGCGAGTTTGAAGACTCGGGAGAATTTGTGAATAACTCAGGAAAGTGGGACAGGCCCTTAAGACTATGACATATAAAATATAATTGCTTAAAATAAGAACTGCTCAAACCTTAACCTAATTATATATACAAACACTACAAATGACACTGATCACAGCTTGCGTAAAAATGGCACGTTTAATCTAACATAATCTAATAAATTTTCCCCCATAATACCCCTAGTTTTTCTCACCTCGATTTAACAGGAAGCTTGGGGCAAGACTTCAAATGTTTTGATGTATACTCAGATACTTTCAGATCATATCTGCACAGATAAGAGCCTGTAATAAAAACAAAATACTGTTTTCTGAAAAAAAATCTTGGTCCTAAATTTATGCTTATTAAAATCTTACAGAAAAATATTAAAGATAAAGTTCAGACAAATATGTGGCATTTAAATTTGCTTCAGCTGATGAATGCTGCGACGTAGGAAAAAACATGATCCTCGTACAATGTGAAAGCATTGCTTGCAAATACATCAAGACTGATTCCTACCTCCATGCAAACTTTTTTAAAAAAGAGCAAAAACAGATGATCGGCAAGGGAATGTATAAAAGCCAAGTGGAATTAAAATGCAAAGAGAGAGATAATTAAAAGAAAAATGGAGGCATCTTTTCAAAATTAAATAAAGATCGAGGCAGAATGTAGTAGCATTGCACCAAAAATATACATATTTGTTAAAAACAGAATTGCGTAACACAAGTTCAGAAATAGAAGGAAAATATTTAATCTTGTGCATTGTAATCCTATTCAATCAGATTATGTCTGATCCTTTATCTCAGTACCATCTCTTAAAGCAACCTCGTATCCCTTGATATATGTTTAACGTTTCAAGGTCAGTTTATTGTCACATGTACCAGTTAAGGTACAGTCAAATTTGAGAACTTCATTACAGGATCTAACCAATATACCAATTGAATCAATATTCCGTATTGCTAGTTTATTGTCCAGGTAAAGAATTATATATATTTTTAAAATAATTGGAGCAGGAGTAAGCCACTCAGCTCTTGAGCCTGGTTTGCTATTTAACACGATCATGGCTGATCTGACTGACAAAATACAATTTTGCATTACAATCACTCAAGTCCTCACATCCCTTGCCTATTAGTAACTATTTACCTGTGCATTAATATTTCCAGACTCTACTTCTATCGCACTTGCATTGTATGCATACATGTTCAGGAAAGAACTGCAGATGTTGGTTTGGATCGAAGATAGACACAAAATGCTGGAGCAACTCAGTGGGACAGGCAGCATCTCTGGAGAGAAGTAATGGGTGACATTTTCGGTCGAGACCCTTCTTCAGACTGAAGAACGGTTTTGACTAGAAAACCACCCATTCCTTCTCTCCAGAGATGCTGCATGTCCCGCTGAGTTACCCCAGAATTTTGTGTCTACCTTTGTATGCACACATACTGGCTTTTGGCATATCATGCACCAGGCCAGTCAGATCCATTTGCATTTCAGTAATTTGCAATCATTCGCCACTTAGATAATATTCTAATTCAGCAGCCATTCCTCTGATGCCTTTATGCATCTCATTTATCAAAAATGCAAAAATACATGAGGCTCCAGCATCAGCTCCTGTGGCATTCCATTTGTTATATCATGGCCAGAAAGACTCAGTTCCCTGCATTTCACTAAGCTAGCCCATCTTCAATCCACATTGTAACTTCCTACATCATGAGTTTTCCTCTTTATATTCTACAGTCATATTTTATGTTACCATCTTGAAATCAAAGTATAATATTTTAGAAACATAGAAACATAGAAAAATAGGTGCAGGAGTAGGCCATTCGGCCCTTCGAGCCTGCACCGCCATTCAATGTGATCATGGCTGATCATCCAACTCAGTATCCCGTACCTGCCTTCTCTCCATACCCACTGATCCCTTTAGCCACAAGTGCCACATCTAACGCCCTCTTAAATATAGCCAATGAACTGGCCTCAACTACCTTCTGTGGCAGAGAATTCCAGAGACTCACCACTCTCTGTGTAAAGAATGTTTTCCTCATCTCGGTCCTAAAGGAATTCCCCCTTATCCTTAGACTGACACCTTGTTCTGGACTCCCCCAACATCGGGAACAATCTTCCAGCATCTAGCTTGTCCAACCCCTTAAGAATTTTGTAAGTTTCTATAAGATCCCCCCTCAATCTTCTAAATTCCAGCGAGTACAAGCCGAGTCTATCCAATCTTTCCTCATATGAAAGTCCTGACATCCCAGGAATCAGTCTGGTGAATCTTCTCTGTACCCCCTCTATGGCAAGGATGTCTTTCCTCAGATTTGGAGACAAAAACTGTACGCAATACTCCAGGTGTGGCCTCACCAAAACCCTGTACAACTGCAGTAGAACCTCCCTGCTCCTATACTCAAATCCTTTCACTATGAATGCTAACATACCATTTGCTTTCTTCACTGCCTGCTGCACCTGCATGCCTACTTTCAATGACTGGTGTACCATGACACCCAGGTCTCGTTGCATCTCCCCTTTTCCAAATCTGCCACCATTCAGATAATAGTCTACCCTCATGTTTTTGCCACCAAAGTGGATAACCTCACATTTATCCACATTATACTGCATCTGCCATGCATCTGCCCATTCACTCAGCCTATCCAAATCACCCTGCAGCCTCCAAGCATCTTCCTCACACCTAACTATACCCCCCAGCTTGGTGTCATGTGCAAATTTGGAGATGTTGCATTGAATTCCTTCGTCCAAATCATTCATATATATTGTAAATAGCTGGGGTCCCAGCACTGAGCCTTGAGGCACCCCACTAGTCACTGCCTGCCATTCTGAAACCTCATGTATTTTTGCATTTTTTCATTGCTTCTGCTCTATCCTCAGGACTTGTACTCTTTTAAATAATTCATAGAACAGGAGATAATATGCCATGCTGGAGAGAAAGAGATTACATACCAAAACACAGAACAGCCAAAAATATTATATTCTCAGACTGGAAATTAGAATGTAGCCAAAGGCCTGGTCATACAACCCTCGTCATATATGAATAGTAATTTCATCTTACAATTATGCCAAAGTAATAATAGGAGAACAAATGAAAATAAATTCAAATCCCCAAACTGCCACTGACCACTCCATTTTCAATGTTTTAGACATACCATTATTATTGGCAAAATTTCGAACATCCTCGAGTGAGTTAAGATCCATTTCCGGACACTTAGACACACATAACGCTACTGAATTGATTTTAAATTTCAGCGTATCCCAATTGCACGGTTCGAAGAAAAAAACATTTCTGCATTTTGATGTTTATTGGCGAGGGTGGGGGGGTGGGGGAGAGAGAAAAGGAAAGAAGAAAAAAAAACATTTAAGCACAAAGCACATTTTCAATTCTCTTTTCAGTTTTTCGTTTTAGGCAAGATTAATTATTAGAATAAAGAATGTAAAATAAACAGAAATTCATTTAACATTTTTTAGCAACTTCAAGGTTAAAGAAAATCAAATGTTGGCAAATATATAGGACAAAAATTTAATCAGAAGCTCAAATAGTTATCAAGAATATCAAATTCATTTGGGAAAGAAAGTTTACAAATCCATAAATATCAGTGAACTTATCTACACCCAAAAAAATCGCATTCTACAAAATTTGAGAACTATTTCCAAAATCCCACAAACATTTGATCAATTTAAAGCCATTTCGATTTCCAAAAACCTTTCAAAACAAATTGTTTAAATTATTATATTGCAAAGTGAAGTGCATTTGAAATTATAATATCAGATAAAGTGGTCACCCACCACATCTTCCAAACAGCTTGAAGGTCACAGCCAAACAAAAAATGTGCTTCTATTCCCATGTTTAGTGTCCAAGACAGACTAAACTGAGGACACAAGTGTTCCTGATATTGTAACCGTGTACCCATCACCAAGACACGTAAAAACATATTTTCCCTCCAAAAAGATAACTTGCAACATTTGGAAGTTATTTTAAATTAATAATAAAATAAATAAAGGTGCTGGCAGCTTAATCTGATCAAAGAATATCTATTTTTAAAATTGGGAGTTAAAGCTTCCTATAATTCCCATAGCCAGTAAGTTAACATAACGCACATGCAAAATAAAACCTGGTTAAAATAGCTCATCATCTATGATTTAACATATTGTACATAATTCTGAAATATCAAAGTACTTACTTTCTGTCTGTAAGATCATAACCGCTCAATTTAATGTCTTCAATTTTTGTGTTCTTATGACCACAAATATTTCCATAGCTATCATAACCAAATACCAGCCTCTGTGCAGCTCCAGACGCTATAGCAAAGCCACAAATGATAGCCTGCAAGAGAACATTTCACATTCAATTTTAAACACTCGTCTTCAGCAAGAATAACTATGAACCAAAAGTTGAACCAAAACTTGACTGAAATGCCTAGCCAATGTATTGTGAGAATGTAGTTTCAATGGATAACTTTTCAAAGAGGCTGTAAGCTAGATAACACAGCCAAAGTAACAAATCGTTACATGAACAGCATTCTAATTCCAGATGTGCTCTCAATAGGCCTTTTCAGATAGAAGTTATCAGGAGCAAAACTTTTAGACTGCTAATAAACTCAAGCCTTTGTTGTGCTAATGTTCTTATATCAGATAAACAAGGTGGAGATGTAGAAAAAGTTGCATCAAATTGTCATGGATGTTATTTTTTAGACTATATAGCAGAGCATCCCCGCATTCTGCCACGGCAAGCTACAACTAAACCATCAGAAGATAATTTTGTACTTCCATGTGACATACGAGGCCACTCAGCCTATTAAGACTGAGATAGCAGGTTAGTTAAAAGTTAAAGCTATGCCACGTAGAGAATAGATGATATTTGTAGCATTTTATATTACACCTTCAGTAATTTCATGTAATACCTTATGCCATTATTTGCAATACTTGCCTTTTGTATATATTTTATTTGTCCGGGAGTTCACTGCCTGGTGAAGTGTATGTGACTTTCACCACCTGATCCAGGGTGAACTGAACTCAGGCAGCTCCAGGTAAAACCACCCACATTTGGACTGCATTTAGAAGAATTTTGGGTAACAGAATGGACAAAAAAGCAGAATGCAGTTTTCTGGATTAATTAAATTCCAGAATATCTGGAAAAAGTGGCGTAATCAAATACAATCGCTATGTTTAAAAGACAATTGCGCAAGCACTTATAGAGCGCTTTGCAGCTAAACACAATCAAGTTTACTTATAGAGCGCTTTTTAGCTAAACACAATCAAAAGACTAAATTCTAACTCTTCAGCCATAAATCTTCGCAGCAACCTTCCTCACACCTCCCAACTTAAATCTGCCTTTTTTATGCCCATCTAACCAGTTCAATAATATCTTCCTGCACTCAAGCCTTTTCCACTTCACCATTTATCGCTAAATTTCATAACATAGCAATCATTTCTTTGTGCCATAAAAAGTACTGGCCTGGCACTGGACCCTACGAAGTCCCTTTTGCACATAGTCCTCTAATCACAAATATTTCTGTTAACTATCTCCCTTTGCATTCACCTACTGGTCCAAGTTTTAAAACAACCTGCATTTTCCCTTGGATCACAAGACTTTTACTTAATCTACCATGTAACAATGTAGCAGAGCATTTGAAATCAAATGCAATTTTGTTCACTTTCCCACCTCATTGCAACAAAATAAATCTAGACAGACATGATTTTCTTCAAACAAATGGAGACACAAGGAAATGGAAATGTTGAAATCCAGAGCAAAACACAAAATTCTGAAGGAACTTAGTGGATTCATCAGAAGAAAGGTCCAAACCGGAAATGTTTCCTGTCAATTTTCTCCCTGAATGTTGTCTGAACCATTGAGTTCCTCAATCACTTTGTATTTTGCATCTTTCAACAAATGTATGCTAATTGTCCTAGATTAATACATACTTCTCTAATTTCTCATTTATACCATTGCTCAATGTTTCCTAACAATTTGTCCTCTTTTGATACAAGGCTTATTGGTCTGCAGATACTTATCCTACGCTAATCTTTCATTTTATACAATATATTTAGCAACCCCCCTCGCCCCGAACGCCTTCTTGTAACAGAATGTACTAGAAATAGATACGAGCGTGCTAGATTTTCTCTCTGATAAATCACTGTCTGGAAACAGGGATACACTGTTTCGACGGTGATTTATCATGCGTTTACACAATTCTCATAAATCATAATTGTTGCCACCACTACCCATAACTGTAAAATAAATCAACTTTAGAAATGATTTCGATTCCTTCAAAATTGTATTGTTGGAGAAAGGCTTTTAAAAGTTTTACTCTAATCGCTCTAAAACTCACTGTAATGCTCTCTGCATGTAATTACACTGTATTACAGATGCCAATTTATACTTTATCGTTTTGACGACAGTGTGTGTCAATTATGATTTTTCACTTTAGATAATATGTTGGATAATTAGGATGTTGGATATGAGGAAAATATGTTGAGAAAGTGCTGGAGGTACGTAGCAGGTTAAGCAGCATCTGGAAAGGAAACAGACAGGTGATGTTTTGAGATGACACACTTTTTTCAGACCTTGCACCTCCATTCCATACCAGGAAGATCTCAAGCCCTCTGGTTCTTCCTTAAGCAGAGACCCAATCAGCTGCCCTCTATTACCACTCTCCTGTCTGGTGGAACTTGACCTCAACCATTATTTCTCCTTTATCTCCTCTCACTTGCTTCAAGTCAAAAGTGCAGCCATGGGCACTCGCATGGGCTCCAACTATGCCTGTCTTTTTGTTGACTACATTGAACACGCTTACCCCCACAGCATTTCTCAACTCTTCTCGGCTATATCAATAAAAGTTTCGGGATTGTCTCCTGCACCCCAGCAGGACTCATGGATTTCATCACCTTTACCACTAATTTCCACCCTGATCTCGTTCACTTGCATAATCTCTGACATCGCCTTTGCTGTTTCTTGTGTCTCCTGGGAAAATATATTGCTGCTCGCTCTGCTCGCATAAACCATTCGCCTCACATTCACCCCCCTTAGATGACCCAACTGTAAAACAGTCACTAGCAATTATCTTGCTGTTTAGAGCCATAAATCTTTCTATGTGCTTCTGCAACCCAAGCTATTTGCACAATATGGGCACACAAAATAATATTGATAAACAAATTCCTATAACAAAAATGAAGGAAAACTTACCATGCCAACACAGAACAGAATAAATATCAGTAGCCACAGCACATCTGTGCAGCTGCGTTGTTCCAGAGGCTTCCATTGTCGATCTGAGCCCTTAAGAACAAATAAAAGTAAGTTAGTAAGTTTATTGGCCAAGTATTCACATACAAGGAATTTGCCTTGGTGCACCACCCACAAGTAAAATGACATACAGTGACAGTTACGAATGACTCAGAAAACACTAAACATTAATAATAATAAAACATTTAATGATAAAACACCATTGATCAAGCATGTGAACCAACAAAATACCAGATCAACGGGAAGCTACAGATTTTTGGCTGTTCAGTGAAGCAACTACTCGTGGATAAAAACTGTTTTTATGTCTGGCTGTGGCAGCTTTGATAATCCGGAGTCGCCTTCCAGAGGAAAGTGATTCAAAGAGTTTGTGGCCAGGGTGAGAGGGGTCAGAGATGATCTTGCCCGCTCGCTTCCTGGCCCTTGCAGTGTACAGTTCATCAATGGAGGGAAGGTTGCAGCCAATAACCTTCTCTGCTGATTGGACGATTCGCTGCAGCCTCCAGATGTCGTGCTTGGTGGCTGAGCCAAACCAGACAATGATGGAGAAGGTGAGAACAGACTCTACGATGGCCGTGTAGAGTTGGACCA
Source organism: Raja brachyura (assembly GCA_963514005.1). The sequence continues at coordinate 106,440,863 of OY740783.1, read as the reverse complement.
TCATTGACCATGGCAGATTGTGCTCCCTCAGCTGCCATAGAAAGTACGTCCTCTGTTGTGCTTTCTTGACTGTGGAGTCGATGGTAGCCCCCCACTTAAGATCCTTGGGGATGATGGTTCCCAGGAACTTAAAAGACTCCACAGATGTGACTGTGGTGTTGTTGATGGTGAGTGGGGTGAGGGGAGGGGGGAGCTCTGCTAAAGTCTACAATCAATTCCACTGTCTTAAGAGCATTGAGCTCCAGATTGTTGCAATGGCACCAGGACGGCAGCTGTGACACTTGCTGTCTGTAGGCAGATTCCTCCCCATCCTGGATCAGTCCAATCAGGGTTGTGTCATCCGCAAACTTGAGAAGCTTGACAGAGGTGTACGTGGAAATGCAGTCGTTGGTGTAGAGAGAGTAGAGGAGACAAGAGAGTACGCAGCCTTGCGGTGCTCCTATGCTGAGCGTTTGCGCTTCCAAGATGTGCTTTCCCAGCCTTACATGCTGTTTCCTGTCCGTCAGGAAGCTGGTGGTCCACCGACAGAGGGGTTCAGGCACAGTCAACTGGGAAAGTTTGGAGTGCAGTAGCTCTGGCACAATGGTGTTGAATGCAGAGATAAAATCAACAAACAGGATCCTCGCATAGGTCCCCTGGCGGTACAGGTGCTGTACGATGAAGAGCAAGCCCAAGTTCACTGCATAATCCACAGATCTATTGGCCCGATATGCAAACTGCAGAGGGTCCAGCAGGGAGTTTGTGATATTTTTCAGCTTGGCCAGCACAAACCTTTTGAGCGTCTTCATGACTACAGTGCAACTGTTCTCTTAGTGTGCAACATCACAAACCATTTGCTCAAGTTTAACAGATCTGCAATTATTTAAATGGAAAAAAAGTATCTTGAATAACTTCTCTATTGTAGGACCTCAACAATGTGAATTTCAGCTCAAAAAACAATTTGAAATAGCGAGACCCCAAAATGAACGTGTCATTTACAGCTTTGTGCCCGAGTGTTACATCCCATAACATATTTGGGGAAATCAAACCATACTTAATGCTTTTACATTGCCACAAACATCTTAAAACGATGGCCAAATTACAGAATTAACAAACAGGTTCTGCCAGTAAGGTTGCCAGATCTGAAACCTACTTCCCTGCACCAATTCTAGTAATTCTATGGTGCTTTACAGAACTATTCAAGCTGGAGTCATATCTCAGAAAATTGTGACCTGCGGAAGACATACAACAAATTATTTTTCCACTCCTTTGGTGGTTAGTTTTACCATCAATAACAATTCATCTGTACTTCCTCAGTGCTTGTGAATGCACTCAGTTAACTCATTTCACAAGTTACCATTTTCCCTAGTGCTCAAGTGGAACTAAAATTAACATGGTGGGGCATACTTCCAAACAGTCATCCTCAGTTAACCTAGGTTCAAAACAGCAAGGAAAATTGTCTGAATGAAAAACAAAGTTACCAAAAGGTCTCCCTCATCACATTGGGAAAGACCTGCATTTATCAATTGCTCATTGTATTTGACAGAAAATACCTCGTGTTATTGATGGCAAAATCCCATCAAAGATGTAAAAAAACATTTTGTTGTACAGCTTCTACAGTCACAATTTTCTAGGATAGGACTTCAATTTGTTGTCCCCATCTTCACCTCATGTCAGATTGAGTTATGGAGTGCGGAAACAAGTATTCGGCCCAACTTGCCCATCCCAACCAAAATGTTCCATCTTCATTAGTCCCACCTCCCCACGATTGGCCCATATCTCTTTTAGCCTTTCCTATCCATTTACCTGTTTAAATGTACTCTAAACGTTGTTACAGTAGCTGCCTCCTCTGGCAACTAAAGGGCCTGTCCCACTTACGCGACCTTTACAGGCGACTGCTGGCACCCGTGACAGGTCGCCGAACTTTTTAACATGTTGAAAATTCAGCGGTGACCAGAAAGACGCTACGACTCTTTGGAGACCTCTCACGACTATACAGCCTGTATGGCTGAATTTTCAACATTTCGGCGACCCATCACTGGTGCCGGCAGTCGCATGTAAAGGTCTTGTAAGTGGGACAGGCCCTTTACCCCATAGAATTCCAGGATTTGTTTGCTCATTGTGCTATTTGGTAGTTCTTTTAGGATGTTCATGACAAACTCAATAAGTGTGGTTTGGTTGCCCATATATGTTCTGGGATGTAACTTTGCTAGGCATAGAACTATTAACTTTTCCATTTTTGGATGCGTATTTCCAGTCAGTGATGTGTTAGTTTCTGGGATGAGGAACATCACTTACATATGCAGTGTTCCATTCACTAGATCATAATTTTACAAAAAGGCTAAATCCTTGCAGATTCAGATTACATTCATTCAAAATACTGGGCCATCTAAATGAACACATAACTCATGTTATTTAGAAACTAATTCCCAAATGGATAGTCACAAATACTCTCTCCCTTGGTGCAATTTGCAAACAGGTGTAATGTTTAAGGTTAAAATAAAAGCAAAGGCACCAAGAGAAGAACCATAAATTGAGGAAGAACAGATTACTTTGACAGAAACTATGTATTATTCGTATAGAGCCTAAATGGCCTCTTCATGCTACACATAGTATAGTTCTTCGACAAACCAACAAGCAACAACTATTATTCAAGATCCCAAACTGTGCAAAGTAAACTTAATTTTTTGGCATTTTTCAAGGAAAAAATCAGTATCTCATGATTTCCCTCTTCTTCAGACTGCTTTCAATAAAACTTCAAACTCCTTGTGGCAACGGGGATGACGCCAGGGTTGGGCAGTGACCATTCTGACCTTTGCAGTAGGGTGAACTTATGATATATATTTTAGCGTGTAGGAAGGAACTGCAGGTGCTGGTAGGCACAAAATGCTGGAGTAACTCAGTGAGACAGGCAGCATCTCTGGAGGCCATGACCTCTGTTGGTCCAGAAAAACAGATAATGCAGAAAGGCTCTTGAACCTAGGATGCCGGAGAGAAAAAAGGGGGGGGGGGGGGGGGGGGGAAAAAAAAAATCGGTGGGGGACCCGAATGTGGAAATTTAATATCATATACCCATGTTGTTTACAAAATCCTTTATTTACCATTCGTACAAATATCTTTTTCTTTTTTTTTTAAATGACAGGGTCAACCACGAATTCCAGGATTATTCTGTGGTCTCAAGGTTTTTTTCTGGCCTCCATCCTTAAACCATTTGCAGTTCTTGAATCTATGTTATTTTGTTCTTGAGCCTTCAAATGGTCCCTTTTTTTCTGCCCCACCCTTAGTTGTTACTTGTTCTTCAGCTGTCATAGAAGCTGCACCAGTATTTGCTGAGCCTCGTTGTATCGTGATATACATGACTGTGTATAGCATATCTGCCTTTAAGTTCTTGAACAGTTTATTTTTGTACAGTGTGGAAACAGGCCTTTGGCCCATTGAGCTGACCAGCGATCATCCGCACACCAGTACCGTCCTACATACTTGGGACAACTTGTACAGAAGCCAATTAACATACAATCCTGTACTTTGTATGCTTTAAAGTCCTTTGTGCGGTATGCAAAGATAATTTACATATCTTGCTCCAAAGAGGAACTTAGTTCACAAGTACATCTCAGTTTTCAATTTTTGTTCTATAAAATACTCAGCACTTCATCCATTAGAGACAGTCCTATTAAATTTATTTTGAATCAAAATGTTCAAATCCCTTTCGACTCTCAAGTTACTTAGCTTTACCCATTCAAAATGATCTATGTTTGGCAACTTTTGTTTAACTAGTCTGTATTAACACAGGTTTACAACAATAATAATCCACCATCTTTTTGCCCAATTTATAGTCTTGATTTTGCCTTGTAATTACTGTATTTCCCGGCAATGAAGATGCTATTTTTTACCCTAATATAAGGCCCGACAATTTACCTGCGTCTTGGAAGCTGAAGGTTAGATTGTTAGCCAAGAAAGAAAGACTTGGTTATCCGTCAGAACAGTGGCTGTAAAAGGACAGCACCGCTGAGGGGGATAGAGTTCCTTTCACAGCATGTGGGGAGTCTGGCCCGGGTCAGCACGGCTGGGCCACCAGGGGTAAAGTTGCAGGGAGAGCAGGAGTGTTGAGGATGAGTGGGTAGGGGATCATGCCAGCGACTCACTCAGTAGCCCGGGTGGCTGCGAGCGCCCACCGGGATCGGACAGTAGAACTGCAGCTAGTCCCGAGGCTTGCAGGCGACTGAGGAACTGCAGCTAGTTCCAGGGCTCGCAGGCAACCTGGGAACTGCAGCCTGTCCCAGGGCACCCAGGCGACTGAGGAACTGCAGCCTGTCCCGGGGCACCCAGGCGACCTGTGAACTGGAGCTAGTCCCAGGGCTTGCAGGTGATCTGGAAACTGCAGAAAACTAAGTATTATTAGTATGTATTATTACTAATTAAGTTAGTATGTATTATTACCTCCATTTATTAACTATGGCGATAGATGTGGCCAGCCATCGGCTCACAAACATGGGTCCTGACCCTATGCAAAAAAGGTTGCCGACCCCTGGACTAAACCAAACCCTTGATCCTGTTCCTCCAACCTTTTTTCAAAATTTAGCAACTCAAAAAGGGGGTGTGTCTTCATTGCCGGGAAATACAGTAGTTGCTATCCCTGACATCATGGTCTGTAAAACATTTCCTGTCCTATATATAAAGGACAGGTACATAGTCATACAATGTAAACAGAAATTAATCCCAGAACACCTCTTGAGAGACATTAAGATATGTAAATGAAGCATCTATATTTACTCCGTCTCTGCCAGCCAATACATAATATAAAGCATCCATTTTTCATAAACATCAATAGCACTGTCAAATAATCCATACAAAGTACATCCACTGTATGCTGCACCCCTAGTTCTCCATTACATCTGATAAATTCTCAGCGCTCCAAATTTGTCTGGGACGGATTTTCCTTTCATAAATCTATGTTTACTTTTTTTATTCTTCACCACACAACCCCCCCCCCCCCCCCAGAATCTGGTAGTGTTTCTCAAATCTGGAGGTATTGAAATAGATTACTTTGTTTACAGTTTAAACATAAACTAACCAGATATCCCAAAGTAGACACCCCCTCTCAGTAGCGTCTCCTTTGCCCAATAGCCATTTCTTCCCCAATTCCTTGGCCATATCCCAAACCCAGCACCTCTTAAAATAGTTTAAATAACATGTTTTAATTTATTTTTTAACCCATTGAAACGTAGGAGAAATTCTCTGGATTAAATTCTCAAATTGCACTAAACTGTGCAAATGTGCAGTGCTTAATTATCAACAAAGACCAACAACATCATAGGAGCACACCTTTTGAAACTGATTTGTAGGCTAATTGGCCTCTGTAAATCACCAGTAATGTTGGCTAACTTTGAACTAGTGTTGTCGATGTGGACATGGTGGGCCTGTTTCTGTGCTGTATCTCTAAGCTTGTGGCGTCAGCCTATGCATGGGCCACTTATGGTCGAACCCTCGATATGAGGTAGAAACATAGATAGAAACATAGAAAATAGGTGCAGGAGTAGGCCATTCGGCCCTTCGAGCCTGCACCGCCATTCAATGTGATCATGGCTGATCATCCAACTCAGTATCCCGTACCTGCCTTCTCTCCATACCCCCTGATCCCTTTAGCCACAAGAGCCACATCTAACGCCCTCTTAAATATAGCCAATGAACCGGCCTCAACTACCTTCTGTGGCAGAGAATTCCAGAGACTCACGACTCTCTGTGTAAAGAATGTTTTCCTCATTTCGGTCCTAAAGGAATTCCCCCTTATCCTTAGACTGTGACCCCTTGTTCTGGACTCCCCCAACATCGGGAACAATCATCCAGCATCTAGCTTGTCCAACCCCTTAAGAATTTTGTAAGTTTCTATAAGATCCCCCCTCAATCTTCTAAATTCCAGCGAGTAAAAGCCGAGTCTATCCAGTCTTTCCTCATATGAAAGTCCCGACATCCCAGGAATCAGTCTGGTGAATCTTCTCTGTACCCCCTCTATGGCAAGGATGTCTTTCCTCAGATTTGGAGACCAAAACTGTACGCAATACTCCAGGTGTGGCCTCACCAAAACCCTGTACAACTGCAAGGTAAGGACATGACGTCATGGGCGAGAGGGAGTGTCCTGCTACTTATGGTTATCTCACCTCGAGACCTTGTAGGTAGTCAACCGGTAGCTGAACCTGAGAGTACAACCTCGCTCAGCTACAGCAGCATTGTTAATATAGATAGCGCACCAACCTGACGTAGCGACTGAATAAACAGCTGTTTGAACCGGCCTGAAGTCTCACCTTCATTCACCACTTTTGGTGCCGCTACATTGGTGACCCCCGACTGTCCAAATTGAAATTTGGAATTTCTCCTGAAGCACGCAGCCTCGGGAGACCTGATGTCTGCAGCCGGCTGCCCAGCCTTGCAGAACTACGCTGCCACCAACCCTGCAGTGAGGTATGCCGCCTCTTCCCCACCAGCTGCTGCTCACCTGAGCTGAGAAGCCGCGGCTGCCACCGCTCTCCCGCTCCCAGCGACGGGGCAGGCCGCCTTATGTGACGGCCGCCGAGCTCCTCCGCATGACCTGCCCGGAGCCGAGAGGTTATACCAGCCGCCACTGCCCCACCAGCTGCTGCAGGAGCTGCGAGCGTAGCAGCCTCCTGCCCACAGCAACACCGACGCACGCCTCGCCTCAACTGCACCGCACGGCTTCAGACCCGGCACTACAACAGGCTTCACCGCGGCCACGGCTCCACACCCTGCACCGCACCTGGCCCCGACGGTCGCTGCCCAGGGGCTAGCCACCCGATAGGGCGGGCTTACCTGGGGCGCCTGCTGAAGACGCCCTTCTTTTCCTCACCGGCATGGACTCCGAAGATCCCTGGGCGCTGGCTGCCTGTCCGGCCCATGGATTCAATCGCTGGTGAAGGCCGCCTCAGCCGGCCGGCAAAATGACCGCCGTGGGCTCCTAAAGCAAGCGACCGCATGACTACGAAAATGGCTGCCGTGGCCGGCCGGAAGAGAAGCTCGAACTTACCTGACCGTCACCTTCCGGCCGGATGCTGTCCCTACAGCCTGACCACCGGCAACAGCGCCACCATCAGATCGGCAGCCGTCACTCCAGCCTCACCGCAGTCCACAGCGCCACCTTCCAGCCGGATGCAGTCCCTGCAGCCTGACCACCGGCGACAGTGCCTCATTCAGGCCAGAGGCTGTCACTGCAACACTGCACAGCTTTCCTATCCTGCACTATGAACACTGGACAATTTGAACTTCGGACACTGATTGCACTGTAATTTGTGTTGTTACTGTTCACTGCATTTCCACGCCCGGTTCAGAAATTGGTTTGTTTCTTTTATTTTGTTTTTTTTCCCTCATTTTTGCCGACGTCTCCCAGCCGTTGCTGGGGCCATATTACACAGGACACTCCCCCTTAGCTGGTCGAGAAGATGCGAATGTGTCTCTTCCGTCCGCCGGCTTCTGCATCGGTCTCCTCGCACCCCCCGGTACCTCGGGTTCGCCCACGCAGAGCATCACTGCGCCCATGGGCCCCTCCGTCCAGACCCAAGCCCGGGGTGTCCCCGACCCACATGCAGGAGCCGCCATCGACCATGCTATCCCTTCCTCCGGTTCTGGGGGGGGGGGGGGTTCCTGTGGCGTCAGCCTATACACGGGCCACTTATGGTCGAACCCTCGTCAGGAAGTACGTGACGTCATGGACTAGAGGGAATGTCCTGTACTTAAGGTTATCTCACCTCGAGACCTTGTAGGTAGTCAACCGGTAGCTGAGCTCCAAGAGTACAACCTCGCTCAGTTACAGCAGCATTGTTAATATAGTTAGCGCACCAAACTAACGTAATGACTGAATAATCAACTGTTTGAAGCAGCCTGACGTCTCACCTTTATTCACCACATTTGGTGCCACTACAAACTACACTTTTGTTGCAGTTAATTAATTAGGGAGGCACAGTAGAGACCCAGATTTGATCCTGAATCCTAAATCCTGTCTGTATGGATTTTGTACACTCTCCCTGTGACCGCATGGGTTTTCTCTGGGTGCTCCGGTTTCCTCCCACATTCCAAAGACGTGCAGGTCTGTTAGTTAATCAGCTTCTATAAAATTGTCCCTTGTGTGTAGGATGGAGCTGGTGTATGGGGGATCGTTGGTTGGTGCGGACTCAGTGGGCCGAAGGGCCTGGTTTCATGCGGTATCTCTAAATTAGTCATAAAGTGCAGTCGTGGGGTAAACTAAACAAATGAAAAAAAGACTGGGTATAGATTAATACTAATCCTCAAAAAAAATCAAGGCGGCCAAAATATAACAATATAAACCGTAGCTAGGCAATTGTGTTTCTTTACTAAATACAAAAAAAGGTTTTTCATTTTAAAAATAACCCAAATTATTAATTCGAGAGCCCAAGCATTGACTCATGTATACAAAAACAACGTGCAGGAGGTGAAGGAAAAGACCAGGAACACCCACAACTGTGGCCAATTCTAACTCGTGGTTTGGTCTGCCGAAGGGGAGCACTCACTACTATCCTCAATGCCTTTTAAAATATGATTTCCTTCAACACTACAGAATTGTTGGGAAGAGAAAGATAGGAAGAGAGAAATTACAAAGATACTGCCGTAGGTTTAACTTCCCTTCCCATACTGATCTTTATGTCCTGGGCCTCTTTCACTGCCAGAGTGATGCCACACACAAATTGGAAGAACAGCAAGACAAATTTTGCTTGGGCCGCTTACAACACAGCAGTATGAATATTGATTTCTCTAATTTCAAGTGATCCTTGCATTCCCTCTCTCTCCACCCCTCCCCCACCCTAGTCACCTTGCTTGTTTTACTGTTCGTATCCTCTCGTTCTCACTTCCTCCACGGCCAACAATGGATCATTGTGGGCTCTTTAGCCATCAGTGCTGGCTCTGAGCCACTCTGTACCTTGTCATACCGCTAGTTTCCCTCTCCCCTGAGTCCAAGTAGGGTCTCAACCCGAAACATCACCTATTCCTTTTCTCCAGAGATGCTACCTCACCCACTGAGCTATAGCATTTTGTGTCTATCCTCAATGTAAACTAGCATCTGCAGTTCCCTCCTAAACCTACAATCTGCCCTGATCCAACCACATTGACATTATGGCCAAGAAAGCAAACCAACGTCTCTGCTTCCTCATAAGGCTAAGGAAATTCAACAAGTCTCCAATAACTCTTACCAATTTAGGTCACATTATTATCAATTTTCTGAGTGGCTTTCCTTACTTTTGGTCTGTGTGCATCCAAAGTCTCATCTGCCATCCCACCAGTTTTGATATTTTAATTAGTATAGATCTGCCTGCTACACATGTCCTACAGCCCAGGTATTAGCAACAGATTATGCTTCTTTGTCTAACAGAGACATTAACTCATTTGGTCTCAATCTAGAGAGATAATCCCATTGTTCTACCAATCTCTTACCCTTCTTCCTACTCTGCTACTGAAACTTGTGTTCTCCATCAATTCTGAGGAAGGATCCTGGACCTGTATTCAAATCCTTTGCAATTTCACACTTTCTCTCCTTCTTACCAAAGATCCTATATCAAGCAAGATAGATCACTCGACGAAAAAGGCGTAGTACGGTCATGGGAAGATTTATGGGTAATTTTCGACCCCATTTCCATAACCGGCTTCCGTCTCCGCACCAAAGATCCCATAGCGGAGTAAAGATAACTAGTGCGGAGAGGGAAGACGGTTACGGAAACATCCTCGTAAAAATAAAAGTTATTTGGTAAAAATCTTCGCCTCATTTTCAGAATTATAATTAACACAAACTGTCCCCCTGCAACTCAATTACACTGCGAGTCGGGTCGGGTTACTGAAATGAATGAAAAAAAGGCCCACGTTCCGCTCCGTACTACACGTTAGCCCATTGCATTCAGAATGAGTGGTCTATCTTGCTCCGCTATAGGATCTTTCCTTCTTACAACATTTCAAAAGGATTATTAGCTTCATGAAGCTAAAAGCAAAGTGGAGAAACAGCATCTCATATTTCATGGGCGCAGCTCACAGCCCAGTGGTATGAATATTGATTTCTCTAACTTCAAGTAACCTCGACATTTCCTCTCTCTCCACCCCTCCCCTTTCCCTTGCACCTGCAGGAGAAGCAGCACTTATCGTTTCACTTCTTCCCACCAAACAGTCTTTCCCGGTGAGGCAGTGTGGTCTTCATAATGTGTTCTCTTCTCCATTGGAAAAACTATATGTAGATAGGGCGATCATTTTGCAGCACATTTGTCCTTCATCCACAAGAGTAACTGAGAGCTTCCCGATGCCTGTCTTTTTAATTCCCCATCTGACTCTCCCCTTAACCATATAACAATCATAGCATGGAAACAGGCCCTCTCAGCCCTTCCAGTCTGTGCCGACCATTTATTTTCCCCTAGTCCCATCTACCTGCACTCAGACTATACCCCTCCATTACCTTCCCGTCCATATACCTATCCACTTTACTTTTAAATGTTAAATCGATCCTGTCTCCACCACTTCTGCTGGAAGCTCATTCCACACAGCCACCACTCTCTGAGTAAAGAAGTTCCCCCTCATGTTACCCCTCAACTTCTGTCCCTTAATTCTCATATCATGCCCTCTTGTTTGAATCTTCCCTACCCTCAATGGGAAAAGCTTATCCACGTCAACTCTGTCTATCCCTTTCATCATTTTAAAGACCTCAATCAAGTCCCCCCTTAACCTTTTGCACTCCAAAGAATAAAGACCTAACTTGTTCAACCTTTCTCTGTAACTTAGTTGCTGGAACCCAGGCAACATTCTAGTAAATCTCCTCTGTACTCTCTCTATTTTGTTGACATCCTTCCTATAATTAGGCGACCAAAATTGTACACCATACTCCAGAATTGGTCTCACCAATGCCTTGTACATTTTTAACATTACTTCCCTACTCCTATATTCAATGGTCTGATTTATAAAGGCCAGCACACCAAAAGCTTTCTTTACCACCCTATCTACATGCGATTCCACCTTCAGGGAACTATGCACAGTTAATCCTAGATCCCTCTGTTCCACAGCATTCCTCAATTCCCTACCATTTACCATGTACGTCCTATTTTGATTTGTCCTGCCAAGATGTAGCACTTCACACTTATCAGCATTAAACTCCATCTGCCATCTTTCAGCCCACTCTTCCAAATGACCCAAATCTCTCTGTAGACTTTGAAAATCTACTTCATTATCCACAACACACCTATCTTAGTATCATTTGCATACTTACTTATCCAATTTTCCATCCCATCATCCAGATCATTGATGTACATGACAAACAACAGTTGACCCAACACAGATCTCTGAGGCACCCCACTGGTCACCAGCTTCCAACCTGACAAATAGCCATCCAACATTACTCTCTGACATCTCCCATTTAGCCACTGTTGAATCCATCTTGCTACTGCGCCATTAACACCCAAAGATTGAACCTTCTTAACCAACCTTCCATGGGGAACCTTGTCAAAGGCCTTACTGAAATCCATATAGACAACATTCACTGCTTTACCCTCATCAATTTCCCTAGTAACCTCTTCACAAAAATTCAAGAAGGTTTGTCAAACATGACCTTCCAGGCACAAATCCATGTTGACTGTTCCTGATCAGACCCTGTTTATCCAGATGCTTATATATATTATCTCTAAGTATCCTTTCCATTAATTTTCCCACCACTGACGTCAAACTAACAGGTCTATAATTGCTAGGTTTATTCTTTGAACCCTTTTTAAACAATGGAACAACAGGGGCAGTGCGCCAACCCTCCGGCACTATTTCCGTTTCTAATGACATTTGAAATATTTCTGTCATAGCTCCTGCTATTTCTACACTAACTTCCCTCAATGTCCTAGGCAATATCCTGTCAGGACCTGGAGACTTATCCACTTTTATATTTTTCAAAAGTGTCAGTACTTCCTCCTCTTTGAATCTCATCGTTTCCATAGCTACTCTACTTTTTTCCCATACCTCACAGAGTTCAGTATCCTTCTCCTTGATGAATACCGAAGAAAATAAATTGTTCAATATCTCCCCCATCTCTTTTGGCTCTGCAGATAGCTGTCCATTCTGGCTCTCTAATGGTCCAATGTTATCCCTCGTTATCCTTTTGCTATTAATATAGCTGTAGAAACCCTTTGGATTTACTTTCACCTTTCTTGCCAAAGCAACCTCATATCTTCTTTTGGCCTTTCCAATTTCTTTCTTAAGATTCTTTTTACATTCCCTATACTCCTCTAGCACCTCATTTATTCCATGCCTCCTATAATTATTGTAGATGTCTCTCTTTTTTCGAAACAAGTGTCCAATTTCCCTTGAAAACCATGGCTCTTTCCAATTTTTACTATTTCCTTTCAACCGAACAGGGACATAAAGATTCTGTATCTTTGTCCACCTGCATTGACCTCTCTATCTTTGACCACCTGCATTGCTAAAGTGTGGCCAAATACAAGCGTGACGAGTAACACTTCATCATTCCTCTGAGCATGCGTGAAGTATTCTGGACTAAATGTCGAGTTCTCTAATTTTAGGTAGCTTTGTTTCCATTTTCTTTATCAGAACCAACTATTTCTGCTAGTGATCCAGCTGTGACTTTGGCTCCGTTTTTCTCTTTCAATTAGTATAGATCTGCCTGTTGGACATGTACTACAGCCAAGCTATTAGCAACACCACACAGAATTAGATTACACTTTTTTGTCTAACTGATTCATTAGCTAATTTGGTCTCAGTTTAGAGAGACACTCCCAATGTTCTGCCAATCTCTTACCCTTCTTATCTGCTACTGAAACTTGTGTTCTTTATAAGTTCTTTTTATTGTGTTGTAAAAAGTTGTGTTCTTTTTAAGGATCTTGGACGTGAAACTTTAACGGTTCTTTCCTCAGATGTTGCCTAACCCCGTTGTGTATTTAGTTTATGATACAACATTGAAACAAGTCCTTTGGCCCACCAAGCCCATGCAACCAGTGATCATCCTTTTTTCACTAGTTCTGTTTTATGAATGCTACCATTGTCTCCTTGTTTAAAAAAAGGCAACAAAGCAGTTTGTGGCAGTGCTCAGACTCAAACAAAGAGCACATCAAAACTGGTTTGTTGAAAACAATTAGGATATCATCAAAATCTTAGAGAAGCGCAAGACATTCATTGAATTTGAGTGTCATCCATCTCAAAGAAAGAATACTTTAAGTAGCTACAGAGCAAAACACAGATAGAACTGCACATAATGCAGGACAACTGGTGGGCATGCAAAGCAGACGAGGTCCAACACTATGCAGAGACAAACAATTCTAAATTGTTCTTTAGTTCTCTAAAAGCAGTGTATCTCTCCAAGCCCAGTACCACCCCTCTTCTCACAACAGACAGCACAACCTTGCTCAAGGACAAAAGCAGCAGCACTGAAAGGTGGAGAGCAGATTTTCACCCTGCCATCCTACCCTACAGACCTTCCTCTGTTGATCCGTCACTGGGTGACCTTGACCACCCCCAACCCTGGGTGAAGTCAAAAAAGCCATTGGCCAGACCAGTTCTGGGATCAGACCAGTTCTTCAAAACAGCAGGCCCAAAGGCTCCGAATGCTTTCCATAACATCATGACAAGCATATGGGAGACTGAAATTACGCCTAGCGAATCTCAGAATGCCACCATTATCCTCCTTGTTAAAAAAAAAGGCAAAAAAGAGGATTGTGGTAACTACTGAGGCATCTCCCTACTATCCATTGTTGGGAAGATACCGGTCAGAGTGATCCACAACTTTCTGACCAGCAGAGTCTCAGAAGAAAACCTGCCAGAAGCACAATAGGGCTTCAGACCTGGTCGCAGCACTGTCAACATAGTCTTCACGGTAAGACAAGTCCAGGTGAAATGCACCGAGAGAAGATGGACTTTTACGCTGTCTTCATCGCCCTGGCGAAGGCCTTTGACATGGTCAATCGCGAGGCTCTGTAGACCATACTCGCTAAGCTCGGTTGTCCTCAAAACTCACCCATCTCATCTGCCTTTTCCATGATGGCATGATGGGATCAGTACTGGTAAACGGCGACCCCTCTGCACCCTTCAACATCTTCAATGGAGTAAAACAGGGCTGCGTTCCCACCCCAGTACTGTTCAACTTTTTCAGCTGCGTTCTGCGTCATGCACTCTAAGATCGGGATCGCGGAGTCTTCATCAAGTACCGACTCGATGGCACTCTCTTTGTAGAAGAGTCTCAACCCGAAACGTTACCCATTCCTTCTCTTCAGAGATGCTGCCTGTCCCGCTGAGTTACTCCAACATTTTGTGTCTATCTTTGATCTATGTCGACTGAACGCCAAGACCAAAACTCTTGAATGCCTCATCACTGAAGCGCTCTTTGCAGATGATTGCACGCTCATGCAACACAAGGAGTCTGACCTCCAATTTATCATGTCCTGATTTGCAGAAGCGGCACAGCTGTTTGGTGTTAATACCAGTCTCAGTAAGACAGAAGATCTCCACCAACCAGTTCCAGGCTCTTCAGCACCACCACCAAGTGTACATATTGACAACACACAGCTGAAAACAGTTGACGCTTTCAAGTACTTGGGCAGCTTGATATCTTCTGATGGCTCGCTGGACAAGGAAATATCGACCAGAATCAGCAAGGCCAATCAAGCACTTCATCGACTCCGAGCACGAGTGTTCAAGCACATCAAGCTGCCAACTAGGCTGAAAGTCTATAAAGCTGCAGTGCTCTCCAGTTTGCTGTATGGATGTGAAACATGGACCCTGTACAGGAAACACATCCACCAACTTGAGAAATTCCACATGTGGTCTCTGCGGTCCATCATGGGCATTCGCTGGCAAGACAGGGTGACCAACGTGGAAGTGCTGGACTAGTCTGGCTTCACAAGCATCAAAGTAATGATCATAAAGGCCCAGCTTCGATGGACAGACCATGGGATCAGGATGGATGAATCCAACATGCCTCATCATCTGTGAGAGTTCTGTCACAGGGTCAAAGGAACTCAGGGCCCCCAGGACGTTCAAAGACTGTATCAAGGGCCACCTTCAGCACGCAGGCCTAGCCCCAAAAGAACTGAAAACCCGTGACAGTGACAGGACTACTACTAGGAAGGCGGTCAACAGTTTCAAAGACAATCGCTGAAGCCGACTCGTTAGTGTCAGAGACAGGAGGAAGGCTGCAGCCTTAAATCCCCCCACAGCAGCCTTCATGAGCCCCCATCGCTCCCGCGTGTGGCTCACACATCAGACTCGTGAGCCACTCGATCCCACCAGACATGAATCTGCGCAATCAAGCTATCGTCGTCTACGACAAGCCACCAGCACAGCATTGAAACAGGCCCTTTGGCCCACCAAGTCAACGCCAACCAATGATCACCCTTTTGCACAAGTCCTGTTATCCCACATACTAGGGGCCAGTCAGGGAGGCCAAGTAACCCACAAATCTCCATGTTTTATGAATGTGGGAGGAAATCAGAGCACCTGGGGGAAACTCACGGCATCACAGTGAAAACGAGCAAACTCCAAACAGACAGTACACAAGGTCACGGTCAAACCCAGGTCTTAGGTACTCCGAGGCAGAAGTTCAACCAGCTGTGCCATTGTGCAGCCTGTGGGATTCCTGCATTTTGGTTTATGCTGTAGTTCAAATTACTTAAAATCCCACACCCAGAATCTGTTTTGCAATCGAAGGTAGACACAAAATGCTGGAGTAACTCAGCAGGACAGGCAGCATCTCTGGAGAGAAGGAATGGGTGATGTTTTGGGTCGAGACCCTTCTTCAGAATCTGTTTTGCAATGTTGTATTTTAAGTGTTATTATAAATCACTGGGTTTTTTTTTTTAGGAGTACCCAATATCTACCTGCACATTAAAGCTACAATTTTGAGTGCTGCATCACGTTTCATTACACTGAAGTGCAAATTCAACGGAATAGTTTAGTTTAGAGATGCATGGATAATTGTACATGGATAGATAGAGGTAAATAGATCAGCTTTTTCCACAAAACACTTTCCACAAATACAAAACACAAATTTTTAATTGGTCGGAAAAAAAAAATACCTTTGGTTTACTGCATCAAAGAATGGCATTCTGTCTATTCAACTAATCTTTGAAATAATTGTTGCTGTAAACTCTCTTGAATCTTGTATGGTTAAGAAAGTGAACAATTCTAACACTTAAAACAATGCTCAAGTGCAAAAACAGATTGCATAAATAAACTCAGCATTCTCATCTTTCCAATAGTGTTTCCACAACACAATGGCCTTTTGCTGGCAAAATTAAAATAAAATGCCCCTTTCATCCGATGAAACACGCTATTCAAATCACTCACAACAAAACCAACGCTGGCACTGTCGGTTCTATTTTGAGGAGCTTCTCAAGCAACAGACCAGTCTTTGAATAAATCAAAAACATGTATTTATACCCTAATGCCCCTGTCCCACTTAGGAAACTTGAACGGAAACTTCTGGAGACTTTACGCCCCATCCAAGATTTCCGTGCAGTTCCCAGAGGTTTTTGTCAGTCTCCCTAATGGTCGAAAGTGGTTTCCGCTTCTTCTGCGTTCAATGTTGAAGGTGGTTGCTGTAGGTTGCAGGTAGTGGAAGGTAACACCTTTTTTTCACCCATTTTATTCCACCAGGGAAAGGTCTTACCTTCCACTACCTGCAACCTACGGCAACCACCTTCAACTAGCATCGCAACTGGCTTCGACTAAAAAAGTTACCGATTTTTAAAACAGCAACCTATTTTTAGTCGCGGCCGGTTTTGAATATTTTGAAATAATCGCCGGAACATAGAAGAAGCGGAAACCACTTTCGACCATTAAGGGCCTGTCCTACCAGCATCCGACTCCATGCGGTGAGCGCGATCAAACTAGAAGCTGGGGCCTCGCGGAGGTCGGGTGATCCCTGTACAGGGTCGTTCCTAACAGCATGCGCCTGCATGCGAAGAGCGCGACCAAACCGGCTGCGAGGGCCGCACGGAGGTCGGGTGAGCGGCGCAACGTGAGGCGAACTTGGAGCAAAGTCTTAAAGGTAAGTTCGCCAGGACAGAGAGGGGCACACAGAGAGGGGCACAGAGGCACACAGAGAGGGGCACGGAGCCACACACAGAGAGGGTCACGGAGGCACCTACAGAGAGGGTCACGGAGGCACGACGTCGAGGCGGTGTGTAATTCGTCGAGGCGACTGCGAGCCGACAAGCCGTGGCCGCGCGGAATTTTTGAACATGGTCAGTTTGTCGGAGCCCCGCGCGATGTCGGGACGAACTCCGCACAATTCCGCACGGCTCCGGCGATCGAAGTGGGACCGGCCCCGCGACGCCGGACGGCTCAAGCGACCACGTTAGGTCACGCTCATCGCATGGAGTTGCATGCTGGTGGGACAAGCCCTTTAGGGACACTGACAAAAACCTCCGGGAACCACACGGAAACCTTGGGTGGGGCACAAAGTCTCCAGAGGTTTCCGTTCAGGTTTCCTAAGTGGGACAGGGGCTTTAAGATAATATTGAAGAATTTATCCCGAGCTACAATTTAACTGGATTTAATTAGACCATTAAAAACCCAAAACAGGACATTCGCAGTAAACACCCGCCTACAAATGAAATGGAATGAAACCACCACAGTCCCGAAGTGTAAACCACAAATGGGGGATGAAATCACATAAGTATAATCCATACAGAGGCGCGTTGATCTCCTCTGTAATTAACGATTCGGCAAGGGAATTCTTCGTGGAAGCAGGTGTCGGACAAGTGAAATATAATCCTCGCGTACATTAACACCCAGGTTGGAAACAGGAGTAGGAAGTGTACTAACGATGTTTTGTTTTGCAAAGAAAAAGTGCGGTGGTTAAAGTGAAATGTACGCGGAAGGGCGAACACCCGACAACACACACGATGGCCTGCTTTCGTAAACGTCGTTAGTTTTCTTTGCCTACCTTTCACTGATCTGTTTCATATCTCTCTATACAATCGTTTATATCTCCGTCTCCCTCTCCCCTGACTCTGAAGAAAGGTTTCGGCCCGAAACCTCGCCTATTCCTTCTCTCCAGAGATGCTGAGTTTCTCAAGCTTGTTGTGTCTATCTTTGCCTGAAAACATTCCAGATTATCGTTCACATAATTGCCCCCACTGCTAATCAGGGTCAGCACACCATAAGAAAACAACATCTGCATTTAACCCGGCATCTGCAGTTCCTTCCTACACAGTGGAGAGGAATAAACATATGCACACACTCTCACTCACCTCCTCGCCGCCGCACCCACAGCACCCCATTGCCGGGCAGCAGCGTCGCCGCTGGGTCCCCGATGGAGGAGAAGAGGTCGCCGCTGGTCGCTGCTGCTGGTAGCTGTTGTTGTTGTTGCTGCTGCTGCTACCAACAGCGCTGCAGGAGGGCGAGTGCCGGTGGAGAAGGAGAGGCCGTTGCCAATGCTAACAGCGCTGCAGAAGGGCGAGAGGAAGGGGGAAGGAGGCGGGAGGCGAGAGGCGGGAGCCGGGAGCCGGCACCTCCCTCCAATCCAAAGAGCTCATCGAGTATCTTTGCTCTGATTCCCCCACCACTGGCGTTACCGTCTAACAACTCCCCACAGCAGAACCAGTCCCCATCCACTGGTGTCTCCCTCGAACCAGTCCCCTCCTTTCCATGGTTACACAAAAAGCTGGAGAAACTCAGCGGGTGCAGCAGTATCTAAGGAGCGAAGGAGATAGGCGACGTTTCGGGTCGAGACCCTTCTTCAGACTCAGACTTGAGTCTGAAGAAGGGTCTCGACCCGAAACGTCGCCTATCTCCTTCGCTCCTTAGATGCTGCTGCACCCGCTGAGTTTCTCCAGCATCTGCAGTTCCTTCTTTAAACCCTCCTTTCCATATTGTGCAGGAAGGAACTGCAGATGCTGGTTCACACCAAAGATTATCTTTGGTTCACACACCGAAGATAGACACAGAAATGCTGGAGTAACTCAGCTGGACAGGCAGCAAGAGCATCACTATCATGTGATGCTGCTTGTCCCGCTGAGTTACTCCAGCATTTTATGTCTACCGCCTCTGCTCTGGTGGTCCCTTCCAACCACTTTCCTGCCACTGGTGTCCAAATATCTTGCTCCAGTATCTTTGCTGGTGTCTCCCTGTAACAACTTCACACAGTCCACGTCTAACAGTCCCCCATTGCAGAGTTGTGGATGTAGCCCAGTCCATCACATAATGCAGCTCCCATAATATTAAATACAAAATTAAAATGTACCTATATTCATTCCTATAACCATATAACCATATAACAATTACAGCACGGAAACAGGCCATCTCGGCCCTTCAAGTCCGTGCCGAACAACTTTTTTCCCTTAGTCCCACCTGCCTGCACTCATACCATAACCCTCCATACCCTTCTCATCCATATGCCTATCCAATTTATTTTTAAATGATACCAACGAACCTGCCGCCACCACTTCCACTGGAAGCTCATTCCACACCGCTACCACTCTCTGAGTAAAGAAGTTCCCCCTCATGTTACCCCTAAACCTCTGTCCCTTAATTCTAAAGTCATGTCCTCTTGTTTGAATCTTCCCTATTCTCAAAGGGAAAAGCTTGTCCACATTAACTCTGTCTATCCCTCTCATCATTTTAATGACCTCTATCAAGTCTCCCCTTAACCTTCTGCGCTCCAGAGAATAAAGACCTAACTTATTCAACCTATCTCTGTAACTTAGCTGTTGAAACCCAGGCAACATTCTAGTAAATCTCCTCTGTACCCTCTCTATTTTGTTGACATCCTTCCTATAATTGGGCGACCAAAATTGTACACCATACTCCAGATTTCGTCTCACCAACGCCTTGTACAATTTTAACATTACATCCCAGCTTCTATACTCAATGCTCTGATTTATAAAGGCTAGCATACCAAAAGCTTTCTTTACCACCCTATCTATATGAGATTCTACCTTCAAGGAACTATGCACGGTTATTCCCAGATCCCTCTGTTCAACTGTATTCTTCAATTCCCTACCGTTTACCATGTACGTCCTATTTTGATTTGTCCTGCCAAGGTGTAGCACCTCACATTTATCAGCATTAAACTCCATCTGCCATCTTTCAGCCCATTTTTCCAACTGGCCTAAATCACTCTGTAGACTTTGGAAATCCTCTTCATTATCCACAACACCCCCTATCTTGGTATCATCTGCATACTTACTAATCCAATTTACCACCCCTATGAACAACAGAGTTTGTTTCCCCTCTCTCCACTTTCAATATTGTACTTTCTCATCGGTCTTTTCATGCCATTCTTTACAATGGTGTGGAAGTATGGTTACCATATTGAACCTTTTTGTGTGTTTTCTGATTTATAGACAAAACCAATCTACGAACAGCTGTAAAAACAGAACCCTTCGCTAACTGAGAAACGCCCGCTACCAACCACAGGATTACGTTTGTTTGGAGTCCTGATGCAGAGTATTGAGCCAAAATGTTGACCATCCCCCTGCTTTCCCACCCGCTGCTTGAGTCGCTGGGTTCCCCCAGCAGTTTTATTTAGTAACAGATCTCTTTCTTTTCTTGCTTACGAAGTCATATTTATATTCATCCAGTTTACAGGAACCATTCTAGAATCTATAAAATGTTGGCAGATGTTGTAATGCTTTGTTGTCTTGAAGTCCATGCATAAAATGAATGAAGACAGCAATTTGTGTTGTAGTTCTTGTTTAATCATTCGAACCATTAATGGTTTCTACAAGCTTCTCATTCTGCATCTCTTCCTGCTCTCTTGATCACATGTACATAATTTGCATAATTTGCATAGTTTCAATTATGACAGTACAACATCCCCACCTCAAACAAAATGTTTATATTTAAAATAATCTGTGCTGGACAAACAAATTGTAAAGTATAACAGTTTTTGGTCATCAAATTCTTTGTATCCAGTTCTGATGTATTAAATATGTATTTTTATGTAATCTGCCTCACAGTATCTGGCTGGTGGTTTTATGTTCTTTCTGCTTCTTGTAGATCTGGTATTCATGCCAGCTCAGTGTTCATCGTCTGTTAACTCTTTTGCCTTGAAATCTGGTGATATGACAGATAGTGTGTTTAGTGGCCATGTTGGTGTTGTACCCCATGTTGTTAATACATTTGCAAGTGTTGTGAGTGTTGATGGCGAACATCTCTGGTTTACCAGGTCAGGTGTTGGCTGGATGTGGCCCCTGGTCCTTCTTAACTGCTTCCCAGTCTCCATCTCAAAGCTGGGAGTACAGCTTCTCCAACAACCTTTGCAAGTATTCATCTTTTTAGATCTGGAACCTGGGCATGAACATTCCATCTTCTGGCAGTATTTTGGCATGTCTGTTGAAATACTGGCTTTGTTCAGTTTGAGCATCAGTCAGTCGTTCTCGGACTTCCTCCTGGTCTTCTGGAGGATGCATTTTGCATGGCTTGGTTGTTTTGTACTCTCTGCCATTCGGTAGCTTTGCTGGTGATTTCATATCAGCTCTCAATGGTGATGTTTTGGGTCAAGACCCTTAATATTACACCAGTGATATCGCCTCCCCCCTTTTTGTCCATATGACTTCCTTCTTAAGTATGCTCCTCAGTTCCTAAAACCCCTCCATGGATGCTCTTGATCCCAGCTGTCCATACCTGCCGCATGCCTCCCTCTTTATCCTAACCAGAGCTTCAGTTTCTCTCATCATCCAGGGTTCCTTTCTCTCACCTGCCTTGCCCTTTATTCACACGGGAATATGCATGCCTTGAACTCTCGCTATCCAACAGTCACTCCTCATTCCCTGCTATGCTCCTGACTATCCTGCCCATCAAATCTGCTTTCATCACTTTCCAATGTAGGAAGGACCTGCAGATGCTGGATTACGCCAAAGATAGACACAAAATGCTGGAGTAACTCGGCGGGTCAGGCAGCATCTCTGGAGAAAAGGGAATAGGTGATGTTTTGGGTTGAGACCCTCAGGAAAACACTCACTTATATACAATAACAATAATACAAATAAAACAACATTGCTATTCAATCCTTAAGAATGTCTTTAGTCTTCGAGGAAAGTAGAGGCATTGGTATGCTATCTTGGCTGTTGGGCTATTATGGTTGGACTAAGCCAAATTGTTGGTAATATGGCTAGTAAATTTAAGGTTTTGATAATTTCCGCTTAAGTACCACTGACAACAATGATTTCACTTAGACTGCTTCTTGAAATCATTGACCAGCTCTTTTGCTTTGCTGACATTGAGGAGAGGTTATTAAACTTCCTATCTCCATCCTGTACTCTGTCTCATCATTATTTGAGATCCAGCCCACAAATGTAGTGTTATTTGTAAATGTGTAAATGGCAAGAGAGTAGAATTTGGCCCCACAATTGTAAGTGCATATGCTGTAGAATAGGGGCTGAGAAGACAGCCTTGTGGAGCACCAATGTTCAGAATTATCTTGGAAGATGTTTTGTCACCTATCCTTACTGATCACAATCTATTGGTCAGGAAGTTGAAAGGATTTAAATTAGATTGGCAGGAAGATGGGATTCAATGCGGTATTGAGGCGGGTAGAAGGCTTGAAGTCGATTTTTTTTTAAATGAATTCAAGTTCAGGAGATAGGACAAGCAGGAGCACGGTTGGATTAAATGGCATTGATTTCAATGCAAGAGAAGGCCTGACAGGTAAAGCAGATTTATCCAGGGCATAAATGGGTTTGTGGGACTGGGACATTATAGCCTTTACAATAGAACATAGAAACATAGAAAAATAGGTGCAGGAGTAGGCCATTCGGCCCTTCGAGCCTGCACCGCCATTCAATATGATCATGGCTGTTCATCCAACTCATTATCCTGTACCTGCCTTCTCTCCATACCCCCTGATCCCTTTAGCCACAAGAGCCACATCCAACTCCCTCTTGAATATTGCCAATGAACTGACCTCAACGACCTTCTGCGGCAGAGAATTCCAGAGACTCACCACTCTCTGTGTAAAGAATGTTTTCCTCATCTCAGTCCTAAAGGAATTCCCCCTTATCCTTAGACTGTGACCCCTTGTTCTGGACTCCCCCAACATCGGGAACAATCTTCCTGCATCTAGCTTGTCCAACCCCTTAAGAATCTTGTAAGTTTCTATAAGATCCCCCCTCAATCTTCTACATTCCAGTGAGTACAAGCCGAGTCTATCCAGTCTTTCTTCATATGAAAGTCCCAACATCCCAGGAATCAGTCTGGTGAACCTTCTCTGAACCCCCTCTATGGCAAGAATGTCTTTCCTCAGATTTGGAGACCAAAACTGTACACAATACTCCAGGTGTGGTCTCACCAAAACCATGTACAACTGCAGTAGAACCTCCCTGCTCCTATACTCAAATCCTTTCACTATGAATGCTAACATACTATTTGCTTTCTTCACTGCCTGCTGCACCTGCATGCCTACTTTCAATGACTGGTGTACCATGACACACAGGTCTTGTTGCATCTCCCCTTTTCCTAATCTGCCACCATTCAGATAATAGTCTGCCCTCATGTTTTTGCCACAAAAGTGGATAACCTCACATTTATCGACATTATACTGCATCTGCCATGCATCTGCCCATTCACCAAGCCTATCCAAATCACCCTGCAGCCTCCTAGCATCCTCCTCACACCTAACTATACCCCCCAGCTTGGTGTCATCTGCAAATTTGGAGATGTTGCATTCAATTCCCTCGTCCAAATCATTAATGTATATTGTAAATAGCTGGGGTCCCAGCACTGAGCCTTGCGGTACCCCACTACTCACTGCCGGCCATTCTGAAAAGGACCTGTGTATTCCTACCCTTTGCTTCCTATCTGCCAGCCAGTTCTCTATCCACATCAATATTGAACCACCAATCCTGTGTGCTTTAAGTTCATATACTAATCTCTTATGTGGGACCTTGTCGAAAGCCTTCTGAAAGTCCAGATATAATACATCCACTGGTTCTCACTTATCCACTCTACTAGTTACATCCTCGAAAAATTCTATAAGATTCGTCAGACATGATTTACCTTTTGTAAATCCATGCTGACTTTGTCCAATGATTTCACCGCCATCCAAATGCGCTGCTATCCCATCTTTAATAACTGACTCTAGCAGTTTCCCCACTACCAATGTTAGACTAACTGGTCTGTAATTCCCCGCTTTCTCTCTCCCTATTTTTTTAAAAAGTGGGGGTACATTCATTAGCTATCCTCCAATCCTCAGGAACTACTCCAGAATCTAAGGAGTTTTGAAAAATTATCACTAATGCATCCACTATTTCCGTGGCTATCTCCTTGAGCACTCTGGGATGCAGATCATCTGGCCCTGGGGATTTATCGGCCTTTAATCCGTTCAATTTACCCAACACCACTTCCCGGCTAACCTGGATTTCACTCAGTTCCGCCATCTTATTTGACCTCCGGTCCACTGCTATTTCCGGCAGATTATTTATGTCTTCCTTAGTGAAGACAGAACCAAAGTAGTTAGTCAATTGGTCTGCCATGTCCTTGCTCCCCAAGATCAATTCACCTGCTTCTGACTGCAAGGGACCAACATTTGTTCTAACTAGTCTCTTTCTCTTCACATATCTATAAAAACTTTTGCAGTCAGTTTTTATGTTCCCTGCCAGTTTCCTTTCGTAATCTATTTTCCCTTTCCTAATTAAGGCCTTTGTCCTCCTCTGCTGGATTCTGAATTTCTCCCAGTCCGCTGGTAGGCTGCTTTTTTTGGCCAATTTGTATGCCTCATCTTTAGTTTTTATACTATCCCTCATTTCCCTCGTTATCCACGGGTGCACAACCTTCCCTGATTTATTCTTTTGCCAAACTGGTATGAACAATTGTTGTACTTCATCCATGCAGTCTTTAAATACCTTCCATTGCACATCCACTGTCAACCCTTTAAGACTCACCTGCCAGTCTATCTTGGCCAATTCACGGCTCATACCTTCAAAGTTACCTTTGTTTAAGTTCAGAACCCTTGTTTCTGACTTAATTATGTCACTCTCCATCCCAATGAAGAACTCAATCATATTATGGTCACTCTTGCCCAAGGGGCCACGCACAACAAGACTGCTAACTAACCCTTCCTCATTACTCAATACCCAGTCTCGAATAGCCTGCTCTCTCGTTGGTTCCTCCACATGCTGGTTTAGAAAACTATCCCACATACATTCCAAGAAATCGTCTTCCTCGGCACCCCTGCCAATTTGATTCACCCAATCTATATGCAGATTGAAGTCACCCATTATAACTGTGCTACCCTTGATGCACGCACTTTTATTTTCCTGTTTGATGCCATCCCCAACTCTAATACTACTGTTAGGTGGTCTGTACACAACTCCCACTAGCGTTTTCTGCCCCTTAGAGTTTCGCAGCTCTACCCATATCGATTCCACATCCTCCATGCTAATGTCCTTCCTTTCTATTGCATTAATCTCCTCTCTCACCAGCAACGCTACCCCACCTACTTTTCCTTTCCGTCTTTCCCTCCTGAATATTGTATATCCCTGGATGTTCATCTCCCAGCCTTGGTCACCCTGGAGCCATGTCTCCTTGATCCCTATAGCATAGTCATTAATAGTATCTGCACCTTCAACTCATCCACCTTATTACGAATGCTCCTCACATTGAGACACAAAGCCTTCAAGCTTGTTTTTAAAACACTTTTACCCTTTATACAATTATGTTGACAAGTGGCCCCTTTTGATTTTTTTCCTGGATTTGTCTGCCAGCCACTATTAATTTTCACCTTGCTACCACTTGCTTCTATTGTCATTTTATACCCCTCTTTCTCCCTGCTCACATTGCCATCAATGAAATAGATACTGATCTGCATTTTGTGATACTGCATAGAATTACAGTATAGTGCCTCTCTACTGTGGTACTTGGGAATCTTCAGGGTGTCAGCATTAATTGTTCTGATTAAATAAATCCATTCATGTCATCCCTATTTGCGATTGTAATGAGGAAGAAATTTTAAAACTCAGAGATCAGCTGCAGCACCAATGTGTAGTCTGCTGTCTCCCTTCTGTGTTTGTATTGGACTAACTTCTATTGTCAGAGGGCAGTTAATCTGGGGAACTCATTGCCACAGAGGGTTGTGGAAGCTGTCAGTGGATATTTTTAAGAGATAGATAGACACATTCTTGATTAGAACGGGCGTCATGGGTTATGGGGAGAAGGCAGGAAAATGGGGTTAGGATGCAGAGGTCAGCCATGATTGAATGGCGGAGTGGACTCGATGGACCGAATGGCCTAATTCTACTCCTATAACTTGTGAACATGACCGGATTGTGGCAAACCTTAATCTGAATGAGTATACTGCCAAGCAGCCTTGCAGAGGAATAGGAGAATGACATTGAGCCACTCAAGCATTCTGATCAACTGAACTTCAATTATGTCATCTACCTTTGCTCCACACACTTTCATCAACCTACTGTAAATGGACACATAATTCCGACCACAACTGGGAACAGCGTTGAGATGAGAACCATACATAATGCTCAGCACAAGGGCCAGAATGTCCAGAGGTTGGTTCTTAACTGTGCCCAGTGCTCCCTCCTGAACCGTGCTTGGGGTTAGGACCAGAACTATGCACAGCACATGATCAATTGTCAAGTTTATTCATCACATACACATTGCTCCAGGTACATTGATATCCCAAGGCTCATTACTGAAAACAACTGGTGCAGAAACTGGAGACATGTTTGTGAAACACATTCATTTGAGTGGCTTAGATTCTTTACTGTGCAGAGATACATGATGTAAGATTGTGATTTACTTAGTCTGGATGAATAGAGTTTAGTTGATTTTAGTTTAAAGATACAGTGTGAAGCAGGCCCATTGGCCCACCGAGTCCGCACTGACATGTGATTCCCGTACACGAGCACCATTCTACACACTAGGAGCAATTTACAATTTTTACCAAAGCCAATTAACCTACAAGCCTGTACATCTTTGGGATGTGGGAGGAAACCGGAGCACCTGGAGAAAACCCATGCTTGTCACTGGGAGAACGTACTAACTCTATACAGACAGCACCCTTAATCAGGATCGAACCCAGGTCTCTGGTGCTGTAAGGCAGCAACTCTACTGCTGCACTACCATGTTGTCCATCATGCCACAGTGATGCTGTTTTTATCAGCAGATGGTTCAAGGATTAGAGGAATTAGATTTAATATTTTGGGCAAAACCTAGAGGGGGTGGGAAGTTATTTTCTTTTTAGAAGAGCAGTTTTGATCTTGAAATCACTAGAATAGGGGTGGAGGAAACTGAACCAATACTGTACAAAATGAATAGGATGGCAATAATTTTGGGACTGTGGGAAAATGGGCCTGAACCTACTAGGAGCCAGCACAAATTCAATGGGCTGAAAGGCTATATGTGCTATAACAGGTCTGTGATTCTCCAAACAACTGGCCTTTTACCCATTAGGATCAATGTACGCACTTCAACGCATTGTATTCACCCTGCTTCAAACATTTTCTGCAATGTTATTTTATTCCTTTCTTCTTTATGTGCCATTGCTCTGTGGTTTAAATAGGCGAATTACATTTTTTTTCCAAATTTAGGATTCACAATGACAATGATCATACATTTGCCCTCTAAGTCTCTCCCCAAAATCGAATTATCTTTCCTTCCCTACATATCTATGGTGAGAAGACAGGATCGGGGTACTGAATGAGGATGATCAGCCATGATCACAGTAACTGGCAGTGCTGGCTCATAGGGCAAAAAGGCCTACTCCTGCACCTCTTGTCTATTGTCCATTGTCTATTGTCTATACAAATATATAACCATATAACCATATAACCATATAACCATATAACAATTACAGCACGAAAACAGACCTTCTCGGACCTTCCAGTCCGTGCCGACCATTTATTTTCCCCTAGTCCCATCTACCTGCACTCAGACCATACCTCTCCATTTCCTTCCCACCCATATACCTATCCACTTTACTTTTAAATGTTAAAATCGATCCTGCCTCCACCACTTCTGCTGGAAGATCATTCCACACAGCCACCACTCTCTGAGTAAAGAAGTTCCCCCTCATGTTACCCCTAAACTTCTGTCCCTTCATTCTCATGTCATGCCCTCTTGTTTGAATCTTCCCGACCCTCAATGGGAAAAGCTTATCCACGTCAACTCTGTCTATCCCTTTCATCATTTTAAAGACCTCAATCAAGTCCCCCCTCAACCTTCTGCGCTCCAAAGAATAAAGACCTAACTTGTTCAACCTTTCTCTTTAACTTAGTTGCTGGAACCCAGGCAACATTCTAGTAAATCTCCTCTGTACTCTCTCTATTTTGTTGACATCCTTCCTATAATTAGGTGACCAAAATTGTTCACCATAGTCCAGAATTGGTCTCACCAATGCCTTGTACAATTTTAACATTACTTCCCTACTCCTATATTCAATGCTCTGATTTATAAAGGCAGCACACCAAAAGCTTTCTTTACCACCCTATCTACATGCGATTCCACCTTCAGGGAACTATACACAGTTATTCCTAGATCCCTCTGTTCCACAGCATTCCTCAATCCCTGCCATTTACCACATACGTCCTATTTTGATTTGTCCTACCAAGATGTAACACCTCACACTTATCAGCATTAAACTCCATCTGCCATCTTTCAGCCTACTCTTCCAAATGGCCCAAATCTCTCTGTAGACTTTGAAAATCTACTTCATTATCCACAGCACCACCTATCTTAGTATCATCTGCATACTTACTTATCCAATTTTCCACCCCATCATCTAGGTCATTGATATACATGACAAACAACAGTGGACCCAACACAGATCCCTGAGGCACCCCACTGGTCACCGGCTTCCAACCTGACAAACAGCCATCCACCATTACTCTCTGGCATCTCCCATTCAGCCACTGTTGAATCCATCTTGCTACTCCGCCATTAACACCCAAAGATTGAACCTTCTTAACCAACCATCCATGGGGAACCTTGTCAAAGGCCTTACTGAAATCCATATATCCAAAAAATATATATATATATTTTTTTTTAATTGCAATAGAAGGTAGACACAAAATGCTGGTGTACCTCAGCAGGTGAGACAGCATCTTTGGAGAGAAGGAATGGGTGATGTTTCGGGTCGAGACCCTTCTTCAGACTGATCTAAATTTCTAATGGTAATGATCTGCTATACCAAAACATGTAGAGGGAATTATAGAAAGGACTGGAAGGTAAAAATAAAAATCATCTATCATGGAACTGAACAAATTGAAACTTGTCTACCAGTGAAACAACAGCAGGATATTTCATTGTAACCAGTCTAATATGTTTACAATATATTCTCTCACTTCCAGAATTGTAAAACATTAACAAAAGTAGTTTAGAACAAACTGCCATAAGAGTCTATAATCCAATAGAATAAACATTGAATTCTCCAATATCAAGTGCTACCTCCACTACCCTTACTCTCTATTCCCTGCCCCTCACCCTGGTGCACAAACACTTCACCCACTCCTCTGTGACTGGAAGTTGTCCAAACCAATGTACCCTTTCATTGACACTATGCTGGTCTGTCCTTTGCTGACACGGCACTGGTAGCTGGAAATCTAGGGTTCCAGTGCCAAATCTTTAGTTTTCATTTCATTTCTGAACTGATATGGAGCAGGAGCAGCTGAGTTTCCCAGGCAGTTTCGTGAGGCCATTCGTTTCCAATGTTTTTTTGCTATTTTAAAGTGTTTCTGGGTAATATATAAATATTTATAATTGCTACTTTTTTCAATACCTTTTTATATGTTTTTGAATGTCAGAAACATTAAGAAGTGTTTAAAAATTAAACTGCTCTGACAGATGTCACAGCTGGGCCAAAGCTTTGCCATTCATCAATGGTTCCTCAAGGTGTTGATTGGGCGGGATTTGGTCTGATCCCAAGACTCCACTTGCACCCCACATGCCACACAGGCCTTTGCAGCTCAGCAATAGTACCACCTCAGCCAACAAAGTCAACTACACAATTCTATACTCCAATATAATTGGCAACTTCTGGATTATTGATCCAGAGACGAACCACCGGGTGGCGCCAGCAATGGATGCCTCGCCAACAGTCTGTCAGTCCCTTTCTTCTTCGTTGTTTTTCTAATATGTGTTAAATGTATGTTTTTAGTGTTCTTTAGCTTGTTTTATGTGGGAGGTGGGGGGTAGGGGAGGGGGTTGGAGGAAACTTTTTCTAATCTCTTACCTCGACGGAGAGCGATTTTTTTCCATATCGTATCTCCGTCCGCATTGCAGCCTAACATTGAGGAGTTGGCAGCCTTTGCTGGAGACCGACTTTGAGAGCTCCACCACGGGAGCCTGCGGACTTAACATCATGGAGCTCGCGATCTCTTCACCAGGGATCGACCTCTGAGTTCTGACCGCGGGTGCCTGCGGACTTTATCATCGTGGAGCTCGCTGTCTCTGGTCAGAGACCATCATCGGGAACTCCAAGCCGCAGGAGCTTCTACCGCCCCGATGCCAGAGCTTCGATCTCCCAAACGCGGGGGCTTCGACCGCCAGCTATGGGAGCTTCGATCGCCCCGACAGATGGTTCGACTGCCCCGAATGTGGGAGAAAAATGAGGGAAGAAGATTAGACTTTATTGCCTTCCATCACAGTGAGAAATGTGGGGAATCCACTGTGGAGGATGTTTACATTAATATTTATCTAGTTGTGTTTTTAGTATGGCTATATGGTAATTTGTATAACATTGTACCTTAATTGGTACACGTGACAATAAAAGACCTTTGAAATCTTTGAAACCCTTGTGTTGGAATTCCATCATGGTAGTTGGGGAATTTAAGTTCCAGTTAATAATAATCTGGAATTAAAAAAATAAATTATCATAATAAAAGCTGCATTTTCACAAGTGTCCTTCGGGGAAGAAACCTGTTGTCCTTGTTCAATCTTGCCTATACGTGACTCCAGACATGCTCTTGTGGTTGACTCAAAACTGCCTCCTCGATCCGCTGACAATTAGGTTGGATATTGGCACAATAAATATCGCACTGACGCCATATTCCATGAACAAAGAACTAAAATCCTTCTTCAGACTTAATCATCCGAAATTCTGATTGTGAGCATACATTGTCACAATGCGATATCAAGCACCAGTTTCTACAACATTAAAATCTGAAGATGAATAATGTAAAAAGTTCTAAAGCTCACATGTGGATTGCATAACCTAACAGATAACTGACTAGAAAACAAATAAAACTGCATATACTGGAATCTGAAAAAAATTGGGAGAGACTTGGACTAGAGGTCATAGACTCAGAATTAAAGGATGTTGTTTTAGGAAGGAGATGAGGAGAAATGGCTTTCTCTGCCTGCCCCGCCGTGTTAACCAACAGCCCTGGACGGACGGGACACTGGCCCGGAGCAGTGGAGTTAGCGCTTCTTCTCCATGCTGGCTGTAAACCTGGGCTGCCACTGCTCTGGGCCGGTGTCCCGTCAGTCCAGGGCTGTCGGTTAACTCGGCGGGACAGGCAGAGTTGAGCTGGAGTTTGTGCTTCTTCTAGATGGCTGTAATCCTGGGCCACCACTGCTCCCGGTGGGTGTCCCGCTAGTCCAGGATTACCCCAGACATCTGCGGAAAGGGATGGGACACTCGGGAGCGGACGGGGATTGTCTAGTAGCAATTCAACTGCGCTTGCAGCGTCGGAAACCCTGGTTCGATCCTGACTATCGATGAAACGCAGGTCTGTATCCATGCAGTAGCACAGCTGTGAGAATGTTTATCGAGAGTGACCTTTGACAAATCCCATGAATCCTTACGTTTTTCAGAATACAGAGCTCGCTTATACATGATAGTATTTTGTGCCATGGATGAGAAGGAAAGAAAGCTATTGGCTGCAATTACTGACTTGATGCTCTGTAGGTAAAGATTCAGCCAGCAGGGGAACATGTTGCATGGCAGTCTGAAAGGAAAGAAAAGCTGAAGCATTCATCATGCTGATATACTTTCATACCAACATTAATAGAGGGCTAAAATTAATAAAGGGCCAACATTAATAGAGGTCAATAGAAGGCAGCGGATAGGTTTGTGTTGTTCTCCCCTGTTTGTAAGTACAATTGATTTTAAGTAACATTGTTTTGAAAGATCCCTTTATTTAAAAGCTGATTGCTCATCTGGGGTACAATTGTAAAAAATGGTCATGTTACTTCAAGAGACAAGACAAGAGTCAAACATGTTTAATTGACAACAGAATTCTGATGTACAGCATCCAAACAGGTCTGTAAATGCAGTTTCATAGATAACATTTAATAAACAAAAAACAATAAATTAATAGCCCCAATCCTAGTGCAAAAAAGCCACAAGTCCTTAGCGCAACCAAAGACAGTCCATAATGTTGTGTAGTATTCAAGCGCCTGATGGCAAGGTTATTCTTGAACTTTGTGGTCACAATTTTCAGACTCCTATGCCATCTTCTCAATGGCAAGAGTTAAATAAGAGCACAGGCAGGGTGGTGTGGGTCTTTAATTTTACTGGCTATCTTTTTGAGGCAGCAACTCCATTAGATCCCCTTGATGATGGGGAGGTCAGTACCTGTGATGGACCAGACAATGTCCACATTTCATAATCACTTTGGATCCTGGGCATTTGACTTGGAGAACTTGCCACTGATACAACCCGTCAGTATGCTCCCTACTATGCACCAGTAAAGGTCAAGAGAGTATTTGTCGACATACCATATCTCCTCAACCATGACTGCTCTCCAGAGATATAAGGTTATAAGGTTATAAGGAATAGTAGAATTAGGCCATTCGACCTATCAAGTCTACTCCACCACTCAATCATGGCTGATCTCTCTCTCCCTCCTAACCACATTTTTCTGTATTCTCCCCATAACCTCTGACATCTGTACTAATCATGAATCTATCTATATCTGCCTTAAAAATATCCCCTGACTTGGCCTCCACAACTTTCTGTGGAAATATGTTTGTATTGAATTATAGCAGCTGGGGAATTTAAACTATTTTCGTTAATAAACATGAAATGTAAATGCAATATCATTTGTATTGATCGTGAAAATTATAGTATTTTGTAAAAATCTATGCTGTTCCTAGCAAAGCACTCAATGCAGGGACAGTTTGAGCCAACAATTCCCATATTTCATACATTTTAATGGAATGGTGATACAACTGGTGGAGCTACTGCCTCAGAACTCTAGAGAACACACCTACAGTGCTGTCTGCGTGGAGTTTGCATGTTCTTTCTGTGGCTTTCCCAGGTGTTCTAGTTTTCTCCCACACAAAGGATTATAGATTAACTGACACTGTAAATTGCATTTAGTGTCCAGGTGTGTGATAGAATATGGAGGGACTCGATGGGAATGTAGTGGATAATAACATGGATTCGTACACAATTGGTGTAAATGGGTGCTTGATGATCAATGCAAAGTTGGTAGATTGAAAGACTGTGATAAATGATTCTATAGCTCTAAGCAAATAAATATTGTAGACTTGCATTGTTTCTTCTGCTTTTGGTTATTTGCTAAATTATGATTTCTTAAAGGATGACTGCCTTGAACATTGCAGAAATGTTTTTGATTTGATGGTCTGTGGTTGACAATAAATCCACTCAAGTTGCTCATAAAAGTTGACGTTAGGTTAGTTACCTATAATCAATGTTCCCACCATATGTTAACATCCAATAAGATCTACAGGATTAAAAAGCCATGAATGACATGGACATGCTGAATGATCAATAACCAGAGGGTAGACGTGTAATGTTTGAGACCACGTAAGGCCGGCCCTGTTGTGACTAGCACAAAGAAAACACGTCCGACATCTTGTAAGTAAGGTTTAATCTCAACAACCCACGGAAACTTCTCGAAGGCCACCTGACCTTAATCACAAGGCACAGGCATTTATATTAAAGGGGCACTGCCATTTATATTACATATACATCACATCTCCCCTTTTACTATAATTACAATTCTCTCCCTTCCCTTAAATTACCTTACATCACCCCCTTCAACGTTGGTCAAAACTAATAGCTTGAACCTTTAATCAATTAATGTGGATAAGTACCCCCAAATAACACAGTGCTCTTTATACTACAAACTATTAAATAATTGCCCAACAATCTTACATAACAAGTCGTGTTGGGGGTTTTGACAATCGCCCACTTCCCATGCAAGTCGTATTTCCAACTCATTCTGCGTTGTATTTCTGTTGTGTGCGAGTGTGGCTTGGCTCGCTTTGAGCCGATTCCCCCATCACAGAACCTTGTGATGCGGCCTGTGATAGTTCCCTTGAGTATGGGAGACAAGCTCTTTCAGGGAGAGGGATTCCTCCTTGTAGGAGAGTGTTCGCACTTGTCTGCTGCGTGTTGCCAGTGCTATGTCGTACTCATGTCTTTTTAGCCTTCCCAGCCCTTGGAAAATCTTGCGGTTTTCCTCAATGATCCTCGCAGTGTGTGATGGGCTCGCACTCATGCCATCAACCGCCTCCTTTTGAACAAGAAGCCCTAACTTTTCACACATTAGATTCCTATATATGGGTTTCACATTCCCCCTCACTATTTGAAAGACAACCCTATGCTCTTTCTTACCTACTTTGACGTTCCCTTTTGCCTGCCCCACAGGCTTCATTGTATGTCCAGAGTATGACCTCAGTTGTCTTCAGTAAGGCAAGACCAGTCTTTCTGAACAAGTGCTCTGGCAGGATGTCCACTTGAGCTCCAGAGTCAAGTTTGAACTTAGTGTTCACATTGTTGATGCTGCACATCTGTCCCCATTCACGCGTCGACTCAATCACAGAGTCAGTCATGGCGTCAATGTAGAAGACATCAACATCATCATCCACTGGCTCAGGCAACGGTGAAGTGTTCATCTGGAACTCGACGTCGTGGACATCACGTTTCTAGTCCCAAGATTAATCTGATTAATCTAGTCTGATTAATCGGTCATATTGTCGGGGACGTGGGTGGCTGTTGGGCGCTCTATTTACCGGGCAGTCGGGGGATCTGGAAAGATGTCCAATCTCTCCGCAGGTATAACATCTCATGTACTGAGCACGGCAGTAGTTGCCTTTATGCCCGTGGGTGCATGACCGGCAGACAGTATCCTTACCAGAATCACGGATTTCTTTCTGTGTTTGTCTGGGTCACGAATCCCTGCCTCGGCCCCATGGCCGACTGGAACTTTCCCATTTCAAGTAATCAACAGTCTCTTCGGTGTCGATGGCGGTTGGGGCAATCTGCATCATCTGTTCGGCTGCTGCTTCAGCTATCAGACACACGTCACTGCATTTTTCCAGTGTTAAATCATCGCATTGTAGTAGTTTTTCCCGGAGTGGCTGGCTGGTGATGCTGCAGACAATTCTGTCTCACAGCAATGAGTCATGGATAATGCCAAACTCCTAATCTTTGGCTAAAGACTTCACTGCAGTCAGGTAGCTGGAGAAGGTCTCCCCTCGCCGCTGATTACATGTATTAAAGATATATCTTGAGACAGATAAGTTCTTTTTTGGTTCACAGTATGTCAGAAACGTATTCTTCAGTGGTTGTATTTTGTCAGTTTCTTCCTGGGCAAACGCAAAGGTCTCATAAATATCCTGAGCTGCCGGCCCGGCTACGTGGAGGAATGTTGCACACCAAATTTTATCTGGTTTATTTGTTAGTTCTGTTGCCGCCTTGTACAGCTGGAATGCCCTTATCCAGTCCTTATAATTCTTCACCAAGTTTCCTTCCATGGAGAGTGGCCCCGGAGGCTTGAGTCCTGCCATTCTTTTCTTCAGTTTTTTTTCCCACTTCTGGCACCATGTAATGTTTGAGACCACGTAGGCCCTATTTGACTAGCACAAAGACAACACGTCCAACATCTTTTAAGTAAGGTTTAATCTCAACAACCCACGGAAACGTCTCGAAGTTCACCTGACCTCAATCACGACGCACAGGCATTTATATTAATTGGGGCACTGGCATTTATATTACATATACATCACAGATGGACAGAGTCTCTTGCCCAGATTAGGGGAATCCAAAATCAAAGGACATAGATTTAAGGTGAAGGGGGCAAGGTAACTTTTTCATACAAAGGGCAGTAGTTGAGGCAGGTACTATCGCAACATTTAAGAAACATTTAGACAGGTACATGGATAGGACAGGTTTAGAGGGATATGGGCCCAATGTAGGTAGGTGGGACTAGTGTAGATGGGACATGTTGGCCGGTGTGGGCAAGTTGATTTTGGGAAATAGATTTTAAGGAGAGTTTGAAAGGACTAAAGAAAGAAAAGGTTTGGGAAGTTTAAAAAAGGGCATCTGTAGTATCGAGCTTTACAGCGGGCATGTTTGTGGACGAAGATGAAACTGCACTAATACTTGAGAGATGTAGGAATGTTTTGAGAGCAGCAGTTTTTGAGGAAGTCATAAAGAAAGGGAGCAGCAAAAATGTGGATGATAAGGTAGTGGATAGGATATATAGGGTTAATAAGACTATTGTAAATAAAGGGATCTTGGGATTTCTTTGAGTGTTTGAAAATTAGCTGGTACTTGAACAAGACCAGACTAGAGTGATTATTTGTCATATGCAATGGATATGAACCGGAACATTGAAATGGTGAACATTGAACTTTTGAATTACCAAACTGAGTGGTATTTGAACCAATCAGTGTGCTCACCTATGTACACAGATGCTTCAGATTACTCAACAACATGTCGAATCTCCTTAAATCAATGAGAAGATAGAGGCGTTGATGATCTTTCTTTTAGATTACATCAATGTGCTGGGTTTAGAATAGGTAAATAATCAGAGATATGTACAGGAAACTGTTGATTTTCCCCACCTCTGACCTGCTGATGAAGATCAGTGCATGGTCCCTTGGCTTTCCCATCCTGAAGTCAACAATCACCTCCTTCACCTAACATTGCTGTGCTGGTACCACTTAAGCAGATAATCCTCTGTTCTCTGACTCATTGTTACCTTATATTCGTCCAATGACAATGGTATTTTTGGAGAATTCTGGCTACGCTGTCTAACATTTTCTGAAACGCTGTTTAGTTTAAATTACAATTTTATCTTTGTGTTGGCAATAAGTTATTAGTTTCTCAATGAATGCAGTGGAGGGAGAATTAGACAATGTTGCTACATTGATTAATGCCATTTGGAATAATAATAGAAAATGCTGGAAATACTTGACAGGTCAGTTCTGATGACGAGACTTTGAACTGAAGTGTTAGCTCTGATTCTCTTATCATGATGCTGCCTGACCAGCTGAGTATGTCACATGTTCAGATTTCCATTGCCTCCAATGATTTGATTTTCACTTGCAGTTGATATTTTGTATTTGTCTACAATTATTAGCAATATTACAAAATTTTGAGATTTAAAAAATCA
Source organism: Raja brachyura (assembly GCA_963514005.1). Next base: position 106,403,574 of record OY740783.1, on the reverse strand, counting down.
AGTCTGCAATTTATCCCATCAGATAAAGCATAAAAGGAAGTTTAATTTGACACCTAATTTACTTTCATATCATCAGTATTAAGAAAGTTATGGCCATTTTCATACTCGGAAATCTTGCTCCCCATTGCCTTTCAATTGACTTAACTCAAAAGCTGTGATCTGGAAAAGTTAAAAGCCCATAACTTTCTTAAAAATTAAGAGAACTCAATGAAATTTTCAGTTATTATAGATTGAAGCATTTTGAAACAAATATTAAACAATCTTACTTGGATGACCTGAAATTAAAGCATATAATTAGTTTGTTATCTAATTGTTAGCTAATTACAAAATTCAATGAGTAGATCTAAACATCTATCCATTTCTTAAGAAAAGATAAACTTTTTTTTAATTGCCTAAGTGTCCAAATAACATTCACACAATAATCCACAATATAACATAATTTTTAAATCTCATTTTCATTAATTTCTGAGCCAAATGGAAGGAATTTAGTGTTTTATGCCTGTAAATTAATGGCCATTTAAATCAACTGTAAATAAGCAATTTACAAACTCTAAAAGTGTTCAACACATTTTAATGATAGCACAAGGTATTACATACATCCTCAAATACTGGCTACGTTCTTCTAGTGAACCGTATCCAGGAAGGGGAAGGCGTTATGATTGATGTTAACTAGGCGGGGTTAATGGTACTGAGGTAACTATGTTATTGGTTGCATGCAAAACCATCTACATCCTTCCCCTTAGAAAATTTAAAAGAAACAGACCGTTGTCACTACAACAGAATTAAACAGAATCGCCATAACGAACAGGTGGCTTGCTGATCCGGCCCGAGCGCGTACGGATGCCTCCCCCTTCCCCCGGAGGAGCAGAAAAAACAGGGGGACCCGAGACAGCAGGGGAACCAGGGATGGGCGGTGGGGTTGGAGGAACAGGAGAGGGAGAACCGCGACCGCCAACAGGTGACCCGCGCAGAGGGGAACCGGGCGCTCGATATGGGGACCGAGGCATGCAGGGAACGCTGGCTGGGACAGGAGCCGGCTGCTGGTATGAGAGCGGCGGGGCATAGGGGCCCGGGGCCTGCGGCTTCGGCTCATTAACCGCAAGCAGGTGTTGTCGGCTTCTACGGTAGATGGTTCCCTCATAGTCGACCAGATACGAACGAGGTGAGTCGGCCACCCCAACCACAGTAGCCAGACGGGAGTGACCACTGGCGGTTTGCAATCGAACAACCTGTCCAGGCAACAGAGGATCGAGTGGTCTGCACGACCGATCGTGGGAACGCCGCTGGCTGTCATGTTTCTCTTGAATGCGCCTCTGCACAGAGGCAGGCTCCAGCACCCGAGGTTTCAGCTGGCGCTGGGCAATCGGGATGGTAGATCTGGTTGTTCTGGACATCAGACGCTGAGCAGGGGACCCCATGGCCGGATCTCTGGAAACATTCCTGAGGTTCAGGAGATCCAAATACAAATCAGAGTTAGACAGTCTCGCTTGTTCCATCAGAAGATTGGCGCTGCGGACGGCCCGTTCAGCAAGGCCGTTGCTCTGTGGGTACTCCGGGCTGCTGGTGAAATGCACAAAATTCCACTTGTCAGCAAAACTTTTGAACTCACGGCTGGTAAACTGCCTGCCATTGTCAGTCTGCAGCCTGACAGGGGACCCAAACGTGGAGAAGTGTTTCCGCAGCTTCCGGATCACCATCTCCGACGTGAGGGATGTCAGCAAATCCACCTCGAACCAGTTTGAGTACGAGTCGACCAGGACAAGGTAGTGGTTACCGCGCCACTCGAAGATGTCGGCAGCCAGCGAGGACCAGGCCAAGATCTTGGCACGCACGGTTTCCCAGCAGGGTAACACAGTCAGAGTTCAAAACATAAAAAATCAAGTTTCTCGTGGCCTTCTGTAGCCTGCAAGTTAAAGTGGCCCTCCCCACAGGCCTGAGAATTTCTCCACCATAGGCGTGTAGAGTAGCATTGTCAGCGACCAAGGCCTCATTAGTCCTTATCTTGTTGAAAAGATTTATTGACAAAACATTGACCTTTGCCCCAGTATCTAACTTCGCAAGGAAGGTTACATTGTTGACAGTCACAGACACGGAGGGATCAAGACATTGGCCAGGTGCCTGGAGGAGGGTAAACACATTCGAATCCTCGGGAGAATTAATTGGATCTGCATCATAGGATTCAGCAACATCGGGCTGTGGGTTGGAACAGCTATCAGATTGTTTAAGCATGTTTAGACTGGGTCTGGAAATCTGTACCTGTCTCCCACGAGAACGGAATAAGCGGCAGGCCCGAGAATATCTGCTCCATCGTTCGCTGGAACACCTCACTAGCGGAATTGATGCCGAATGGCATTCGCAGGAATTTGAATCTGCTGAATGGTGTGGCGAAGGTTGTCAGGTCGGAAGATGCTTTGTCCAACGGGATCTGCCAGAACGAGTTCTTAGCGTCTAGGACCGAAAAGACGGTGGCTTGCCCGACCTGAGCCTGTTTCTTTCTGGTCTCCACTTGGAGGCGTGGGTTCGAATCCCACTTCTGACACCATGTAAATAAGCAATTTACAAACTCTAAAAGTGTTCAACACATTTTAATGATAGCACAAGGTATTACATACATCCTCAAATACTGGCTACGTTCTTCTAGTGAACCGTATCCAGGAAGGGGAAGGCGTTATGATTGATGTTAACTAGGCGGGGTTAATGGTACTGAGGTAACTATGTTATTGGTTGCATGCAAAACCATCTACATCAACTATCGAGTGGGTTTTAGTGGAATGTGGTGGATTGGAACGTTGCGGTTAGCGGTGAAGTCGGGAGGAAAAATATTGTTTGTTCATACATTTTTTGGGACCCCATTTCGCAACATAAAAATATTATTAAAGCCTCCCGAAAAACCAACTTTTAATATAAAAATAAACTATTTACCTTTTCTTCTCCCCTACGCAAAATCCTTCTGGTTGTCGGTGCTCACGGCTTTTGAAGGAGATTTTTAAATTACTCTAGATAATAAATAATTTAGAGTAATTTAAAAATACCTTCATTCATGAAATGTCGGAGCGATTTTTCTTCCGCAACCAAATCGCCCGACATTCATCGATTTGTCCTGCCTGTGGAAAAACGCACTTTAAGCCCGCCCCCCTCTGAAAGGCGCCAAAGCCGCGCACACGGGGAGCGGCAGAACTGCAGCGCTGCTCAAGGTAAGTTTTGCAACCTACAATTATTATTTGCAACCAGAGTGAAGATGATTGACTGGTTCCTCCTATGGCCACAATAGTGATGTAACGGTTGAAGGTCACTGACATTGGTTTTAAACACAATTGGTTAAAGTTACTCTACTGTGGTTTCTCTTTTCCTGCACTTTTTAAATAGACTGGTTTCAGAGTGTTCGGTATGAGTGTTCTCACTCATGCCACCTCCATTGAATGGCTGAGAACATTTTAACATGTTACTTTAACATGAGATGAGTTATAGAGATACATAGTAGCTGAATTATAGAGTATTTTGGTTACGTTAATTTAGTTTGTTTGTAACTACAAACCCTGTCTGAAGAAAGGGCTCGACCCGAAACGTCGCCTATCTCCTTCGCTCCTTAGATGCTGCAGCACCCGCTGAGTTTCTCCAGCTTTTTGTGCAACCATTCACTGACAAATGCTCTTTCATTTATTGTGCAAAGTTACTCTACTGTGGTTTCTCTTTTCCTGCACTTTTTAAATAGACTGGTTTCAGAGTGTTCGGTGTGAGTGTTCTCGCTCATGCCACCTACATTGAATGGCTGAGAACATTTTAACATGTTACTTTAACATGAGATGAGTTATAGAGATACATAGTAGCTGAATTATAGAGTATTTTGGTTAAGTTAATTTAGTTTTGTTTAGAGGTACAGCACGGAAACAGATCCTATGGCCCACCGATTCCGTGCCGACCATAAAATTTACAATTATACCATGCTAATTGGCCAACAAACCTCTTCATCTTTGGAGTTTGGGAGGAAACTGGAGCTCCCGGAGGAAACCCACTCAGGTCATGGGGGCTCTGTGCGGTGGTACAAACTAATTGCATTAATTACAAATGCAATATTTCCAATCTCAGATTACTTGTGGCCCTTGTGGTTAAAGGGGTCAGGAGGTATGGAGAGAAGGCAGGTACAGGATACTGAGTTGGATGATCAGCCATGATCATATTGAATGGCCTACTCCTGCACCTATTTTCTATGTTTCTATGTTTCATTGCTACAATGACATCATCCATAGTGACTTGTTCTTCAACAAGAAAGATGCGTGTTTTTGGTAAAGTTCCATAATTCGTATCCTTTTTCAAGCACAACTGAAAGTGTCTGCTCAGGCAGAAGGGTTCCGTGCATTTTGTAGCTAACATGGTTGTACAAATTGTGGTATAGGTTCTGTGCGTTACTATCAGGAAAGGTAAATGTGAAACATTACGAAGGGTTGTACGGCACCTAAGGTAACAGCACCTGATGCTGGCAAGCCCAGTTTTCACAGCACAGGAATGCAACACGGCAGACAAATGGTTGAATGACAACTTCTTTCAGCATTGATTCACAAATATATCCAATGCCATTTCTTGGATGTCAATCAATGAATTAGTTTGACTGTGCCTCAAATTAAAGTACAGCTTCTGACAATGATCATACACTATTCCCGAGTCTCAGCATCACAATATCCTGTCTCTCATTCCCATGCTATGCAACAAATATTCTACCATATATTCTTGTGATTTTATCTAACTACAGAGCATTATTTGACTGCCACTATCCCCAACCACTATGAACACTATGAGACAGATTCTGAGCTACAAATGGCTGCTGCAAAATGTGATGAATCTTTCAGAATTGCCCTTCCCTCAGGCCCCCAGCATGCATGCTGTATGCAGGACAACTTTAACCATTGCCCCATGGTCTTTGGTCAATTGGCCCTGCAATACTGAGACATCTTTATGGAATTGTTGCTGTTCTGCACAATATCTATGAGGCAAACGAGCCTCAGAAACATGCCATGTCAATGCCTTGTTATTGACCGAATATGGGTGGCGATAAGCCAACATACAGGAGAGAATTCGAACACCTGGTTAATTAGTGCTACAGCAACCCCTCCCTCAATGCCAATAAAACCAAGGAACCTTTGGGCCTGTCCCAGTTAGGCGATTTTTTAGGCGACTAGCTTGTCACCACGTGTTCGCCAGTAGTTGCCGGGCGTAGTCTCCTCAGTCACGCAAAAAGTCATAGCGTCTTTCTGGTCGCCGCTAAATTTTCAACATGTTCAAAATAATTTGCCGACAGTGGGTTTGATGCCAATGAGCACAGCTTGACATCTCCTGATGTAGGTGCTGTCATAGGTTGTCGCCAGGATGACATAAGTCGTCGCCGGTTTTTCAGCGACCTGCTAAAAGATCACCTAGTGGGACAGGCCCATAAGTGTTGTCTACAGAAAGGGGAATTTGGAAGACAATGCGCCAGCTCTCATTGGTGGGTCAGTGATTGAGAGAGTTTAGTTTAGTTTAGAGATGCAGCACGGAAACAGGCCCTTCTGCCCACCGAGTCTGCACCGATCAGCGATCCCCGTGCACTAACACTATCCTACCACCACAATTGAGGGACAATTTTACATTTATACCAAGCCAATTAACCGACAAACCTGTATGTTTTTGGAGTGTGAGAGGAAACCGAAGATTTTGGAAAAAACCCACGCAGGTTACGGGGAGAACGTACCAACTCCGTACAGATAAGCACCCGTAGTCAGGATCGAACCTAGGTCTCTGGCGTTGTATGGCAGCAACGCTACCGCTGTGCCACCCTTGCCACCCGCATCAAATTTCCTGGGGTTAACCTCAGATGGCCTGTCCTGGGCCCAGCACAAAGATGTAATCATGAAGAAGGTATGCCAGTGTCTTTACTTTCCAATCAGTTTAAAGAGATTTTGCCATGTCTCTGACAAACTTGTACAAAACTACTTTAGAAAGTATCCTGGCTGATTGCATCAGGGCCTGGTACAGAAATGCAAGACACTGCAGAGTCATGAACTTAGCCCAGTCCATCATGGAAACAAACCTCTCCACTATTGAAAACATCAATATGGGGCACAGCCTTAAGAAAGTTGCATCTATCGACAAGGAACTCTACCATATAGGCCATGCCCTGCCCTCTTCTCATTGCTATTGTCTGGCAGGAAGTACAAATTCCTGCAATCGCACACCAGCAGGTTCAGAAACAGTTACTTTCCAGCAACAACCACGTACTTGAATGAACCCACACAACACTAATTTTACTTCAGAGTCATGTGAGTGATTCCGTGAAGAAGCCCCGCCAGACCGCATGCGCGTCATATCGTCGTTCGCATGGCGAAGCACCGGACGGGCAGGGCATAGCTCCTGCCGGCGGTAAGTTTAAACCTAGAAGGTAAGTTTTGTATTACTTACCGGGGTATGCTGTTCGAGCAGGAACCTCTCTTCACAGAGGTTTCCTGCTAGACTTATGGCGAAGGCTGGCGAGTGAACCGGCTATGGGCTGTGGGGAGACCCCGGTTCCGACCGCGGAAGCGGATAGTCGGTAGTGGTCGGGTTCGCGATTCCAGCAACTGACACGGCGGTCAGTGGCTTCCAGCCTGCTGTGATGCCTGTGTAGGGGCAAATCAAGCAGGAACGCGGTATCACCACCAGAGTCGCTGACAGTGCTGTCAGCGGCTCACAGACATGGTGGTCCCCAGGCATGGGGTGAAATCACCGATAAATCGATCCGCCTTATTAGACTCGGGCTGCAAGGGTTTCCCCTCTGGTAATTACTGGGTATTTGAAAGGGTGCTGTTGTCATTTTAACTCTTCACAGGTGGAGCTCCACACTCCAAAATTAATGTAATGAACACAGCACAGAAACCCGCCTTTCAGCCCAGGATGCCTGGGCCAAACCTGATGCCAAATTATGGGTTAAATGGTAGGATATAAACTGAAAGAATTTGCCACAGATGTTTGTACACAGTGGGATTCTAAGTGAGTGATGTGGAAGTACATAAATTTGTGCAAAGGATATTCGCAGGATTGGAGAATTACAAGGAGAACAAGATGATACCGAATCTGTCACAGCGCCGGCCTACGGAAGAGCCCGCGCTAGCAACACCTGGTGACAGGGCTGCTTAATGCGTGACAGCACCAGCCTGTAGGAAAGGTCGCGCCAGCAGCGCCTGGGAAAGGGCTGCTTCATGTCTCCCTGTTGGAGGGGGAGACCATGACGGGTCAGTGTACTGCTGATACCGAATCTGTCACAGCTCCGGCCTATGGGAGAGCTCGGTCCAGCAGCATTTAGTTGACAGGGCTGCTTAATGTGTGACAGCGCCGGCCTGTAGGAGAGCCTGCACCAGCAGCGCCTGGGACAGGGCTGCTTCATGTCTCTCTCTTGGAGGAGGAGAGCATGCCAGGTCAGTGTAATTCTGACGCCGAGTCTGAGGGTATAGCTGTGGAGCATACCCCAAGGGAAGAAGGGCATGATTCAGAGGTACCATTCCTGACAACAAAGTTTGCCATCCCAACAGAATGTTCCAAACTGGTATAGGTCCATTGGGGGCCGTATCAGCGCAGGTATCCTCAGGGACCTGCGGCAGCACCTGTTTAGGGCTGCCTATGAATCGCCCTCTCTGCGGAGGGGAGTGCGAAAGGTCAGATGTAACTGACTCCAGATTCTAAAGATGTCGGTGGAACATACTGGAGCTCATGCGTGCCGGCAGTGAACAGCGTTAACAGGGGGATATGAGAGCCAGCCGCTGAATCTTCTATTCAGGTAAGGCCTATTCAACAGGAAAAACCTGGCTGTCGGATCAATCAAGGCCAACGGCGGGCAAAGGTTAATCGTTTTAGAATGCACCCCAGGCGCTCATCGGCAGTAAGCGGTTCACTGAAGCTGGTGGCAGCATGACAACTGGGCAGACGTTCCACGCACCCTACCAGCCCTACTCAACAAGGTGGGTCTGGCACTTCCGAAACATGGATAAGTAGACCACTCACAAGTTGGTAATATTTACACTTGTTTGTACAACACACAAATGATAAAAGGATCTGCTTAGAGGTATTTAACCATGTAAAACTGCATAATACTAGCATTTCAAGATAGTTTGGGATTATGGCCAGGATTGTCTTTTAAGACAGGCTCGGAAATCGGGCCAGAGTTATTGTACGAAGCACCCATGGAATTTTGTAAGGAGTGGCCTGTTCATTATGAAGATGAACTTTCCGAATAGGAAACTTCTTTAATGACTAACAACAGATTCATAAGGGTCTCAAAGATCCATTCTATGCAGTTCCCATTACAGAGATTATCGGCGACATAGGAAATTATCAAAAGGCAATGATAACTGTACTAATAACAGTAAAACATTGCTAAATGGGATAAACTATTTACCTAGGTTATTTAACTAATTAATAAAATCAGTGTTTTGACTCAGAATTTAAAAACACTTGTTATGTCTTGTCTGGATGAGATTCTAAAGCTGTATTTGTTAAAAAATTGTCTGTTTCAACCTCAAACTATATTTGAGAAATTGGGCTCATCCATCCAGTTAACTTTAAGTTTTTACCAAATAGACTTGTTGGTCATTGGGATTTACCTTTAACTATTATTATTTAGCATATGACTCCACCCTGTGGCAAGAGATTGGAGTTATAGAAACCTGTTATAAAGCTGACTTCTATTCATCAAGTGTAATTGGCAATGTAGTAGCTGAGTTTCAGCTGTGCAAGTCGGGGAACTGACATCGTGCAAAGTAGCAACCTCTCAAATGACATTGTAGATGATAGTGCATGTCCCTTTAATTATAGATTGTGTAGCTTCACTGACCACTCCCCTTTTAACCAGTATATCAATGTCTCTCCATCCCCTGGTACCTCCTCTAGTAGTTTGAACGTACAGACCATGTACAGCTAGGACACTAGTGCATATGTAATCAATAAAGTATTAGTAAAGAAACACTGTGTGAGTGCGAATCCTTTACATGGTGTCAGCGGGTTCTACGCCCACGCCTCCTGTTTCTCGCGTTTAATTTTTTTTGCCCCAGTTACCCTTCCCGGTCGGATCATGGCTTCCTCCTGCCGCAAGCCAGAACCTCTGGTCTTTGACGATGACATCGCTCACCGATGGAATGCGTTCCGTCGGGACTTCCAGCATTATAGTATTTGAGTATAGGAGCAGGGAGGTTCTACTGCAGTTGTACAGGGTTTTGGTGAGGCCACACCTGGAGTACTGCGTACAGTTTTGGTCTCCAAATCTGAGGAAAGACATCCTTGCCATAGAGGGGGTACAGAGAAGATTCACCAGACTGATTCGTGGGATGTCAGGACTTTCATATGAGGAAAGATTGGATAGACTCGGTTTGTACTCGATGGAATTTAGAAGATTGAGGGGGGATCTTATAGAAACCTACAAATTTCTTAAGGGGTTGGACAAGCTAGATGCTGGAAGATTGTTCCCGATGTTGGGGGAGTCCAGAACAAGGGGTCACAGTCTAAGGATAAGGGGGAATTCCTTTAGGACCGAAATGAGGAAAACATTCTTTACACAGAGAGTGGTGAGTCTCTGGAATTCTCTGCCACAGAAGGTAGTTGAGGCCAGTTCATTGGCTATATTTAAGAGGGCGTTAGATGTGGCACTTGTGGCTAAAGGGATCAGGGGGTATGGAGAGAAGGCAGGTACGGGATACTGAGTTGGATGATCAGCCATGATCACATTGAATGGCGGTCCAGGCTCGAAGGGCCGAATGGCCTACTCCTGCACCTATTTTCTATGTTTCTATGTTTCTATTATGTGGCTATCGTTCACCCAGCTGCTCCCGTTGCAGTTAAAGCTTCACTGCTTCTGAATTTGGCCGGCTCTGAGGCTCTCGAGCGCTCTGAATCGTTTGAATAAGGGCAAAATGAGGACCCCACGGACCTGGATTGCCTAATCGGGAAGTTCTCTGAAATGTGCGACGTTCCCACCAACTCTATTCTGGAGCGCTTTAAGTTCTTTGCTCGTCGTCAGAATCCCGGTGAGTCTATCGGCAACTATTACGCTGCCCTACGGCATCTGGCTAGACGGTGCAAACTGGCTGACGTGACCCCCGACACCCTAACCCGCGATGTTTTGGTGTACGGTCTGCGGAATGAAAAGTTGCGTTCAGAGCTCCTATGTAAGCCGGACCTGACCCTCCATGGTGCTCTACACGCCTCCAAATTGTCGGAGGCTGTCACCTCTGCAGTGACCACATCTGACCATGAGGTTCGAGCGGCTACCGTTGCCACCCGCCGTCCTGCTCAGCAAGCTCGCCGTGGGGCTAGCTTTGCCTACAGCTCCAAGTCAGAGCAGCGTTGCCCGAACTGTAACTTTGTGGCTCATCGTTTCGGTGTTTGCCCTGCGATGGGAAAGACTTGTAATTTCTGCAACAAGCCGAACCATGTAAGGCCTATTCAACAGGAACCATATCTCAAGTGGATCTCAGATATGGCTTGATGTACCCAGCAACACTGAGAGTGACCTATGACAACGAGGAACACCGCTTCGTTAAGCATACTGATGCATTGAAGTTCGCTCAAGGCATACAGAAGAAGGCAGAAGAGGAGGAAGCAGACGATGAACCACGGGAGGAAGAAGACGACGACTGAACATTTTGGACTTTTATCATTAACCTGCGGTTATGAATTATTCATTGAGAAAGAGGGAAAATAATGGGAATGTAGTAGTGGTTTGGTATCAATTTGTAGAATTTCAATAATTCCCCTAACATAGTATTATTTATTATAATACTAATTACAATAGAATAGTAATTAATAAATAGTTTCATGAATAATAGAAATAATTACTAAATCCTTAAAGTTAGTACCCCACCCCAATATACACAGTATTCTAGTTGGGAGCTGGAATATTTAACATCTTTTTTAAACACGGAAGTCATTAGATTAATCGCCACGTTAGTGTGGCGTTCACTAACACATACTACACAATCTATCAGTGTAGTCTTTTTTTTCTTTGGGCACCCTTTTAACACTCTTTTCTCTTTTTTCACTTATATTTTCTATTTTTTTTAATATATTAAGTATTTGAATTTATATTATATATTATATGAATGTAATTATGAACAATACCGTATAACTATTTTAGGTAGACATGGATATGGATTATTGAGATTGGTAATTTTCGTCGGGTTGGCGTTTGGGTGCCTTGTTGAGCTGGAGGGGCCGAGAGGGCTACTCCAAAAAAAACCACCCTAATACTAAAATGCAAGATATGAATTTGAAGACTGGGGATGATGGAATCACTTTCTGTAGTTGGAATGTTAAGGGAATTAATGAACCAATTAAAAGGGGTAAGGTGTTAGCGCAGCTGAATAGATTGAAATCAGACGTTATTTTCCTCCAAGAGACGCATCTCAAAAGAGATGATCAATATAGATTAACAGCTAAATGGATTTCAAAGGTATATCATTCTTCATTTATACATAAATCTAGGGGAGTTGCAATAATTATTCGTAAAGGTATACCTTTTAAACAAAGTTCTATAATAGAAGATAAAGAGGGCAGATATGTAATAATTACAGGGGAATTATACTCAAAAAAAGTAATTCTTATGAATATATATGCTCCTAATTTCGATAACCCATTATTTTTTAAGAAAATATTCAATAATATTCCTATATCCACTCAACATAATTTAATAATTGGGAGCGATTTAAATTGCACTTTGGATAACTACTTAGACAGATCCTCAACAAAAAGGAAAGCTATTTCTAATTCAAGTAAACTTATAAATTCTTTCATTAATTCAACTAACGTTAAGGATATTTGGAGATTAGAGAACCCATCCGGACGAGAATATTCTTTTTTCTCGCCCGTATTCGGAACCTACTCGAGGATAGATTACTTTTTAATAGACTCAAAACTGCTTCCCTTTACGTACAATGCAAAATATCACAATATTATTATTTCAGATCATGCACCATTAACATTTAAGATAAAACTAAAAGATATATCTAATAAAACTATGACTTGGAGATTTAATCCTCAGATACTGAAGGACAAGGATTGTTGTAATCATGTGACAGAACAGATTAAATTATTCTTTGAGACAAACGACACACCTGAAATTTCACCATTGTTACTTTGGGATACATTTAAGGCATTCATGCGTGGTGCAATAATATCGGCACAAGCATATTTTAATAAAGAAAACCGAAAGAGGGAACAGAAGTTAGAAATGGAGATAAAACAACTAGACAATGAGAATATAAAACACCCTTCTAAGGAGTTAAGTAATAAAATTGCAATAGCAAAGTATAGACTAAATAAAATATACTCTAATCAAGTCATCAAACTTTTTCAACAAACCAAACAAGTGCATTTTGAATTTGGAGATAAACCGCATAAATTGCTAGCACGACAATTAAGAAAATTAGACGATGAAAAAACGATACATGGAATCAGATCAATGCAAGGAAATATATTGACCATACCAAAAGATATTAATGATAGATTTTTACAATATTACCAAAATCTTTACTCATCAAAATTAACAGGACAAACAGATGGAATGGAAACATTTCTACAAGAATGTCAAATTAAGAGTTTAGATCAGGAAGGGAGACACTTGTTAAATGCTGAAATATCAGTGAAAGATATCGCAGAATCAATTGGTTCATTAAAGAATGGAAAAGCTGCGGGGCCTGACGGCCTGAGTGCAGAATTTTATAAAAAATTTCAAGATCTGATCTCTCCAAGACTACATACAGTGTATAGACATGCATATGAACAAGGAAAATTACCAGACTCTTTAAATGAATCCACAATTACACTCATACCTAAGGTAGATAAAGATCTGGAAGATCCTGGTTCACATAGAGCGATTGCCCTTCTAAATACAGACCAAAAAATATTAGCTAAAGTTTTATCTAGGAGACTAAGTTTGGTGATTTCTAAATTAATACATTATGATCAAACAGGTTTTATTCCAAAACGCTATTCATCTCATAATCTAAGACGCCTGTTTAATATTATATATTCTAAAAGAATACGAGATACGGAATTAGCAGTCATATCGTTAGACGCAGAAAAAGCATTTGACCAGGTGGAATGGTTATATCTATTTAATATAATGGAAAAGTTTCAATTGGGGGATCAATTTTGTAAATGGGTAAGAATCCTATACTCAGATCCTACGGCAAGAATTCTAACTAATCAAATACTATCAGTTAAATTTAAACTCTTTAGGGGATGTAGACAAGGATGTCCGTTATCGCCTTTATTATTTGCCTTGGCGATAGAGCCTTTGGCGGAAAGAATTAGATCAGAACCTGAAATATACGGTTATAATACTGACACAACAACTAATAAAATATCCTTATATGCAGATGATGTTTTGATTTACATCACAAAACCTGAAATTAGTATTCCAATGTTGTTTGATGTTATAAATAAATTTAGTACACTTTCTGGATATAGGATTAATTGGAATAAAAGTGATATTATGCCAATAACTAATATAAATTTAAACATATTACAACAATATCCATTATCAATAGTTACTGACAAAATTAAATATTTAGGAATTAATGTATCTAAATCTCACAATTCATTAATTAGATCGAATTATCCTCAATTATTAGATAAACTTAAAAAAAATATTTTATATTGGAAAACACTGCCTATATCTTTGAGTGGTAGAATAAATGCTATAAAGATGGTTTTTCTACCACAATTATTATATCTGTTTCAAGCTATCCCTTTTTTCCTTCCGAAAACCTTTTTTAAAAAAATTGATAATATTGTTAATAGTTTTATCTGGGATTATAAAAATCATAGAATAAGTAAAAAACATTTATGTAAGTCAAAGATAAATGGAGGATTAGCACTTCCAAATTTTCTATACTATTTCTGGGCAGTACAGATTAAGAATATGAATTTTTGGTGGGTAAATACGGACCTGGAACCAACGTGGCTAAAGATAGAAAAGGAAGATTGTTTGCCTTTCAACGTAGATTCAATTATTTTTGCCCCAAAGGAAGTTCAAAAAAAAATTTATAGGGACAATCCAATCATTTATAATAATAGACGTATTTGGAAACAAATAGTCAAGACTTTACAATTAGACAATCTTTCATTTAGATTACCAATTATGAATAACCCATTATTTAAGCCCTCCACATTGGATGGAGGGTTCAGACATTGGGATAATTTAGGAATTACAAGGGTACAGCACCTCTATAGAAATGGAAAATTTCTTTCATTTCAGGAGTTACAAGATATCTACGGATTGTCTTCACAGCATTTGTTTAGGTATTTCCAAATTAGAGATTATATTAAATCTAATACACAGGATTTTAAAAATAAAGAACCAGGATTATTAGATGAATCGTTTAACTGGCATCCAACCACAGAAAAATTAATAGCTTATATATATAACATCATTATGGATAAGGAGAATCCAATAACTGAAACATATCGTCAAGCATGGGAAAATGAAATTGGATCACCTATAACCAAAGAAAATTAGGAAGAAAGTCTACAACGAATACACCGGTGCTCGTTAAATGCTAGACATATATTAATACAATTTAAAGTATTATACAGATTACATTATTCGAAAACCAAATTAAATAGTATATTTCCTAATCTCTCCTCTATTTGTGATAAATGTAAGAATTTAGAAGCAAATTTAACACACAGTTTTGTTACATGTCCTAAATTGAATTATTATTGGACAGAAATTTTTAAAGTTATTTCTGAAGTTCTTAAGGTTAAATTAGAACCTGACCCAAAGCTAATAATACTGGGAATTCCAGAGGCTAATTTGATATTTACACTAGATCAAAGAAATTTCCTTGATTATTGTTTGATATTAGGGAAAAAAATAATATTGAAATTTTGGAAGGGAACATTATCCCCAACAATTAAAATGTGGGCATCAGAGATGTTGGAGACGTTGCAGTTGGAAAGAATCAGATTTGTCCTTTTGGACAAGTATAATTCTTTTCAACAGATATGGTCTCCATATATACAGTATTTAGAGAAGTAGCTGTTCTTGGCATCACGGCTCGACTGGCACCCTGCGGGATTTGATGAAAATAATGTATTGGTATACCAGGATATATGCATGTCTTTACTGATATTATTATTTGTAGTTGTTTCATTTATAATATATTGTGTGGCTTTTAATTGATATATATACATAATATGTCTTTTTTCTTTTTCTTCATTTTTTCTTTTTCTTTTATACCAAATAATTATTAAGGAATTATAATTTTATTGATTAATAATGGTATTTCTCTTTACCCACTTTTATTTTCAAAAAAAAATAAGATAATAATCATTAGAGTACAAATATTGATTTAAGTTGATGTTTATAACTCAGTTTTAAACATTGAGAATTGTTTATTGCTAATAAAAAAATTATTCAAAAAAAAACAAGCCGAACCATTTCTCAGCAGCCTGTCGTTCTCGCGGTAATCCTGCCCAGCAACAGCGTAAGCCTTCTAATTACCTGGTACGGGATGATACTGTGTCTAGTTCTTATCATCCTCCCGAAAACCTCCCTCTGTCTGATTCCGGCTCTTCCCAGAGTGAGCTCAGCGTGTTTTCAGTTAGGAATACACCTGCTATGATAACGGACCCAACCGTGCAAGTTACTGTTAATGGTGCGACTTTCTCGGCCAAGGTCGATACAGGGGCCGCGACAAATGTAATGTCAACAAGCCTCTTCAAGAAGATAAGGAATAATGAGAGGATTACCACTGAGCGCTCCGTCCTTCGAGCCTATGGGGGAGGTCTGCTCGTCCCTGTGGGAAAAGCCACCCTGAACTGCGAAGTGCTGAAGACCGTTCGGCCCCTCTCTTTCTTTCTGATAGACGGAAAATGCGTTCCACTACTTGGTGTTCAAGCATGCCAGGACCTTGGGTTGGTTAATTTCCACCGGGACATTCGTTTGGTACAGCGACCTCTAGACCCGCTAGCCGAGTATCCTGATCGGTTCGACAATAAGCTGGGGATGCTCCCCTGCAGCTATAAGATCTCTCTCAATCCTGATGTGGATCCGGTTATACGCCCACCCCACCGAGTCTCCTTTGCTATGAAGGACCAAGTCGAGTCCACCCTTCGTGACATGGTGGCTACGGGCATTCTGAAGGAGGTGAGCGAGCCAACCAAGTGGGTCTCTACCATGGTCGTTGCGGCCAAGAAGGACAAAACTGAGCTTCGGATCTGCATCAACCCTAAAGACTTGAACCTGGCTATCAAGCGCCCACACTACCCTATGCGCACTGTCGAAGATGTGGCGGCACAGGTTGGCCCAGCCACGGTGTTTTCGGTGCTGGATGCAAAGAGCTCGTTCTGGCAGATACCGTTAGATGCACGCTCATCTTACCTAACAACTTTCGCCACTCCTTTCGGGAGGTTCCGTTTCCTGCGCATGCCGTTCGGGATCAGCTCCGCCAGTGAAGTCTTCCAGAGGACGATGGAACAGCTGTTCGCGGGGCTCCCATGCGCTATCATCGTCAATAATAGGAGATCAGAAGTTGATTGGTCAACTGAATTGATTTTCAATTTTTTTACCATAGGCCGATTGCTGACCCGGGCTATTTGCCCATTCTGTTTTGCGTCCACTTTAGCCTCCCCTGAGATAGAGGGGTTGCTATTGATTTTTTTTATTAGTGTAAAACATTAATACATTTGAATAAATGTCATGGTTAATGCATTGTTGATTATTCACTCATCCTGAGTCAATTGATGCAGTGAGACGCCGGGATTTGAATCTGTGGCATGAAATCACAGAGCTTTAAACTCTTCATGGAGTCACTCATGTGACTCAGAAGTAAATAGTAAGATTAAATGAGAACTTACCAGTTTGAAGTTTGATCTTTAGTTTATGAGGAGTTACGTTGGTGATTACGTGCCCTCCACGCCCAACCATCTCTCACAAAGGTCATCTGGTAGTTCTCAAGTTGCTGATCTTACTATGTTACTTCAATTACTGTTACCTGTGATTTCATACCGCTGCTTTGAAGATTGATGTGCATGCGGACTGGCGGGGCTTCTTCACGTAATCACCAACTCCTCATAAAATAAAGATCAAACTTCAAACTGGTAAGTTCTCATTTAATCTTACTATTCTACATCAGTAATCACTATCTATCACCTCTTGCACTATCATTTACTGTTTTCTTTTCTATTTGGGTATTGCACTGTTGTCTTGGTTTTTGTTTGCATGGTATTTTTTTTTCTTTAACTGTCTTGTAGAATCTATGTATTATTTGGGTGTGATTAATGTATATATGTTTTTGTTTTTATGTTGTCTATGTGCCTGTGATGCTGCTACAGCAAGATTATCATTGTACCTGTACTTAATCATATGTGTGCATATGACAACATATGACTTGACTTTTCCACTGATGGAGAGCACAGAACATTTCCCATTCGTGCTCAATGGAAAAATAAACTTCACAGTACCTGAGAGTGACCAGTTAGTGGAGCTGCTGTCTCACGGTTCTACTGAACTGGGCTTTATTCTGTTCTCCAATGCTGTATGTGTAGAGTTTGTACATTTTCCAAGTGATCACGTAGAATTCTTTCCACATCCCAAATAAGTGCGGGTATGTAGGTTAATTGGTCACTGTATGTTGTCCCTCATGTGGATGTGAGTAGTACGATCTGGAGGGAGTTGATGCGAGTATAGGAAGAAGAAAATAATTAGATAGTGAAATAGTGCTGCTAACTAAGGATCACACTCACAGCCTAGGCACTGCCATCTATGGTCTATGCATAGCAAACGGTCTATGCTAATTTTTACACAGGATACATGGGGAATATTGTGCATGAAAATGCTTTGACTTATCACATCATCTCGTAATAGCAGGCTTCAGTAAGTGGTTGCCAGATAAACCACAAAATTTGTCATCATTGATCAGTATTGAACTGTACAGCACAGGGACAGGCCCTACTCCCCACAATATTGGCATTTGCCAAACATGATGTCAAGTTAAACAAATTCCATCTGCCTGCATGTGATCCATATCCCACCATTCCCTGCATATCTATGAGCTTACATAAAAGCCTTTTAAATGTTACTGTTGGATGTGTTTTCGCCACCACCCTGATAGCTTATTCCTGGCGCCCATCACTCTCCATGTAGGATATCTACTCAAATATATTTAAACATTCCTCCACTGAGCTTAAAGCTTTTCCCTCCATGTCTTTCACTTAAGTTCACATCTCTCATGAAACCTGAAGTTGTTCAGGGTATTAGTGCATTTGACAGGCTTTCTTATAATGGGGTAATCTGGGGTAATCTGTTCCATATCCCTCCATTCCCTGCATATCTATGTGTCTACCTAAAAGCCTTTTAAATGTAACCATCACATGTGTTTCCACGACCACCCCTGGTAGCTCATTTCCATCCTGGAAAAAGGCCCCAAATCAGTATCCTATCGCTGTTTTTAATAATCAGGTCCTCCCTTAGCATCCAGCACTCCGGAGAAAACAATCCAAGTTTACGGCAACCTCTTCTTATTAGCCAATACACCCTAATCCAGGCAGCATTCTGATAAACTTCTTTGTCTCACTTTCCAAAGCCTCCGCATCCTTCCTGTAATGGGGCAACCAGAACTGCACACATTACGCCCAAATGTGGCTTAATCAAAGTTTTATAAAGCTGCAACATGATATCCTGCCTTTTAAACTCAATGCCGTGACTGATGATCTCTCGGTACATCAATGCTGTTTAGCGTCTTGCCATTAACTGTAAGCTCTCCCCTTACATTAAATCTCCCAAAGTGTAACAACTTATACTTGCTCGGATTAAACATCATCTGCCATTTCTTTGCCCACATCTATAATTGATCTAAATCCCATTGTATCTTTTTTCAGTCTTCCTCATTGTCCGTAACTCCACCAATGTTGTGTTGTCTACAAACTTACCAACCAGCCTTTCTGCATTGATATCCATTTATATATCACAAACAACAGATTTAGCACTCCAGTATTTTTTCGCAAAATCCAGACTTATTGTTTGAGAGATAATGAACATGGTCTCTCTTATTAACGAATGAAGAAAATGGCTGTCTTTTTAATGCTTTTGGCATCAAGGGTCAAGAGTCAAGAGTATATTATTGTCTTATGTCCCAGATAGAATAATGAAATTCTTACATGCTACAGCACAACAGAATATGTAAACATAGTACACAAGAGGATAAAAAAAAAGTTCAGTGTGTCAATAAGCAAACAATTAAAGTGCAATAATAATAATAATAATAATAATAATAATAATAGTATATTGTAGTTCAGAGCTTATATGTTGTTGTGTTTAATAGTCTGATGGCTGAAGGCAAGAAGCTGTTCCTGGACCTGGAAGTTACAGTTTTCAGACTCCTGTACCTTCTTCCCGATAGCAATGGTGAAATGAGTGCGTGGCCAGGATTGAGTGGGTCTCCGATTATGAAAACAACTCTTAAAGGGCCTGTCCCACTTTCACGACCTAATTCATGACCTCTGCCGAGTTTGCCATTGACTCATACTCGCAGCATGGTCATCACGAGGTGGTAGGTAGGTCGTAGCAGGCCGTGATGCTGTTGTAGGTAGTTGTGGCATCAAGTAGTCGGGGTGTTATTTCTAGCATGATTTTTAAAAATGTCCACGAGTAAAAAAGGTAGTGAATTAGATCTGGACCTGGAAGTTACAGTTTTCAGACTCCTGTACCTTCTTCCCGATAGCAATGGTGAAATGAGTGCGTGGCCAGGATTGAGTGGGTCTCCGATTATGAAAACAACTCTTAAAGGGCCTGTCCCACTTTCACGACCTAATTCATGACCTCTGCCGAGTTTGCCATTGACTCATACTCGCAGCATGGTCATCACGAGGTGGTAGGTAGGTCGTAGCAGGCCGTGATGCTGTTGTAGGTAGTTGTGGCATCAAGTAGTCGGGGTGTTATTTCTAGCATGATTTTAAAAAATGTCCACGAGTAAAAAAGGTAGTGAATTAGACCGTGAAAGTGGGACAGGCCCTTAACTAATGTTTTCTATCATCTATAAATCATATATAATTTATCCAATCTTTGAAACTTCAAAAGTGTACCTGGTGCTAGAATCTGCAATCCAACGTTAAACAAGAGAATTCATTGGCCAAGTTGATAAATGACGGAACAAGCGTGTTTAAGATTTTTTTTTTTTAATATAATTTTATTAGAGGCCATACGTATTACAAATAATATAACAATTTTTTTCAGATATACATATTACATATTTCCAAAGTTATATGAGTATTACAAAGCAATATATATAATCCTCAAATTTTTTAATAGTGAAAAGAAAAAAGAGTAAAGAAAGAATAGATGTTTAATTTAAAAAGTGTGATTATAATTTTGATTATATGTGAGAAGAAATTTTTTTTTTTTAAATTAAAAAAAAACAAAAAACCCATATTACTGACAAACAATTATTATACTTAAATTTTTTTTTAAAAGTATACATCTTAACAATGAATGGAACAATTTCTAATAATATATATATAGACGAGTATACAAATCTCGGATTAAACCTTTTCATCTGATCTTACCACCGGGTACTTGTTGAGTTACAATGCTGAGCCCAGCTACCCCTTCATATAATCAGTGAATGGAGACCATATTTGTTCAAAAAGTTTGTGTTTATCCATTAGGATAAACCTAATTTTCTCCAATTGCAACGTCTCCAACATTTCCACTGTCCACATTTTGATTGTAGGGGATAATGGTCCCTTCCAAAATTTTAATATTGATATGTTTAAGATTTTAATAGTGAGAAGAGTAGTCCAATTATAATGCACGCCAATAAAATTTGGAGCACATTTCTGGGACATAAATCAATGAAAGAGTCCTGATTGAAAAGCTTCTTCAAACCAAAAAAATAATGTTGGCGTACTCCTCAAAACTTTGCTGTGAATAGATTGATAGCTCCCTGATGAATGGAAAATTGAGGACTGATCAATTATTCCTCGGGTACATGGGGAACACGTTTAAACACATCAGGTTATAATTAACAGATACTTTTAACCTTTTATCAAAATTATCGATAATCAGATAATATTATGCATAAATACTATCAAGTCAAACCCAAATACAATAGGTAGAGCAAAGGGGAAGATACAGAGTGCAGAATATAGTTCTGAAATGTTGTCTACTCCTTTTCTCCATAGATGCTGCCTCACCCACTGAGATTCACCAGCATTTTTTGTCGACTTTTGATTTTTCCAGCATCTGCAGTTCCTTCTTAACCAAATACTTCTCAGTACGATCGTTCAGAAGCCTAATAACAGAGGGGCAGAAGCTATTCCTGAGCTAGTGGTGCTTACTTTTCAAAATTCTGTATCTTCTGCCCAAATGGAACTGGTGAAGAAGGAATGATGGGATGTCTTATTATATTGGCTGCCTTTCTGAGGCATTGTGAAATGTAGATGGAGTCAATGGTGGGGAGTCTGGTTTGTGTGATGGACAGGGCTACTTCCACAAATCTCTGCACTTTTTTTTCAGTCTTGGGCAAAACTGTTCTCAAACCAAGTAATAACCTAATCCTATTCCAATCAATGAGTTCATACAATGCTTGGTAATCAGTTGTGTAATGATCACTTGCATAGGAATGCATTAATTTGGTGTTTTTGGAAAGGAGTAAGAATAAAAGATTTCTGGGGGACAATCGAGTCATAATCATAGATCATTGTGTCAAACAACATGGACAAAGGCCCTTTCATAAGGTCATTTTGCAGCAGCTATCTGCAGCTCAGACTCTGGCTCTCAGGAAGTAAATAGAAATGGTGGAATAAGGTAAATACTTATATGTTCAGAGTGGTTGGGGATAGTGGTAGAGTCAAATAATGCTCATATTAGTAGTTAGATTAAATCACAAGAATATATGGTAGAATATTTGTTGTGTAGTATTGAAATGTGAGAAAAGACACTGTGATGCTGAGGCTCATGAATAGTCAGAAGCTGTAATTTACTTCAAGGCACAGTTAAACTAATTCATTGATGGACATCCAAATCATAAGATCGTAAAATCATAAGTTTAGGAGTAGAATTAGGCCATTTGGCCCATCAAGTCTATTCAGCCATTCAATCATGGCTGATCTATCTCCTAACCATATTCTCCTACTTTCTCCCCATAACCTCTGACACCCATACTAATCAAGAATATATCTATCTCTACCTTAAAAATATCCACTGACTCGGCCTCCTCAACATTCTGTGACAATGTATTCCACAGATTCACCACCCACTGACTAAATAAATTTATCCTCAGTCCACTGAGTCATCGGGCACCTGTTTACTCAATCCTACACTCATTCCATTTTATTCCCTCCACATTATAGTCCAATCCCTCCAGATTCCACCACTCACCTACACACTATGAGCAATTTACAGAGGGAAATTAACCCAAAACCTACACATTTTAGTGTTTGCGAGGAATCCATTCCAAACTGAGCAAGCCCATATGGTTACAGGAAGAATGTGCAAACTCCACAGAGACAGCATCATGGGTCAGGATTTAAAACGGGTCAATGGAGGTGTCGCATGAGGAAGTGGATTGCAGCCAAATGAAAGAAAACAGCCCTTTTTTGGAGGAACCAATGCACAACTGATTTTGTTAATTGGTTTCAGTGACCACCTTTGAAGTCTGACTTCTAAGAAAATATCACAGTGGTTGTATAAAGGGAGGATTGCTTTGTCATGACATTTTTCATAGCATCAAGACACCCCCTCATGTCAGATAGTCATGTTGTGAAACAGTACATACATATTCCCTTTGGCCCACAGAGTCCACAACAACTATCAACAACCTGATTTTACACTAACTTTACCCTAACCCATAGTTTCTAACCTTGTTCTGAAAATAATACCAATTAGAGGCACAAAATGCGAGGCAGATACAAAATGCTGAAATAACACAGCGGGACATGCAGCATCTCTGGTGAGAAGGTGTGGTTGATGTTTTGGGTCGAGACCCTTCTTCAGACTGATGTCAGGGGGGAGGGAGATAGATAGATAAGGCGAAGGTATGAAAACAGGGCAAAGGGAATAGAGATCAAGGAAAATGTAGAATAGATCATTGTTAGCTGGGAGAAGGTAACAACAAAGCAAACAGAGATAGAATGTGGTTGGAGACAGTAAGTCTGGTTAACATTCTTGCCATAGAGGGGGTACAGAGAAGGTTCATCAGACTGATTCCTGGGATGGCAGGACTTTCATGTGAAGAAAGACTGGATAGACTCGGCTTGTACTCGCTAGAATTTAGAAGATTGAGGGGGGATTTTATAGAGACTTACAAAATGCTTAAGGGGTTGGACAGGCTAGATGCAGGAAGATTGTTCCCGATGTTGGGGAAGTCTAGAACAAGGGGTCACAGTTTAAGGATAAGGGGGAAGTCTTTTAGGACCGAGATGAGAAAATCATTTTTCACACAGGGAATGGTGAATCTGTGGAATTCTCTGCCACAGGAGGTAGTTGAGGCCAGTTCATTGGCTATATTCAAGAGGGAGTTAGATGTGGCCATTGTGGCTAAAGGATCAGGGGGTATGGAGAGAAGGCAGGTACAGCATACTGAGTTGGATGATCAGCCATGATCATATTGAATGGCGGTGCAGGCTCAAAGGGCTGAATGGCCTACTCCTGCACCTATTTTCTATGTTTCTATGTTGGAGAACTGGGAAGGGGGAGGATGGAGAGAGAGGGTTACTTGACGTTGGAGAAGTTAATGTTCATACCGCTGGGGTGTAAGCTGCCTACGTGAAATATGAGGTGCTGTTCCTCCAATTTGCACTGAACCTCATTCTAACAAAGATCAGTGTGGGAATGGGAGAGGGAGTTAAAGTGTTGAGCAACTGGGAGATCAGGTAGGTTCAGGAGGACTGAGTTGAGGTGTTCAGCGAAATGATCATTGAGCCTGGGCTTGATCTCGCCCACATACAGTTCCACACCTGGAACAGTGGATACAGTAGATAAGTTTGGAGGAGGTGCAATTGAACCTCTGCCTCACTTGAAAAGCCTGCCGGGATCCTTGGATGGAGTCGAGGATACCTAGAGACAAAGTGGCCATTAGAAACCCACTTGTATTCGTCTGAATCTTGCCTGATCTGCCTTTAAGTAAAAAATAAATGCTACTATTTATGATTTTTTTTTAATGTGACCACCCACCCCCCAGACCAATTAAGTAAGTGAATCAATTAATCAATTCAACAGTGATGGGTGAATTAATTGTCTTGCGTGCTGACCCTGATTAGCAGTGGGGGTTTATTTAAAAGTATGTGAGCGACAATCTGAAATATCTATATAATTAAATATCTAATCTTGACCACTTCCTGTCTGCTGTATATTGATTTTAGAAAAAAATGCTACTTATATGGCTGTGATTTTTGGCCATCTTACTCACAGTCATCCTCCGCTGCGTAGGCCCCGAGGATTTTTCCCATCAATTAAAAATAAAATCGTTTTTTTAAAAATATTTTTATTTATTAGAAGCAAATGTACAAGAGTGGAACAAACGGCATATACAATTATACAGTTATTGTACAGCTTCAATTTTGACTTAGAAAAGAAAAGAGAAAGAGCAAGAAAGAGAAAAAGTGAGATGTGCAAAGATAGGACCCCTAGACTACCAAAGTAGTGTAGCCAAAGAGTGGGTAAAAGAAAAAAGAGAGGAATAGAGAAAAAAAAGACAAAAAGAAAAAGAGAAAAGAAAAGTGGTGGTATACCTGCCTCTCGTCCCTCCCCACCCACCTTACCCAACCCATAGCTATATTTAAATCCAAAGTTGTGGTGCGCCATATTATCATTGTAAGAAATCGGTGAAGGGTGTCCATGCCTTGGATCTGGTTTTTCTTCCATGACAAGTCTAATGTTTTCAAGACGTAGTGTCTCGGACATGTTTATAATCCACATCTTAAGAGTAGGGACTGATGTATGTTTCCAAAATTTAAATATTAGTTTTTTCGCAGTTATCAGGCCATAATTAAGGAAACATCTTTGAAATAGTGATAGCTCAGAACAGGGTTTTGAGGTATTTAGAGTGATCAGTTCCGTGTCGGGATCCAATTTTATTTTTAGTGTTTTAGAAAAAATTTCAAAAATTCCTCTCCAGAAATCATGTAACTTTATACAAGAGGCAAAGGAATGAGTTATAGTTGCTACCTGAAGAGACCTTGATCACAAATAGGAGAAACATTTTGAAAGATCTTATTCAGTTTAGACTTTGAATAATAGAGTCTGTGCAGTATTTTAAATTGAATTAACGAATGCCTAACATTAAGGGAACAGTTGTGTATGTATAGAAGGCTTTCCTCCCATCTGCCTTTAAACATTTTTAGGCCCAGTTCATCTTCCAAAGCTCTTCTAATTACTTCTGACAATGGGGTTTGTATATTTAAAAGGGTATTATACAGATATGATATTAACTTGTTTGAATCCGAGTTTTTATTCATACATTCATCTAGTGTGTCTGGCAACATATGTTGATAGTTTTGGATATATGATTTCAGATAGTCTCATATTTGAAGGTATCTAAAGTATTGGCTACCTTTCAGATGATATTTCAACTGTAATTCTTGAAATGCGAGAAGAGTTCATATCTCATAAAGATCTCCCAATTTTTTAATTCCTAATCTTTCCCAATGTATGAAAGTTTTGTCTAAAATAGACGGCTTAAACAAAGGGTTGTTGGCAATTGGTGAGAGAAGAGATACATTTATCAGTTTAAGGGTTGACCACTTGTTTCCAGATTCGTAGGGTACTGTGGATAATTGGATTTTTTTCATATAGTTTTCTTCAAATTTATTGGAGAGAGAAGGTCTGCGCCTATATTAAAAGGGGAACAATCCTCTCTCTCCATTATTAACCATTTTACCTGTTGGCATGTGTTGTCCATCCATTAGATTACGTTTTTAATATTTGTTGCCCAGTAATAGTATAAAAAATTGGGGAGAGCAAATCCGCCAATTTCTTTGGGTTTACATAGACGTAATTTATGGATTCTGTGTGTTTTATAATCCCAAATAAAGTTTGTGATCAGAGTCGAGTCTTTTTTTTTAAATTTGAGGAAGATAAATCGGTATTGATTGAAATAAGTGCAGGATTTGTGGAAGGAAGATCATCTTTATGGCATTTATTCTGCCTATGAGAGACATCGGCAGCATTTTCCAAAATGAGTAAGGGCATTTAGTTTGGTAAGTAATGCAGGAAAGTTTGTTTGAAATAGAGGTGTATTTTCTAGTTACGTGAACTCCAAGATACATAAATTTTTCCATAGCAATTCCAAAAGGGAATTTTAGAAGGTGTGTCTTGAGGTTTTATTGACATGATTTCGCTTTTGTTCCAATTTATTCTATATCCTGAAAAGGAACCAAATTCCTCTATTAGAATTAGTATATTTGGAATGCTAACTTGAGAATCGGTAATATAAAGTAATACAGCATCTGCATATAATGATTTATTATTAGAATATTTAGTATTATAGCCATGAATATTCAGATGTACTCTTATACTTTCTGCTATAGGTAATAACAGGGGTAATAATGCACATCCCTGTCTATTGCCCTGGATAGCTGAAATTTAGGTGAGATTATATGATTAGTCAGGATTCTGGCAGTCGGCTGGTCATATAGCAATTATATCCATGAAATAAAATTTTCTCCCAACTGGAATTTTTGCAATACAGTAAAAAGATATTTCCATTCAACTTGGTCAAATGCTTTTTCTGCATCTAATGAAACAATTGATATGTCTTTCTTTAACGTTCTATGTGAGTACATTATATTAAACAGGCGTCTCAGATTGTTAAACAAGTGTCTCTTGGGAATAAACCCAGTTTGATCAGAATGTATTAATTTATTAACGTATTTACTTAATCTTCTTGCCAGGGTTTTAGTTAATATTTTCTGATCTGTATTTAACAGGGCAATTGCTCTGTATGATCCCGGGTCTTCCAGATCTTTATATTTTTGGGGTATCAGTGTAACAGTTGATTCGGCTAAGGTTTGTGGTAGAGTCTGTTCTTTAAATGCATGTATATAATGGTTATGTAAACACGGGGAGATTATGTCACAAATTTAAAAATAAAATTTATTACTAAACCCGTCTGGGCCTGGTGTTTTGCCATTCTTCAATGAATTGATAGTCTCTTCGATTTCTTTAATTCTTTATTCAATCTCGTAATTGTGAAAGGTAACGAGGCCCCTAGAATCTTCTTCTTTTCATGTCCACCTTGTTACAAATGTTGGCCTTGCTGTCTGTGCTCCTAATTCATCACGTTCTACCACGCTAAGTGATGGAAGATTACAGTTATCAAGGAAATTTGTAATTTTTCTCGTTTCTGTTGATGTTTTGGATGTATATAAGTTTTGATAGAATTGGGCAGCAAGCTTTAAAGGTTGCAAATTTGTTTGCTCCCTTAACTTTTAACTTCCACTCACCACTCTTTCAATGTTACTTGTGACTATTTGATTTCAAGACCCCGTCTAACTTTTCATAAAGTGTTGATAACACTTTTACACACCTTAATTGTGGAAAGGATAGAGACAAGAAGAAAGGGAGGCTCCCCAAGGAAGTAAAGCCACAACCAAAGCTGCATTTTCTGATTCCAGTATCACAGAAGTAATATCGAAAATGAATGATGAATTGAAAAATGAAATGAAAATAAGATTTGGCAGTTTGGAAGAAATGGTGAATGGAGTTTCGACAAAATTGAAGGAAGTCCAAAGAAGACTGTCTTTGTTACAAGATGAACTTCGTGAACAAAAGGATGAAATTGATATCTTGCAAACCTGGGCCGGGAGAGAGATTTGAAGATTGAAAAACTGGAACGGAGAATGAATGAAAACACTCGAGCACTTCAGCAATACAAGACTAAAAATATGGACCTAGAAAACAGAAGCCGTCGTTTGAATTTACGAATTGTTGGTTTGCCGGAAGGTCAAGAAGGAGATAATGTTATAAAATATGCTTCCAAAATGATAAAGGAAACTTTTAACACTGAGCACAATGAAAACCTTCCGTTTTTGGATAACGTTCACAGGATTGGGAAGAAATCCGGTAATAAACCGAGACGTTTCATTATTCAGTTTCATTTTTGGCAAATGAAGGAGAATATTCGCCAGGCAGCAAAAAAGTTGGGTGTGGTTGAATATGAAGGCGGCAAGTTTTGGTGTGTCCCTGATTATAGTTATGAGCTTTTGGAAATAAGAGTCCTTTTATAATGTAATGTCTGATCTGTATAAGAAAAAGCTACGGCCAGTTTTATTATACCCAGCTAGATTGCGTATTCGACTTTTCAACGGTAATTTTTGATTTTTTAACAATCCTCAAGACGCCTCTAGCTTTCTTGAGAGCTATGAGGAGGAAGGGGACAAAGCGATAGCTGATTAAGTTATAACTGGAGATTTACTGTTCCTATTTATATTACCAATATTTCATTTGGTAATGATTAAGAATTTAAATGGATGAGTTGTTTTTCTTTTATATATATTCTTTTAAGAATTTCTTTGTTAATTCCGTGTTCCCCTGTCGTTAAACAAAGAGAACGCAGTTCTTGTTTTTCATACCTTGACCTTGGATAATAATATGTAGCTTTCGCTTGTTAACTTCATGTCAGTCTGTATTTTTTTCCTTCTCTCTCAAAGAGATAATGGGAAATGTGTTTTGACTAGGAGTGGTTAAAAATTATTATCTTTATGCCGAGCACTGTTACTAGGGAAGATGGGTTCGGGGATGGGATTAGGTAGCTTGCTGACTGTCTATTGGTCAGTTTGGGGCTTTACAGGGGTGGGAGGGGGGTGGGGAGAGGGGTCCTTGGATTCCTATTTACTGTTTTCCATTTGTGCAAAGTTTGAACTACAAAAATATCTGAAATGTCGTCACTTCTGGCTCCGCCCTATACTTTTATTATTCCAGTATCATGAACTTTTAGGCTTCAAGAAATGAACCCATTACATCCCACATGATTTTTCCAAGCAATATGGATAAAGTTATTAATTTTCTGTCATGGAATGTGAATGGCTTGAACCAACCCACTAAGAGGAATTTTTTTTTAAAATTCTTCACAGACTAAATGCTCAGATTATCTTTGCTCAGGAAACTCATGTAAGGCAAGATGACAATTTACGATTTTTAAAGTTTTGGAGAGGACAGCAGTTTCATTCAAATTCACAGGCTAAAGTGAAAGGAGTCTCTATTTTTATTGATCCCTCAATTCCGTTTGTTCACAATGAAACAATTTCTGATCCATATGGCAGATTTTTGGTGATCACTGGTGTTCTTTACAAGCAAAAAGTTGCTATGGTGAATGTCTATGCACCAAATATTGATCACCCTTTCCTAATTTAAATATACACTTTTTAATAATGGGTGGAGATTTCAACTGTTGATTGAACCCCGCGATTGACAGGTCTACATCTGATCATGTGCTTCCAAATAAATCAGCTAATTTGATTAATTTTTTTGTACTTGACTTTGGAATGTTAGAAGTTTGGAAATTTATGCACCCAAATGACAAAGAATTTTCATTTTTTTCTCATGTATATTACAGTTATTCTAGGATTGATTATTTTATACTAGATTCTCGGTTAGTTCCATCGGTCACTGCATGTGAGTATGACGCAATCGCTATTTCTGATCACGCACCTTTGAAACTATCAATCAATCTACCTGATTCCAAGATTAGTGCTAAACAATGGCGATTTAAAGCTACTTTGCTTCAAGACTTAAACTTTATTAATTTTATGAAAGAACAGATTGCTTTTTACTTTTTGACAAACTCTACTGAAGAAATATCCAATGGTGTAGTCTGGGATGCTTTTAAGGCATATATTCATGGACAAATTATTTCATACCCTGCGGGATTAAAAAAACAAAATCAAAAAGAAATAGGTACATTGGCTGACGAGATTAAAGAAATTCATAAAAAAATATTCAAAAGCTCCTAGTTTAGAGCTCTACAAGAATAGAGTTGAACTTCAATTGAGACATGATTTGTTATTAGTATCACCAATTGAGAACTAGTTACTTAAAACCAAAAGTCAATTTTATATACATGGCGAAAAATCTGGTAAATTACTTCCTAATCAATTGAAAGCGGTGTCGGATTACTAAAGTGAGAAGACGGGATGGTACAGTAACTGTGGACCATGACGAAGTTAAGAAATCCTTTCAAGAATTTTATACCTCCCTACACCAATCAGATCTTCCTACTGATTCCAATATGATGCATGAGTTTTTAAAGAAACTGAACTTACCAAATTTACCATATAATGAGTCTCTGTTGTTAGGTGAACCCATCACGGAAGAAGAAATACAGAAAGCAATCTTTTCAATGAATTCTGGTAAAGCTCCCGGTTTAGATGGGTTTACAGTAGAATTTTTAAAATATTTTTCAAATTTATTGTCTCCATGGCTATGTAAGGTATTTAAAGAAGCCCTTTTAAGGAATAGATTATCACAATCTTTTTATGAAGCTTCTATTTCTTTAATTCTTAAAAAAGATAAAGACCCTACTGAAGTCTCATCATATAGACCTATATCAATGTTAAATGTAGATTTCAAAATTCTTTCCAAAATATTAGCTATGAGATTGGAAAATATTTTACCGCAAATTATCTCTGAAGATCAGACCAGTTTTATTAAAAATCGTTACTCATACTTTAACGTTAGGAGATTAATGAATATTGTATACACAGCATTTAATAAAACCCCAGAATGTGTCATCTCACTTGATGCAGAGAATGCGTTTGATAGAGTAGCATGGGATTCTTTATTCAATACACTTGAAAAATTTAAGATTGGTCCAAAATTTATTTCTTGGATCAAGCTGATATATCATACACCTCAGGCTTCTGTATTTACTAATAATCAGAGATCCCCTTTTTTCAGACTCTTTCGAGGTACTAGACAGGGCTGTCCCTTAAGTCCTTTACTATTTGATATTGCTTTGGAACCTTTAGCCACCGCTATTAGGGAATCCACTAATATTTATGGTATTGTCCGCGGCAATAAGACACATAAGCAATCTCTTTACGCAGATGATCTGTTATTATTTATTTCTAACCCTGAGAAATCTATTCCGGCAATAGTAGCATTACTTAATCAATTTAGTAGTTTTTCTGGTTATAAACTAAATCTTAGCAAGAGTGAGCTTTTTCCATTAAATAATCTTGTTTTGAATTATGGTCAGTTTCCATTTAGATTGACTACCGAAAGTTTTACTTATTTAGGTATTAAGCTCACCAAGAAACACAAGGATTTATTTAAAGCCAATTTTATGCCTTTAATTGACCATATTAAATATCAGTTTACTAAATGGTCACCAATTTCTTATCCCTTAATTGGCCGAATCAATGCTATTAAAATGTTCATTTTACCTAAATTTCTGTATTCATTTCAGACGATACCAATTTTTATTGCCAAATCTTTCTTTGACATTATAGACTTCAAAATGTCTTCATATGTATGGCAGAATAAAAATCCCAGACTAAGTAAAAAACATTTACAGAAATTAAAAAAAATGGCAGTTTGGCATTGCCGAACCTTAGATTTTACTATTGGGCAGTCAATGTTCGTTATTTAACATTTTGGACAAAAGATTTAGAAGATACCCAATGCCCAGGATGGATAAAGCTTGAATGTGATTCCTTACAAGGGCTATCATTGGCCTCTATTCTAGGGGCCTGGCACCATAGCAGAAGCGTCCACGTCACGGGGCTGGAAACTGGAAGTATCCCGAGCTAATTCTGCTATCACCATCATCGATTGCGACAAGTGATGGCTTCCATTGATTGTCGCCGGAAGCTTGCGTCCTTTTCAGGACGAATGATGACAGCAAGGCCAACATTTGTAACAAGATGGACACGAAAAGAAGAAGAAGATTCTAGGGGCCTTGTTACCTTTCACAATTACGAGATTGAATAAATATATGACTAACCCAATAGTAAGACATACGCTCTGAATATGGTTTCAATTTCGTACATTTTTTTGGACTAAATGATTTTATCTTATCGAGTCCTATTTTATCCAATTTTCTCTTTCAACCATCTAGTACTGATCAAGTCTTTTTGTTATGGAAGAAGAAGTGTTTAGTAGTTTTTCTTGATTTGTTCTTGCAGGGTTGTTTCACGTCTTTTGAACAACTCTCCAATAAATATAACTTGCCTAATTCACACTTTTTTAGATATTTACAAATTAGACACTTTTTGAAGGCTACTCTACCCCTTTTTCCGCTACCACATCAAACTGAAAGTTTGGAAATGTTTTTACAGCTGAACCCGTATCAGAAAGGATTAATAACGACTATTTATGAGTTGATTTTGAAATTACAAATAGATACATTTGGACTTCCGGTGACACCATGATAGTGAAGGCTGTGTAATTGACCTGCTCTCCGGGAGACCCTCTTCAAACCAGCCATAAGAAAGATAAATATTGTAATTTACGAAGAGAAAGGAGTGCTAACGGCTGTCTGAACATGATGGGTCGACATAAGGCGTCTGAGCGAGGAGGAAAAGGAAAGAATGAAGGTCAGGAACTAACCTTCAGAGTCTCCCCTCAAGACGCCTAGCTTGATAAGGAAAGCCCGTTAATTCGCTCCGAGTTGAGAGAGCTGAGAAAAGAACACAAAGAAGCCTCAGAAGATACCAAACAGAGATTAACGAGAGTGGAGGCTAAAACGAAGGATTTAACAGCTCGAATGGAAAAGCTGGAAGGAAAATTGAAGGAAATGGAGGTCAGAGTAAGTTCAACAGAAGATAAGGAAATGAGACACGAGAGAGTGATTAACCACCTGTTACAGAGAGAAGCTAAATTAACAGAGAAATGTTTGGACCTGGAAAAATGAATGAGGCGTAAAAATGTGCGGATATATGGTCACAGAGGGAAAGGAAAAAAAGGACATGTTCCAGTTTGTAAATGAACTGTTGAGGAATTCCCTAGAAATCCCGGAAGATATAACTATTAATATAGAGAGAGCACATAGGTCCCTCGCAGCTAGACCGAGTGCAGAGCTAGCCCTGACCTAGATCTATAATAGTCAGATTTTTAGACTAATATACGAAAGATCTCGTGTTGCAACAGGCTTGGAAGCAGCATAAGATAATATATGATGGGGACAGAATGTATTTTGATCAAGACTACTCGCCAGAAGTCCAGAGAAAGCGTAAGGAGGTACGACAGGTGATTAAGCAACTACGAGAGAAAAAATTTAAAGCCAAGTCTCCATTCCCGGCACAGCTCAAGATCTTCCTAGATTCTGGAGTTAAATCCTTCAGGACATTGACTGAGGCAGTACCTACACTGGAGAAGATGGGGATTTACATCAGATCGTAGTCCACAGATGTGTTGAATAGAGAACTGCTGCAAGACCACTGGTCAGGGGGGACGAATAAAGCAAGCGGCCAGAGAGGATTGGCAAATCTGTCAGAGGAAGATCTTTGCACCATACTGGGTATCATAGGAGGTGGACTATAGACAGGTTTGAAATAAGCACAGAAACGTGGGTCATATGTGCAAATGGTAAAATGTCTGAAAGAGACTATTGAGTTAATGAAGTGGACAATTAACATCTATATGATCAGATAATAGTATAAGATGAGACAAATAATATGTAAATAGTTTGTACATATATTCTCTGGTTCTGTTTTGTTTTCATGACGAAGGGTAATTATGCCATGTTTTACAGCACATATACAGCTGGTTTTGTAATGTATTATATTTTCTAATTGATTTAAATGTACTATCAAAGAGAGGGATTGAGGGGGGCTCTTTCGGGCGGGGGGAGATAGCTGCCATTTATTTTTGTTTATAATTGTAATTCAAAAGTCCCAAAGTGGGATTTAGAGCAACCTTACTGTAGTTGCAACCACACATAAGTGGGCTACCCAGGAGAGACAGTACACATCTCTTCGCCTTTTTACAAGGAGCTAGTACACCTCCTAGTTTAGGGTGTCTAGATGGGTTTGTTATGTAGGAAGTCTCTGTGGAAAAGGTACTTCAAGATACATTGGGGAGATATGTAATGGTAATTGGCACAATAAGTGGGATGGTAGTATCGATTATAAATATTTATGCACCAACGGAAGATGATTACTCTTTCTTTAGAGACATTGCAAATATAATTGCAGAAAATGCCAAAGGTATGATAATACTAGGGGGTGATTTCAATGTGATCCTTGATGGGAGGCTGGATAGATTACCAGATGAGTACAACCAAACAAAAAAAAAACAAAATATTAAATAATATGCTAGGGGAGTCAGGATTAGTAGACTCATGGAGATATAAAAATCCAAGAGACAGGGATTATAGTTTCTTTTTGAATGTGCATGGGAGCTACTCACGTATAGACATGATTTGTGTTCTCAAACAATATACATATAAAATGGTAGATTGTAAAATTGGTTCAATAACAATCAGTGACCATGCGCCCATAATCCTTACCTTAGAGTTAGGAACTGAAAAGAGTTTTAAATATTGGAGAGCAAACATCTCTTTATTGACAGATAACGTAGTGACACAGGAAATTAGGAAATGTGTCAAAGAGTATTTTGACCACAATGACAATAGTGAAGTAACATTATCCACGCTTTGGGACGGTGCAAAAGCAGTAATAAGGGGCAAAATGATTGAAATATCGATTAGAGTAAGGAAGAATAGGTTGAAGAAGCAATCTGACTTGGAAAGTAAAATAAAGATATTAGAAGTAGAACACAAAAATAACAATAGAAACAAGAATTTGTTAAAGGAACTAAAACAAAAAAGACATGAGTTAGAAGAGCTTCTAACATATAAAACAGAAGGAGCCCTCCGATTCTTAAATCAAAAATACTATGAGAAGGGAAACAGGGCTAGTCGCCTTCTAGCATTTCAGTTGCGTAAGGAGCAAGCTAATCGAGCAGTTTCTAAAGTTCTACATCCGATTTCTAGAAATTTTGTCTCACAACCACGAGAAATCACAGAAGCATTTGAATCCTTCTATGAACAGTTATAGGATTCTCCTTTCTTTTCTGGATTAAAAATGCCCTGCCTTTCTCAAGAAGAAGCGAGAAATATGACAATACAAATAGAAGAGCAGGAAATAAAAGAAGTAATAAAAAAATTAAAGAACAACAAGTCCCCAGGGACAGATGGGATTCCAGGAGAGTTTTATAAATGTTTTGAGCACGAGCTTTCTCCGATTCTGGCTCGAGTCTATAATTATGCCTTGGCTGAAGGCAACCCACCGAGATCATGGGCTGAGGCTATAATTTCTGTTATTTATAAGGAAGGGAAGGGTCCCACAGGATGTGAAGGCTACAGACTGATAAGTCTCTTATGCAATGACTTAAAGATACTCAGTGCTATATTAACTAAGAGAACCCAAAAAATTATAAAACAATTGATACATCCTGATCAAACAGGGTTCCAATATGGCAGACAGGGAGCCAATAATATTAGACGGGTCCTGAATATCATGACACGTGCAAAAAGGAAGCATCAGACTTCAATGCTATTAAGTCTAGATGCTCAAAAGGCTTTCGACAGAGTAGATTGGGTCTATCTTGAAAATACACTAGATAAAATGGGGTTCCATACAAAATTTGTTAATTGGGTGAAAACATTATATTTAAATCCAAAGTCAAGAGTGAGGGTAAATGGATGTTGCTCTGAGTTTTTTGAATTAAAGAGGGGAGTTAGACAGGGAGACAGTTTGAGTCCCCTGCTTTTTGACTTGTGTGTAGAGCCGCTCGCAGATACTATTAGGCAAGATGACTATATTGAGGGCACTAAAGATGATCGAGGGGGGGAACAAAAAATTTCATTATTTGCAGATGATATTATGATCTATGTGAGTAATCCTATTTCCTCAGTGCCTCGCCTAATGCAAGTCTTACAGGAATATGAAGAAATATCGAGATATAAAATAAATGACTCAAAATCAGAAGCAATGATGCTGTCAGGTCTGTGGCCCTCGCAATTAAATGATCAGGTCAGGTTCCCTTGGTCTCGGGAGGGTTTTAGATATTTAGGTATTGTCATCACTTCCTCTTTCACTGCATTGTATGAAGCTAATTATGGTAAATTACTCAAGAATATTAAGGTAGACATGCACTGATGGGATATTCTCCCTTTATCTTTAATTGGTAGAGTGGAAGTTGTTCAAATGAACATTTTGCCCCGATGGCTTTTCTTATTTCAATCTTTACCAGGAGTCCCTGACGTTAGACAAAGAGTTAACTAGATTTGTGTGGCAAAATAAGAGACCCAGAGTCAGACTGAAGACTCTGTTGTTATCAAAACAAAAAGGGGGCTTAAATCTGCCCAACTTTAAATATTATTATTGGGCAGCACAGCTGAGAACCTTGATAGCATGGTTAACGAACGATGAGGAAACGGGATGGGTGAAAATAGACAAAATGCATGTTCTAGTATTGCCCTGGCTGGGCTCCCATTTCTAACTCAAGTAAATTGGAAGAAATTAAAAGTAGATAATGATTGGATTAAATTCGCGATGAAAACGTGGTTAGCTATAAGAAAGCAGTTAAATCTTTTCAATTCGATATCTAGAGCAATGAAGATAGCTGCTAGTCCCAATTTTATACCCAGCAAAATTGATAAGGGGTTTAGAAACTGGACAGATAAAGGGCTTATTACTGTGGACCAGCTTTTTTGTGGGGGAGTCTTGAAATCTTACAAGCACTTGCAGAATGAATTTGGACCGTCAGGGTTGGATTTCTTTAGGTTCCTCTAAATACGGCACTACTTACAGACACATGTAGATTGGGAGCAGATATGTAGACTACCTTCAAATTTGGAAAATACTTTATTGATGACTATAGAGGGAGTGTTACAGAAGAATTTGATATCCCATTTATATCAAGGACTTCAAGACTATATAAAAGGAAATACTATAGAAACAAAACAGAAATGGAAATTGGAAATTAACATTATTATTACAGATGAAACATGGGAAAGAACATGTCTCTTGGGACATAAGCTGACAAGCAGCCCCTCTTGGAGGGAGTTCGATTGGAAATTTAAAATGAGAGTATTTAGGACGCCTTTAGTGTTGGCAAGATACAGTAACACCTCAAATTTATGCTGGAGACAATGTGGAAAGATTGGTGATCACACTCATATTTTTTGGGATTGCCCCAAATTGTACCAATACTGGAGAGACGTCCAGGTAGAGATTAAATTAATTCTGGGAGTGGATCTACCTTTGGAACCAGCTTGTTTTGTATTAGGAGATACTCCAGCAGCAACAGATATTCAAAATCAGAATTATTTGCTTGGGGTGATACTGTTGATTGCTAAAAAGATGACAACAGTGCTATGGAGAAAGGAAATGCCACCAAATGTTCAACAGTGGAGGGAAAGATTGAAAAATGTATACTTGATGGAAAGTATAACTGCTAAACTCCAGTTGAGGACCAATGCCTTTAATATTATATGAAAACCGGTATTATTATAAATGCCAAGATTGATTAAGGATATGAATGGACGAGCTTGCTATGGTGCCTGTGAATAAGATGCTTCTATAATAGAATGTTAAGAGAATCCGATGTGATGCAAATAGAGGTTAGGTGATTTGTATTTTGTCATTTTGCGATTGTCTTTTGTGTGTCTCTTTGTTTTGCCTGTATGTGTATTTTGTTATGTCAATAAATGTGGAGTTAAAAAAAAAACATAAATAGATACATTTGATAAAATTAAGAATGACTGGGAAAGAACTCCAAACTTCTTTATCTATAGAGAAATGGGAGAGGATTCTTCAATTAGTCAATACCTCTTCAATGTGTGCAAGACACGCTTTGATGCAATTCAAGGTGGTTCACAGAGCACATATGTGAAAAGATAAGTTGGCTCATTTTTATGGTCATATAAACACTACCTGTGACAGATGTAACTCTGATATGGCCTCTCTGACCCATATGTTTTGGTCCTGCCCACTTTTGGAAAAATATTGGAAAGACATTTTTGATACTATTTCTGTAGTCTGAGGTATTGATTTACAACCTCATCCTATTACTGCAAATTTTCGGTTACCAATGTTAGATTCTATTCATTTGTCCCGCTCTGCCCATCAGTTGATTGCTTTTACCACATTAATCGCCAGAAGATCTATTTTATTTAAATGGAAAGGCTCCAACCCTCTGACCACACTCCAGTGGTATTCTGAAACAATATCATGTTTAAATTTAGAAAAAATTAGGAGTGACATTGTTGAACCCTTGGTTAAATTTGATAAGACTTGGGGAAAATTTATTGAACATTTTCATACAATATAAATTGCTCCCTCTTTATCCGTTATAAAAACTATTTCACTTCTATATGGTGGAACGGACTTGACGTCATACAGACTTAAATTGTTGAAACTTTTAGTTCAGGTTTTGTTTTGCTTTGTTTAGTTTTTATTTATTTATTTTATTTTTAGTTTTATTTTATTATTATTAATTTATTTTATTTTATTTTATTTTATTTTATTTTTTTAGTTTACGGGGGTTTTGCTTTTTGCTTTTTTCTTTTTCTTTTTGTCTTTTTATTTTTGTGTTTTTTTCTATTTTTGTAAGTTTTCTTTAAAAAATTTAACTATATTTACATAGAGACCGGGAGGTCTATACTCAATGTGTATTTTGACATTGGTCTCATATTTTTAAAAATGTTTTATTTTTGTTTTCTTTGGAAAAAAAAAACAATAAAAAGATTTTAAAAGAGAGAATTGGGTAAATCTCTCATTAATATCTTTTGGAAGTGTGAACAGATCACCTTTTTCTGATCTGATTTTTTGAATAGTATGATCCTTTTCCACTTTTCTCAATTGCCATGCTAGAAGTTTATACGGTTTGTCGCCGAATTCAAAGTTTTCCTATTTAGTAATTTGAAATAGACTGATAATTCTTGCAGAGAGAATTTGATTTAGCTTGAATTTAAAAACTGCTATCTTATTATGTTTATCCATAGATGGATCTGTCGCATTTTCTGAATCCAGTTGTCTGATCTGTTCTTCTAATTGCAATTGTTCCATCCTGTTCTTTTTGTTTTGATATGCTTGATATGAAATGATAGAGCCTCTAATAAAGGCCTTAAAAGATTCCCATAATAACGAAGCTGAAATACCTGGAGTATCATTGGTCTCGAGAAACAATTCCATCTGTTGTTTTAAATATTCACAGCAAACTGGGTTAGTTAATATTTGGGGATTAAACCTCCAGAACTATTTTTTTTGTACATTCCTTCGAGTTTTAGGGAGAAGGTTAGCAGTGAATGATCGGAAATACTGATGTTTGATATTAGTTGTAAAAGGTATTAATTTTGTGTCCACCAGAAAATAGTCAATACGTGTATAAGTTTTATGTATGGATGAATAAAATGAATATTCTCTTCCGGATGGATTTGCAATCCTCCATACATCTGGTATATTTGTATTTTTTATATATGTTTTTAGGAGTTCGCTGGATTTTGATTTTGTGTTATATCTCTTTTGTTGTGAGGATTTATCTAAATATTGATCCAAAACACAGTTGAAATCTCCCCTGATTATCAGGTTTTGCTGGGTGGAATCTGAGATTATATTAAAAATTGTATTAAAAAATTGTTGATTATCAAAATTGGGAGCGTACATATTCACCATAGTAAGTGTGGTAGAATATATCTCCCCAGATACTATGACGTACCTACCCTCTTTCTCTGCTATGGTGGTTTTACGTTTAAAT
Organism: Raja brachyura; assembly: GCA_963514005.1. The sequence continues at coordinate 106,363,877 of OY740783.1, read as the reverse complement.
GGTATACCCTTACGAATTATAATTGCCGTACCTCTGGTTTTGGAGAGAAAAAAGGAGTGATATATTTGACAAATCCAGTTAGCCTTCAGCATGTTATGAGCACGATATTTGAGGTGCGTCTCGTGTAAAAATATTATATCAGCATTAATCGATTTTAATTGGGCAAGAACCTTACCCCTTTTAATTGACTCGTTAACGCCCCTAATATTTCAACTACGAAATGTAATTCCTCCAGTTTTCTTTAGAGGGTTGTCTTGCACTAGAGATTACATGGTTTCCCTTGTTTCAGCTGGGGCAACACAGTATATAAAATCAACCTTCTGGTTAGTGGGTGGGTGATCCCAATTTCAAAACCCTGCAGGTATATCACAAGAAAAAGTGCCTTGAGAAGAGTAAGCAAAAAAAGTGGTAAATAAAGTAAATCATTAAAAAAAAAAACAGCTTTTGAAGACACTATGTGTGAAACCCATCCCCTGGTGGGATATTTTATGTGAGCTACCATGGGTGTTGATTACATTTAGGTCCGCCCCTTACAGAGTAGTATTGTGGGAAAAAAATGGACTAAACAATATATTATGTAAAAAGAAAAAAACAGAAAGCAGACTGTAAATAATTTCATCTAAGAGAGTTACATTTCTTCTTATAACTTGCCTCTAAGTGGGTATTTACTATTTAAATTAAAAAGTAGAAGTATAAAAATTCTTGTCTTGCTTTTTAATATTAGTATGTTAACTACATAACCAGTTAAAAACCATCAGGCTTGAAGGTGTCAATTAGAACCTCCAGCAGGTTCGCAGGTCCCTCTTTCTCTCTCTCTCTCCCCCCCCTATCAAACCACCATCAACAATCCCACTGCTTCCCTATCAGACTAATACTCTTCTAAACCTCCTCACCTCATACTACCACTTGCCCAGTACCCATCTTCAGCTGCTTGACCCCTCCTCCTCTGCTAGACCCATCCTCCGACTTACTCTCTTCTCTGACTGTCTTGCCCCACCCAAGTTCCCCCAATAGTCCACACGAAATCCAGCCTATAATAACCTACTGTTTCCCCATCTCACATCTCCTTCCTCTACCCCCTGCCCTCCTAAATATTGCCCTTACCCCATCTCAACCAACTTGCTAACATATTCCCTCTCGCTCTGACCTGGCAACAGCTGGAAATCCCAAACCCCCCAATCGGATAGATATCAACTGTAATTTAAATATAAACCGATTCATTGACCATTACCTAGATTTAGTGAATCTCATAACTATTAAGTATTAGATTAAAATAAATGGCTTAGTATTAGGTATTAGGTTAAAATAAACGGTTTAGTACGTTTGTTAGTATTTTATGTGATCATCATAGCTTTAATTATATAATTTGTTAGTGTATTATGTCGTTACCATACGTTTAAATTGTTTTCAATACTGAGTGGCTCAAAGATCTTGAACAATCTCCTCATAAACACGGGGACCTTGAACAGTCTCCCCGCATGCATTCCAATCTATTTCTGATAAGTATGTCTGGACTTAACTGCCTGTGAACCTGTCGCCCATCTTATATGCAGGTTTATATATATATATTAAAAAAAAATACAATCTATCAGTCTACCCCTTATAAATACATAAAAAAGTTACACACACGATTTAACAAACAGGTTCAGTAGGCCATAGCCTAACTCATTCCGAATCAATTCATTATCATACAGAGCTATGCTAAATATTACTTATCACTTGTTAAGTCCTTTTTAAAATCTTGCGCATATTTAAATGCATCTTCTGGGTCAATGAAGAAACGCTCCGATTGTACGTATGTGACCCTTAATTTGGCAGGGTACATTATTCCATATCTTAAGTCTGGGATGTCTCTGAGGATAACACGCGTCTTGGTGAAAAGTGTCCGCTTCTTGACAACCTCTGCTGGATAGTCTCTAAAGATTCTTATATTTCTCCTTCAAACATCAGGGATCTTGTGCTTGCCACTTTCTTCATGATATCTTCAAGAACTGATAGGTCGTGTAGTTTAAGAATAATTTGTCTTGGTGGGGCTCTAGCACCTGATCGGGCTCTCTGAACTCGATGTGCCTGATCAATTTTAGGCCCCTCAGGTAAATTAAATACCTGTTGAATTACTTGGCAGTGAAGACCCGATAATCTTTTCCACTTTCCTTCCCTTCCTTCACTCCAACAATTCTTAAGTTTTGGCGTCTAGACCGAGCTTCAAGATCTAGGCATTTGTCGGTCATTCTGGCCAGTTGCCCAGAAACACGGTCTAGAACTTTCTTCAGTCTTTGCATTGTCTCAAAGTTGTCCGTAGTAGTAGCCTCGAGTTCTCTGATAGTGTTGTTTTGTTTTTTTGAGGTGAGGAGAATGGGTTCCAGCTTTTTGCCGATATCTTCTTCTACGAAGGTAACGCCTTCCATGGGGGCAGGGCTATAAAACCCCGGATGCCTGGATGTGTCTCAATCTCTCTGCAAGATGGCGAGGGAGAGGCCTTGACTCTCATTCTGCTGTGAATCAACTGAACTGTGAGTCTGCAATGTACTTGAGTAAATGGTTTGTTAGCCCTTAATGAAAATGCCATGAGTTATTTGGCCCACTGCCCTGTCTGTACTTGAAACTGCAATGCCTTATTAGATCCGACTGAGTATGGTTCAAACGTCCCGCTTATTTCGTGACTTCCGCTTAGCGGACAGGTCACGCTGATTGCGTAATTTTCGGTGAGTGCAGAGGTCCCGCAAATTTGCGGAAGTGCTGCTGACTGCGGAAGGCCCAGAGTGGAGGCCAGGCTGAGCCGTGTCAGTAGATTCAAGAAAGTTTACTGTCATATATATGGTGTGTGAGTCTGTGTGAGTGAGTGTGTGTGTGCGTGTGAGTGTGTGAGTGTGTGTGATTGTGTGTGTGATTGTGTGTGTGTGTGTGTGTGACTGTGTGTGTGTGACTGTGTGAGTGTGTGTGAGTGCATGTGTGTGTGTGTGAGTGCATGTGTGTGACTGTGTGTGTGAGTTGGAAGGTGTGTGAGCGTATGTGTGTGTGCATGTGTGAGAGTCCATGTGGTTGTGTGTGTGAGGTGGAGTGTGTGTGTGTGATGTGGAGGGTGTGTGTCAGTGTTCAAAAAATAACAAATAGTACAAATAATATAGTATTTTGAGGTTCAGGGCTTATTCGTTATGTTTGATAGCCTGATGGCTGTCAGGAAGAAGCTGTTCCTGAATGTGGACGCGCGTGTGTGTGTGTGTCTGTCTGTCTGTCTGTCTGTGAGTGCAGTGAGTGATTGTGTGTGAGTGTGCGCGAGAGTGTGTGAGAGTTGGAAGGTGTGAGTGTGTGTGAGGTGGAGGCTGTGTGTGTGTGTGAGAGAGTCTGTGTGTGGGAGAGTCTGTGTGAGTGTGTGACAGTCTATGTGTATATGTGTATGTGTGAGAGTCTGTGTGTGTGTGAGAGAGTTTCTGTGTGTGTATGTGTTAGAGAGTCTGTGTGTGTGGTGGAGGGTGTATGGTGGAGGGTGTGTGTGAGAGAGTCTGTGTGTGTGTGTGAGAATCAGCGTGTGTGTGAGTGCGTGTGTGTGTGAGTGTGTGTGTGTGAGACAGTCTGTGTGAGAGAGAGTCTGTGTGTATGTGTGTGAGAGAGAGTCTATGTGTGTGTGTGAGAGTCTGTGTGTGTGTGAGATTGTGTGTGTGAGAGGGAGTCTGTGTGTGTGTGAGAGAGTCAGCGTGTGTGTGTGAGAGAGACTGTGTGTGTGTGTGAGAGTCTGTGTGTGTGTGTGTGTGTGAGAGAGAGAGTGTGTGTGAGTGTGCATGTGTGAGAGAGAGGCTGTGTGTGTGTGTGTGTGTGTGTGTGTGTGTGTGCGTGCGTGTGTGTGTGTGAGGTGGATGGTCTGTGTTGGAGGTGGAGGGTGTGAGTATGTGAGGTGGAGGGAGTGTGTGTGAGTGTTCAATAAATAACAAATTGTACAAATAATATAGTCTTTTGTAGTTCAGAGCTTATTCGTTATGTTTAATATCCCGATGGTTGTCAGGAACAAGCTGTTCCTGAATGTGGGTGAGCGAGTGTGTGAGCATGTGTGTGCGTGTGTGTGCGCGTGTGTGTGTGTGTGTGTGAGTGTGTATGTGGGTGGGTGTGTGTGTGTGTCCGTGTATGTGTGTGAGTCCGTGTGTGTGTGTGTGTCCGTGTATGTGTGTGAGTCTGTGTGAGTGTGAGTGTGTGTGAGTCTGTGAGTGTGTGTGACTGTGTGTGTGTGTGAGTCTGTGTGTGAGTGTGTGAGTGTATGTGAATGTGAGTGTGTGTGTGTCTGTGTGAGTGCATGAGTGTGTGTGAGTGAGTGTGTGAGAGGTGGAAGGTGTGTGTGGTGGAGGGTGTGTGTGTGTGGTGGAGGGTGTGTGTAAGGTGTGTGTGTGTGTGTGGTGGAGGGTGTGTGTGGTGGAGGGTGTGTGTAAGGTGTGTGTGTGTGTGGTGGAGGGTGTGTGTAAGGTGTGTGTGTGTGTGTGTGTGGTGGAGGGTGTGTGTGGTGGAGGGTGTGTGTAAGGTGTGTGTGTGTGTGGTGGAGGGTGTGTGTGGTGGAGGGTGTGTGTAAAGTGTGTGTGTGGTGGCGGGTGTGTGTGTGTGAGAGTCTGTATGTGTGTGAGAGTCTGTGTGTGTGTGTGTGTGTGAGGTGGAAGGTGTGTGTGTGAGGTGGAGGGTGTGAGTGTTCAATAAATAAAAATTGTACAAATAATATAGTCTTTTGTAGTTCAGAGCGTATTTGTTGTGTTTAATAGCCTGATGGCTGCCAGGAAGAAGCTGTTCCTGAATGTGGATGTTACAGTTTCCATTTTACAAAAGTTGGGCGTGACTCCAGAAGTCGGGCATAAGTCAGTTAGTCCGGAAGCTGTGAGTGAGTCCAGAGGCTGTGAGTCAGTCAGTCTGTCCAGAGGCCATGAGTGAGTGAGCGAGTCAGTCCAGAGGCCATGAGTTGGTCCCAAGGCAGTGAGTGAGTCCAGAGGGCAATAGTAGGTCCATCACCGCCCACCCCCCCACTGACATCCGCCACCTCAAGACGCTGCCCTCTGCATGGCTGTAGGATGCTCCCCTTCCAGCTCCTACCGAAGCCACCCCCATCCCCCACTGCAGGCCACCCCCCTCCCTCCTCAGCCCACGACAGCCCCCGCCTGAAGCTGCCCCCCTCCCTCAGCTGCAGGACATTTGTCATTCCCACCCCCGACAGCCCCCGCCTCAAAAAAGTGTTTTCCACTAATTCTTCAATGTTCGTTAACAACTGAAATTGTCTTTAGGCTGCTTTTTCGACATCATGTCAGGAAAAGGGACAAAAAGAGCTGCAGGATGGTCAAGGAAGCACGAAATGGAACTTCTAGAAGCAACAAGAATCAGAAGGGAACGAGAGACGCAAGAAGAAACATTTCAACGTCTCGCACATGACAGAGAAAGAAGACATAGAAACATAGAAAATAGGTGCAGGAATAGGCCATTCGGTCCTTCAAGCCTGCACCGCCATTCAATATGATCATGGCTGATCATCCAACAGTATCCTGTACCTGCCTTCTCTCCATACCCCCTGACCCCTTTAGCCACAAGGGCCACATCTAACTCCCTCTTAAATACAGCCAATGAACTGGCCTCAACTGCCTTCCGTGGCAGAGAATTCCGCCACATCCCAGAAGTTTTTTTTCTTTCTTTTGTTGTGTTCTTTTGTCTGTTTTAGTTTAATTTAGTTTATTAGGTTGTGTAAGTGTGTGGGGGGGGGGGGGGGGGGGGGACATGGTTTTAGTCTCTTCCTTCAGGGGGGATGCAACCTTTTCTTGTCGTGTCCCCTGTCTCCGTCTCCATCTCCATCTGCATTGAGGCCTAATGGCAGAGCCGATGGCCTCGGGGCTGTGGCGGCGTTCCGACAGCGGCAGCGGCAGAGGGCCGACTTGGAGCTGTGGCCTGACTTTGGAGCTGTGGCGACGTTCTGGCATTCTGGCGGCGGTGGCAGTGGCGGCGCGGCTTCCGAAGCCCGGCCACGGGCCCAGTGGATGACATTGTTGGGAGCACGCAGGTCACAGGTTGGTGACCTGTTTTATGGAGCTCCTGCAACAACAGCTGCATCTGCTGGACTGGAGGGCGGCAGCTTTGGCAGCTCCGACCACCCTGGGCCGCGGAGTTTGAATCGGCCCGTTCACGGAGCTAGATTCAGCCGCAGGACTGACTTACCCGTGGGGTCACAACATCGGAGGCCTGGATTGCCTCAGCGCAGAGGGAGAACAAGGAGGGAAGAGACAAAAGACTAAAGGCCTGTCCCACCAGCATGCAACTCTATGTGATGAACGCAATCAAACCGGCAGCGGGGGCCGCGCGGAGGTCGGGTGATCCCCTGTACAGGGCCGTTCCCACCAGCATGCGCCTGCATGCGGCAGGCGCAACTAAACCGGCAGCAGGGGCCGCGCGGAGGTTGGGTGAGTGGCGCAACGCGGCGCAAAGCGAGGCGAACTTGGAGCAAGTCCAAGGTAAGTTCGCCAGGACTTAGAGGGGCACACAGAGAGGGGCACCGAGGCACACACACATACAGGGCTACGGAGCCACACACATAGAGGGTCACGGAGGCACTTACAAATAGGTTCACGGAGGCACGATGTCCGGGTGGTGTGTAAATGTCAAGGCGACTGCGAGCCGACAATCCGTTGCCGCACGGAATTTTTGGATATAGTCGGTTTTTCGGAGCCCCGCGCGGTGTCGGGACGAACTCCGCACAATTCCGCACGGCTCCGGCGATCGAAGTGGGACCGGCCCCGCGACGCCGGACGGCTGAAGCGAAAACGTTATGTCGCACTAATGGCATAGAGTTGCATGCTGGTGGGACAGGCCCTTAAGACTTTTGCCTTCCATCACAGTGAGGAGGTGCCTGGTGAACTCACTGCGGTGGATGTTAAATGTGTGTTTATCGTGTGTTTTTGTTATTTTTATTATATGTATGACTGCAGGCACGAAATTTCGTTCAGACCGAAAGGTCTGAATGACAATAAAGGTAGCAGTTAATTTCATTTCATTCATTTCAATTCATTTAATTCCAGAGATTCACCACTCTCTGTGTGAAAAATGTTTTTCTCATCTCGGTCCTAAAAGATTTCCCCCTGATCCTTAAACTGTGACCCCTTGTTCTGGACTTCCCCAACATCAGGAACAATCTTCCTGCATCTAGCCTGTCCAACCCCTTAAGAATTTTATAAGTTTCTATAAGATCCCCCCTCAATCTTCTAAATTCTAGCGAGAATGTCTTTCCTCAGATTAGGAGACCAAAACAGTACGCAATACTCCAGGTGTGGCCTCACCAAGACCCTGTACAACTGTAGTAGAACCTCCCTGCTCCTATACTGAACTCCTTTTGCTACCGTTCGCTTTCTTCACTGCCTGCTGCACCTGCATGCCTACTTTCAATGACTGGTGTACCATGACACCCAGGTCTCGTTGCATCTCCCCTTTTCCTAATCGGCCTACATTCAGAAAATAGTCTACTTTCCTGTTTTTGCCACCAAAGTGGATAACCTCACATTTATCCACATTATACTGCGTCTGCCATGCATTTGCCCACTCACCCAGCCTATCCAAGTCACCTTGCAGCCTCCTAGCATCCTCCTCACAGCTAACACTACCCCCAGCTTCGTGTCATCCGCAAACTTCGAGATGTTGCATTCAAGTTCCCCCGTCCAAATCATTAATATATATTGTAAATAGCTGGGGTCCCAGCACTGAGCCTTGGGGTACCCCACTAGTCACTGCCTGTCATTCTAAAAATGACCTGTTTACTCCTACTCTTTGCTTCCTGTCTGCCAGCCAGTTCTCTATCCACATCAATACTGAACCGCCAAAACCGTGTGCTTTAAGTTTGTATACTAATCCCTTATGTGGGACCTTGTCAAAAGCCTTCTGAAAGACAAAGAAGAAAGGATCAAGAGGTGCAACCAAAAAGAACTGAACGTTTTGAGGATCAATGAGAAAGAACGCAAAGCACAAGGGATGAAGAGATGCCACAAAGAAGTGAGCATCTCAAGGATTGACAAGAAAGAACACAAAGAAGGGATGAAGCGACACAACCAAAAAGAACTGAATGTACCAATAATCAACAAGAAAGACCACAAAGCAGTAGGGATGAAGACGCACCACAAAGACGAAGTGAGCGTCTCAAGGATCAGCGAGAAATATCGCAAGGAAAAAGGGTTCAATAGACAGGAGATTCAAAAACTAAAAGACTGACTGAACAGCAGGCCAGAGATACCACAAGACGAAATGCACAGCTAGGAAGGAGAAATCTTTCTGCTGATGTTGGTCAAATGACAAAGGTTTGCCCTCGGTGTTGAGCATACCATTTCCCTGGAGAAACCAACAACTTTTGCTGCATGAAGGGTCAGGTGAACATTACTCCTCTGCAGGCACTGCCTGATGTACTCATGAGATTGTATACAGTTGACACACCACAAGCAAATGAGTTCAGAAATAATATTAGACAATACAACTGTCTCTTTCAACTGCGGTGCCAAGGAAGTGGGGCCACCCAGATGGAATCCTGCAGTGATCATTCAAGGCCAGGTTCATCATTACATTGGTTCGTTGATGCCTGACCCAGACCAACAAAGTTAATTCTTACAGATTTATTTTATGGACCCCCAAGATAGCATTGAATTGCGAATGGGTATACTGCAAAATGCTGGTGTTCAAAGGGAAATTGTTGCAATGCTTGAACGTTTGATAAGACAAAACAACCCTTACATTGAAACACTTAAAATGGCAAAGGAAAGCATTCAAGGTTTACCAGAGGCATCAATCATCATAGATCCAAATCATTGGCCAGCTTAGGGACATGAAAGGTGGTTTAACAAACAAATTGCCAATTAAGTTGCTGTCATAATACCAAATGATAATGACCCTCAGGCAACATCACAGCACATTGTCGTGAAAGAAAGAGGAGGCCTGCAAATAATTTCAGGTTGTCATAGGTCGTATGATAGTTTTCAATACATCCTTTTTTTCCACATGGAGATGATGGATGGCATCACTAACTCCAAATGAGAACCCACAAGAAATTGTCAGCAATGCGATATTATGCCTATAGAATGATGAATCATGATAATGCATTAAATCACCTTATGAGAGGAGGATATCTCTTGTTGTGGCGATTTTCGACAACTCCTTCCTGTGGTGAAAAGGGGAAATGATGCTAATGTTGAAAATGCCTGCAACAAGAAATCCTACTTGTGGAGACTTTTCATTAAGTTTCAATTGCACACAAATATGCGATTGACTGATGGACAACGCGACTCTTCTTAATTTTTGTTGAAAGTTGGAGAAGACGACATTTTAAAGCATGAAGATGATGAAATTGAAATGCCACATGACATGCTTCTATCAGCAAAAACACTGGAGGATTGTGTTGATTTCATCTATCGCACATTTGACAATCCTGCAGAATTATTTTCCAACAATTGTATCATGGTTCCGCACAATGATACGATGAGAAGGATCACTTCTACATGCATCAGATGCTTCCCTGGAATCATTAAGGAGTACTTTTCTTTCAATGCTGTCACTGACGGAACTCATGCTACTCGCTTCCCAACAGCATTCTTCGATTCACTCGAGCTCTCGGGATTACCACCACACAAATTGGAGTTGAAAAAAGGATCTCCAATCATATTAATGAGAAACTTGGAACCGCCAAAGCTATGCAATGGAACAAGGATGATTGTGGAAAAACTGATCGTTGCAAGGATTAACATGGGAGTCTTCAAAGATGACATTGTTCTCATTCCTTGGATAGCACTCAATTTAACAGAAGGTGAAAACATTCCCCTTCAGCAAACCCAATTACCCATTTAATCAAGTTTTGCTATGACGATCCATAAAGCGCAAGGACAAACAATGCAGAAGGTGTTGATCTACCTTGACAAACCGGTATTTCAGCATGGACAACTATATGTGGCTATTAGCCGAGGAAAGATAAAGCAAAATGTCAAAGTTTTCCTGAAGGATGGAACATCGACCAAGAATGTTGTCATTAAAACATGCTTCGTTGAATGATGATTTCTGAGGTAGATTCTCAGATTTTCTTTGTTAAAATTTGACCGCTCAATCTCTCTATATTAAAATTGTCTCTTTTTTTATCAACAGCGAAGCGTCATCAAGAGGCAGTGAGCAGCAGAACACAACAAGAGACACAACAAGAAAGAACTGAATAATAAATCTCATCTTAACATTTATATTGTTGTTATATTTTAAGAGTCATTCACATTTAAACATTTAATAAATCCTTTTTCCACATTTCATGCCTGCATGTTCTTCATCACAATGGGAACCTAATAGGCAGGAATGGCTGTGCTGTAGGAGAGCCACTAAGAGTGCATGGGTGCGGAGGTTTTTGGGTAATGGATTGAATGCGTGCGGGGGAAGGGAATGGCAAGGAGCAGAGTGAGGAGGTTAAGGGACGAGGGGTGACTGAGTGAACTGCCACCACACCAGCCATGACTCATTGAACTGCTAGCACAAGAATCCATTCAGTCCACCCTCTCCTCCTTCTCTCTCACAGAGTCTGTCTCCTGTTTTGGGCAAAATTTCTCAGCTGCCAGCCTGCCAGGGCTGAGTGACTGAGCTGCCAGGCCTGAGTAACTGAGCTCCCTGGCCTCAGTGACTGAGCTGCCAGCCCAATAATCCATCTGGCCCACAATGTCCATGCTAGCCCTCTGGAAACCAGCCCCTTCAGCCCACAACACCCATGCTAGCACTCCAGAAAGCACCCCCCCCCCCTGCTGACCAGCAATATTGGAATTGGTGGAGAGGTGAAATATTGCGTTGGGGGACCAACCCTCCTGTGTGAAGCTGGGACCTAACGAATCCCACAATCTAGTTTTAATTTAAAGATAGACAAAAGCTGGAGTAACTCAGCGGGCCAGGCAGCATCATTGGATAAAAGGAATAGGTGACGTTTCGGGTCGAGACCCTTTTTTTAAGTCATTTGTTCTGGTAGACTGTAAACTCTTAAAAATCATGGAGTGGCATCGTTCTTGGCATTTTCTGATTGAATTCTTTGGACCAATTAATTATGCTTTGTGCAAGAGCAGAATGACAAATGCTAAAAGAATTTTGTAAACACTGGCGACAAAGATTTTTTTGTTGCTGCTTAATAAGGTCACTTAATTCCATTCTGTGTAAAACATGAAAATGTTATTGTTCAATGGTGCTCAGTAATTGATTCTTTCTGTAATGCAGTATGTTGGAACTTGGAATAGGTTTGCTAATTTGTGGAAATATCCATTTCAATAAACAGTGTTTAGCCGTGCTAATGGTTAATTCAGATTGCTAATTGCTTCATCTCAACTGAGGAATTATTGTTTGCTTCATTATATCTGTGAAACTTCATTATTCAGAAAGCAGCTTTTTAAAATAAATATATTTCATGAATGTTAGTCTTCTCCACGGTGTCACTCGCAAGTGTTTATACTAATTAAGGCAATGCATGGTAATTAATTTAAACAGAAGTAGCCCCCAAAACCACTAATGCAATGCTGTCATTGCAGAAAGGTAACTTTGAGGGTATGAGACGTGAATTGGCCAAGAAAGACTGGCAATTGATTCTTGAAGGGTTGACGGTGGATATGCAATGGAAGGCATTTAAAGACTGCATGGATGAACTACAACAATTGTTCATCCCAGTATGGCAAAAGAATAAATCAGGAAAGGTAGTGCATCCGTGGATAACAAGGGAAATCAGGGATTGTATCAAAGCAAAAGATGAAGCGTACAAATTAGCCAGAGAAAACAGCCTACCAGAGCACTGGAAGAAATTCAGAGTCCAACAGAGGAGAACAAAGGGCTTAATTAGGAAAGGGAAAATGGATTATGAAAGAAAACTGGCAGGAAACATAATAACTGACTGCAAAAGTTTTTATCGATATGTGAAGCGAAAAAGATTAGTTAAAACAAATGTAGGTCCCTTGCAGTCAGAAGCAGGCAAATTGATCATGGGAAACAAGGACATGGCAGACCAATTGAATAACTACTTTGGTTCTGTCTTCACTAAGGAATACATCAATAATTTGCCGGAAATAGCAGGGGATCGCGGGTCAAATAAGATGGAAGAACAGAGTGAAATCCAGGTTAGCCAGGAAGTGTTAGGTAAATTGAATGGATTAAAGGCCAATAAATCCTCAGGGCCAGATAGGCTGCATCCCAGGGTACTTAAGGAAGTAGCCCCAGAAATAGTGGCTGCATTAGTGATAATTTTTCAAAACTCTTTCTGGAGTAGTTCCTCAGGATTGTAGGGTAGCTAATGTAACCCCACTTTTTAAAAAAGGAGGGAGAGAGAAAACGGCGAATTACAGACCAGTTAGTCTAACATCGGTAGTGGGGAAACTGCTAGAGTCAGTTATTAAAGATGGGATAGCAGCGCATTTAAAAAGTGGTGAAATCATTAGACAAAGTCAGCATGGATTTATGAAAGGTAAATCATTTCTGACGAATCTTATGGAATTTTTTGACGATGTAACTAGTAGAGTGGATAAGGGAGAAGCAGTGGATGTGTTATATCTGGATTTTCAGAAGGCTTTCGACAAGGTCCCACACAAGAGATTAGTATACAAACTTAAAGCACACAGTATTGGCGGTTCAGTATTGATGTGGATAGAGAACTGGCTGGTAGACAGGAAGCAAAGTGTAGGAGTGAACGGGTCCTTTTCAGGATGGCAGGCAGTGACTAGTGGGGTGCTGCAAGGCTCAGTGCTGGGACCCCAGCTATTTACTATATATATTAATGATTTGGACGAAGGAATTAAATGCAACATCTCGAAGTTTGCGGATGACACGAAGCTGGGGGGCAGTGTTAGCTGTGACGAAGATGCTAGGAGGATGCAAGGTGACTTGGATATGCTGGGTGAGTGGGCAAATGCATGGCAGATGCAGTATAATGTCGATCCATGTGAGGTTATCCACTTTGGTGGCAAAAACAGGAAAGTAGATTATTTTTGAATGGTGACCGATTAAGAAAATGGGAGATGCAACGAGACCTGGGTGTCATGGTACACCAGTCATTGAAAGTAGGCATGCAGGTGCAGCAGGCTGTGAAGAAAGCGAATGGTACGTTGGCATTCATAGCAAAAGGATTTGAGTACAAGAGCAGGGAGGTTCTACTGCAATTGTACAGGGTCTTGGTGAGGCCACACCTGCAGTATTGTGTATAGTTTTGGTCTCCTAATCTGAGGAAAGACATTCTTGCCATGGAGGGAGTACAGAGAAGGTTCACCAGACTGATTCCTGGGATGGCAGGACTTCCATATGAAAAAGACTGGATAGACTCGGCTTGTACTCGCTGGAATTTAGAAGATTGAGGGGGGATCTCATAGAGACTTACAAAACTCTTAAAGGGTTGGACAGGCGAGATGCAGGAAGATTGTTCCCGATGTTGGGGAAGTCCAGGACAAGGGGTCACAGTTTAAGGATAAGGGGGAAGTCTTTTATGACCGAGATGAGAAAATAATTTTTCACACAGAGAGTGGTGAATCTGTGGAATTCTCTGCCACAGTAGGTAGTTGAGGCCAGTTCATTGGCTATATTCAAGGGGGAGTTAGATGTGGCCCTTGTGGCTAAAGGGACCAGGGGGTATGGAGAGAAGGCAGGTACAGGATACTGAGTTGGATGATCAGCCATGATCATATTGAAAGGCAGTGCAGGATCGAAGGGCCGAATGGCCTACTCCTGCACCTATTTTATGTTTCTATGTCATGATCATTTTACCTTTTAGTATTGATTGAAGATCATTTTTATTTGTTAATTAAAATATATATATTTTATTGATCATTAAAAATTAAACAAAATGCATCTCATAGGAAGATCAGAGAGCAATTGATGTAAATTGCAGGCCTAGCCAACATGTACACATAAGTTATCATCACCTGTTTCAGCATGTTATTCAAATATTTTAAGCTGCTTTAATGTACTTTCATAGTTTGACAGCGTCTGCACATCCATTGTGAGCACAAAACAGGCCATTCAGCATGTTGAATTAGACTGGTGTTTATGCTGTGAATACGTCTCACCCTGCCCAACCTCTTCAATTTAATTGAACGAATGATCTAAACCAACCTGTTTTGCTGCCTTTGCTTATATCTATGGATATGTTTTAATACACTTCTAAATAGTTGTAATTATATATCTAAATTGTTCATGTTTGCTCCGATGTTGCAGGCAGAGGTGAAGGAACCATTAATTGCTCTTACGCATGCCCACAGATTTTCTGAGGACTTTGACACTGCAACTTGTGATAATTGGAGAGTCATAATGAAACAGTAATCTCCCGTGTCATGCGTGGGCTAAGCAATAATTATGTGTACTTTCAAATACCAACATTAATCAAGCACACAAAAGCCTAATTAGAATTTGTGATACATTACAAAATCAGGAATCAAAGATATAAAAAGACAGAAAATTGGATTAAGCGAAAGATTACATTTTGGAAAGAAAAAGTGAAGAAAAGCATTAATTTAACTCTGAATGACTGACATCAGTAAAATAGAGAAGCACGATATATTATTGCTACAGTTCTGACTTTCGTTTCTCAATCCAGTTTATGTAACTACAGGGAAATTTTGGGGGGATTGCAAGACTCAGGAAGTTGTACAGATGTTGCAAATCGGAGAAGGAAATACAACAAACAATTAATGGAAGGATGGTCAAAAAATAAAGGTGAATAGGATTCTTGAGAGAATGATAAATTAGATCCAAAGTTGTCTCAGTGGCAGGAAACAAAGCTTTATGATTAAGAGTGTTTATGTGACTGAATGTACTTATCCAAACTTATTCCAGAGGAGTCAGTACTCAGTGCCTTGTGTGTATACCAATAAGTTAGACTGAAAAACTGAGGGCATGATAACTGAGGGTGGCATTACCAAGATTGGCCATCGATATTGTTCATAACAAGAGGATTTCAGTATAGGAGTAAAGAGGTTCTTTTGCAGTTGTATAGAGCTCTGGTGAGACCACATCTGGAGTATTGTGTTCAGTTTTGGTCTCCTAATTTGAGAAAGGACATCCTTGTGATTGAGGCAGCGCAGCGTAGGTTCACGAGATTGATCCCTGGGATGGCGGGACTGTCATATGAGGAAAGATTGAAAAGACTAGGCATGTATTCACTGGAGTTTAGAAGGATGAGGGGGGATCTTATAGAAACATATAAAATTATAAAAGGACTGGACAAGCTAGATGCAGGAAAAATGTTCCCAATGTGGGGCGAGTCCTGAACCAGGGGCCAGAGTCTTAGAATAATGGGGAGGCCATTTAAGACTGAGGTGAGAAAAAACTTTTTCACCCAGAGAGTTGTGAATTTATGGAATTCCTTGCCACAGAGAGCAGTGGAGGCCAAATCACTGGATGGATTTAAGAGAGTTAGAGCTCTAGGGGCTAGTGGAGGCAAGGGATATGGGGAGAAGGCAGGCACGGGTTATTGATAGGGGACGATCAGCCATGATCACAATGAATGGCGGTGCTGGCTTGAAGGGCCAAATGGCCTCCTCCTGCACCTATTTTCTATGTTTCTAATTTTTTAAGGTCATTAGAAAATGTGTTGATCAGGTTACAGATGGCTTGGTCAGTAAGGCTGAAAAGTGGTAAATGAGACTTCATCCGAAGAAATGTGAGGTTATGCACTTGGGGAGGTGCAATAAGGCAAAGGAATATACAATAAAATTGAGTATATTGAGATGCTAGAAGAGAAGACCAATGAGTGTGCTTCTACAAAAAAAACTTGAACGGTGACCTATATGACGAAAGAGCTAATGTTGGAAGATGGGGCTAAGTTTATTAACTCTTTTGTTTCACAAGCAGGGGTGCAATGGATCAAATAGTCTTATGCCCGTGCATCATGGATTTTCAATGAATCAGTTGGGTAAATTGTGAGCGCATGTGCACATTAAAAATGTGCTTCCTGTTGAATAACTCTCACAAACAGAGTTTGTGACGCATAACTCCCACTGGCAATATTTTGTTCTATGAAGCAATTGCTACAAAATTCTGTTCCATAATATCTTGCAACATTTTATGTTATAAAAACTGGCAGGATTTTAATACATACTAAACCAAGTGCAGACCCGTTGGGTCTGGTTCCCAAACGTGCTTCACACACACACTAACCACCCCCACACTAACTACCCCCTTGATATTATATTAATATTATTAATTTGCTCCTTTTACCCCATAACCGCCCTATCCACTGACGCATAGCCCCCAACTCGCAGGGGGGCTATGCGTCAGTCGGCAAAGAGAGAGTGGGGAAAGACAGAGAGAGAGGGGCACAGACGGAAGGGCAAGAGACAGAGGGAGAGGGGGGTGGAGAGGAGGAGGAGGGGATGGGTGAGTGAGGATGGGGAGGGTGGGGAGAAGGGGAGAGGGAGATGGGGAGAGAGTGGGGAGGGGGAGGAGGGCAGAGGGAGATGGGGAGAGAGTGGGGAGGGGGAGATGGAGAGAGAGCGGGGAGGGGGAGGAGAGGGTAGGGAGAAGGGAGAGAGGGGGGGATGGGGATGGGGAGAGAAGGAGAGCGGGGAGGGTAATGGAGGAGGCAGGGGTAAGGGAAGGGCGTGGTAGAGGGGGGAGGGTGGAGGGTGGGTGAGGGGGTAGAGAGGGGTGGGGGAAGGGGAGGGGAAAAGAGAGGGAAAGAGGGGGAGGTGAGAGGAGATGGGTGGGGGAGAAGCGGGGAGGAAAGGGAGAGGGGGAGGGGACAGGAGAGGGGGAGGAAGAGGGGGAGGGGAGAGGTGGAGAGAGAGTGGAGGGGGAGAGAGAGGAGAGGACGAGAGTGGGGGAGAGAGAAGTGGAAGATTGGGGAGGGACGGGAGAGGTGTATGGGGGAGTGGTGGGAGTGGGGGAGAGGAAGGGGGAGGAGGAGGGGGAGTGGTGGAAGAGGGAGAAAGGGGTAGGGGAAAGGGGTGGGGGAGATAGGGAGGGAGGGGGAGAGATGGCGGGGGAGGGAGAGAGGTGGGGAGGAAGAGAGGTGGGGGAAGGGGGGAGAGAAGTGGAAGAGTGGGGAGGGAGGGGGAGAGGTGTCGGGGTGGTGGAAGTGGGAGAGAGGGAGGGGGAGGGGGTAGGGTGGAGTGGTGGAAGAGGGACAGAGGGGTAGGGAAAAAGAGGTGGGGGAGAGGAGAGGGAGGGGGATGGGTGGGGGAGGGAAAGGGGTGGGGAGGGACAGGTTTGGGGGAAGGGGGAGAGAAGTGAAAGAGTGGGGAACAAGGGGGGTACGGGGTATGGTGGAAGAGGGACAGAGGGGTAGGTGGAAGGGGGCGGGGAGAGAGGGAAGGGGGTGGGAGGAGGAGGGGGAGATGGGTGAGGAGACGGAGATGGAGAGGGGGAGGAGAGAGGGGTAGGGGAGGGGAGGAGAGAGGGGAGGGGAGAGGTGTGGGGGAGGGGGGAAGGGAGGGGAGGAGGGAGATGGGGTAGGGAAGAGAGGGGGAAGAGTGTGGAGGGAGGGGGAAGTGTGGGGAGGGGAAGGGTTGGGGGGAGACAGGGAAGGAGGATGGGGGTGAGGGAAGGGGATGGGGAGAGAGGGATGGGGGTGGGAGGAGGAGGGGGAGGAGAGGGAGGGGAGTGGAGAGGGAGGGAGATGGGGAGGAGAGAGGGGTGGGGGAGGAAGAGAGGGGTGGGGGAGGAAGAGAGGGGTGGGGGAGGAAGAGAGGGGTGGGGGAGGAAGAGAGGGGTGGGGGAGGGAGAAAGGGAGGGGGAAGGGAGGGGGAAGGGAGGGGGAAGGGAGGGGGAAGGGAGGGGGAAGGGAGGGGGAAGGGAGGGGGAAGGGAGGGGGAAGGGAGGGGGAAGGGAGGGGGAAGGGAGGGGGAGAGAGAGAGGGGTGAGGGAGAGAGAGAGGGGTGAGGGAGAGAGAGAGGGGTGAGGGAGAGAGAGAGGGGTGAGGGAGAGAGAGAGGGGTGAGGGAGAGAGAGAGGGGTGAGGGAGAGAGAGAGGGGTGAGGGAGAGAGAGAGGGGTGGGGAGGGAGAGGGGTGGGGAGGGAGAGGGGTGGGGAGGGAGAGGGGTGGGGAGGGAGAGGGGTGGGGAGGGAGAGGGGTGGGGAGGGAGGGGGAAGAGTGTGGGGGGAGGGACAGCATCTACCATCTCCAGGTTTAGTTTAGTTTATTGTCACGTGTACCGAGGTACAGTGAAAAGCTTTTGTTGCGTGCTAACCAGTCAGCGGAAAGACAGTACATGATTACAATCGATCCATTTACAGTGTGTGGATACATTATATGGGAATAATGTTTAGTGCAAGGCAAAGTCAACAAAGTCCAATCAAGGATAGTTCGAAGGTCACCAAAGAGGTAGATAGTAGTTCAGCAGTGCTCTCTGGTTGTGGTAGGATGATTCAGTTGCCTGATAACAGCTGGGAATAAACTGTCCCTGAATCGGATGGTGTGTGTTTTCACACGTTTATTTAACTTCATACACCTTGTCTGGCTCACTGCTTAATAATTGCGAGCACTACAACTGTTTGGAGACAGATGAAGTCAACCAAGAGCCCCCCTTAGCAGTGTGTCATCTGTCCATGTTCTGATGTGTGAGCATTTGGTTTCCAACCACAGATGCCCCACACATTGCATCTATTTCACATGATATGCAGTAAAAACAATACCTTACTTTTAATTCTGAAACATCTCTTCTACAAAAAGACATTGATCTCTAATTGTGCAGTACCACAGTACCATTATTTTATGTCACCAGGGTAGATGTTGTCTGGAATGCTGTGCAGCTGCCATCTCAGGTATGGCACGGGAGTACATATGCACTGGGCAGAATTGCAAAAACAACTGACTTTCATATTACAGTGATCATATACTTGTGCTTCTGCAATGTAAAACTGGTTATGTAGTCACTTCTGAATCTGAAGATTGTGCTTTTTGACTTATTCCACTTAACTTTTTACTTTTTACTTATGTCCGGGCACATTCAAAAAAGTTGAAAATGATCTTGAAGTTGGGGGAGTCCAGAATCAGGGGCCACTGTTTAAGAATAAGGGGTAAGCCATTTAGAACGGAGATGAGGAAACACTTTTTCACACAGAGAGTGGTGAGTCTGTGGAATTCTCTGCCTCAGAGGGCGGTGGAGGTCGGTTCTCTGGATGCTTTCAAGAGAGAGCTAGATAGGGCTCTTAAAGATAGTGGAGTCATAAAGATAAGATATGGGGAGACGGCAGGAACAGGGTACTGATTGGGGATGATCGGCCATGATCACATTGAATGACAGTGCTGGCTCGAAGGACAGAATGGCCTACTCCTGCATTGATTGTCTATTGAAAATGTATTTCAGCTAAATATCACCTATTCAGTCCACTAAACAACAGCAAAGTAACAGTTCTATTAAGTGATGCATAAAGCAGGAATAGTTTCTTCCCACCAGCTAGAGTGTAGTCCTAACTTCCCAACACCTCATTGGAGATCTTTGAACTATCTTTCAAAGATAGTTACCGGGTCGGAAGACTCCCAGGATGCACCGCAGAGCTGAACATCTGGCAGGCCGAGCAGTCTGGCTGCCAGGAGGGAGGAGAGACCCGGCTGGAAGCCGGCGAGAACAAAGAGGGATCCGGCGGGGAGCCGCTGCGAATGATGAGGGCATTGGCCTGCGATCACATGCGGCAGCAGACCTGGTTCGCCACTGTCAGGAGATAATACTGTACGAAGAGCTTTTGAAAGTTTGTCAGTGCCAGAAACGTGGCGACTCCTTGTATACTGCCTGGGTGAACTCTGCAGTATGATATTTATTACCGGAATGTATATAAAAACAAAGAATTTCATTGTACCCAGGTACATGTGACAATAAGTCTGAAGAAGGGTTTCGGCCCGAAACGTTGCCTATTTCCTTCACTCCATAAATGCTGCTGCACCCGCTGAGTTTCTTCAGCATTTTTGTGTAGATGTGACAATAATGTATGATTGAATCATTTCATTAATCAGACTTTATCTTGCACTAAATGTTGTACCCTTTATCCTTTATCTGTACACGGTGGATAGCTTGATTGTAATCATGTATAGTCTTTTGTTTGACTGCATACACAGAACAAAAAGCTTTTCACTCTATCTCGGCACTTGTGACAATAATAAACTAAACTAAACTAATCGATGCCCAGTTTGGGCTTTGCTGGGGCTATCAGACTCCATCACAATCTTGGTTCAGCCTGGACCAAAGAGCTGAATTGTCGGGGGGAGGTGAGATTGATACTTGAAACAGGTAAGATTTGACTGTATGTGGCATTATGAATTTCTGTTAAAACTGAAATTAGTGGACATTAAAAGAAAACACTTGTGTTAAAGACAGTCTAAAGAAGGGTCTCGACCCGAAACGTCGCCTATCTCCTTCGCTCCTTGGATGCTGCTGCTCCTGCTGAGTTTCTCCAGCCTTTTGTGTACCCCCAAAAGAAAACACTTCATTAGTTGGAATCATAATTCACCCAAATTAAAATGGTTGTGGTTGTTAGAGGTCAACACACAGGGTGGCACATTGGCGCAGCAATAGAGTTGCTGCCTTACAGCGCCAGAGTCCCAGGTTCGATCCTGACTACAGGTGCTGTCTGTACACTCATCAGGTACAGTTTGCACTGGTTTACTCCGGTTTATTCCCACATCCCAAAAACGTGCAAGTAAATTATCCCTAGTTTGTAGTATAGAACTGCAGAACTATTGTATGGGTGATCATTGGTCAGCACAGACGCAGTGGGCTGAAGGGCCTGTTTCCACACTGTATCTCTAAAACTAAAAATGTCAGGAAACCATTGCACAAATTCCTCATAGCAGTCTTGTGGACTCTCTAAGCTTCAGCTACTATTTCAATAATCTTCCTTTCATCATAGGATTGGAAATCGGGTTGGGATGTTTACTGATGAATGCCAAGGTTTAATTCTCATCTTAGCAATAAGACCTCAACAACATTGAGACCACAAAAACCATAAGAACAGATCCAAGAACTCTCAAGAAGCTCAAGGACAAAGCTACTTGCTTGACTGGTGCCCGTTCACCACTGTAACCATTCATTCCCATTGTCACTGGTGTAAGGTGGCTGCAGTTTTAACCCACCATAAAATGCACTGTAGCTACTCACCCAGAAAACTCCAACAGCACTTCTCGAACCTGCAGCCTTTACCAACAAGAAGGGCAGGAGCAGCAGGGATTTGGAAACACTACTACCCGCATTATAACATTGACTTGGAATTAATATCATATCATTGGCATCTTGGGCTGCCCAATTCAACAGCACCGTGGAAGCACCCGTGCCGGAAGCCTTGCAGCCACTTAGAAGCAATTTTGTTGCTTATGAATAAGCAACATATTTTGGTCTTTCCAGCAAGGCTCAGATTAATATAATAAATATGAAAAAGGAATCAGAGCATCAAAGTAGGTTATTCTTTCCGAGCCAAGGGTGTGGAATTGTTCAATTGTCTTTCTTGGACATTAAATGGAAGCTCTTATTTGTAAATCAGCTAAAGCAGAAAAAAAAACCCCAGAACATTGTATCCTCAAAAAACAGCCAAATTAATCCTTCAATCTAAAAGACTTTAAAGGTATAATTCATCCAATCCTTTCAGCTTGTGGGTACTTGCATTATGCAATGGTCCATTATTCAATGCAACAGTGAATATGAAGAAACAATTGCTTTGAAATAAAGCTCTTTGTAATATTGTGAAAAGTTGCGTGCACTTTCATTTCTTTTCAGCACAAACATTAGTTTCAAAGCTTGTCATGTTTCTATATGAATGTTCCTGATCCTCTGCCCAAAATATGCCATCTCCACTTAGATCTCTGCAGAAATGTCGGAGCCTTGAGCAAATATGTAAGTCTTGAACTCTCATTCAACTGATCGTTACTCTCTCTGCTGCTGGAATGCAGCAAAAGTGGGATGGATGTGGGGAGCAGATCAATAGCCCTAATTCCCAACACTTACTGATAAATATCCCTGCAGTCTGGGCTAAGTTAAACTGACGTAAACTTAACTAACTAAAGTTAAACTTAAGTTCTAGTCTTGCCAGTGATGCCAGATCAACATAAAGATCAGAGCCCCTGAGCTAGGTCAGCTGTTGGGCCAAATGAAAAGCATGACTTAAATATTTTTATTTTAAGTTTCTATTTAAAAAAAAAATATCTTTATTTTTGAAGGTGAAGCAACAATGAATCATGGTAAAGCCTGCCCAAAGCTGGGATTTTAAACAGGAATGAGGTGGAAATTGGTTGAAGGGAGAAAGTGATCACTTTAAACTCCTGTCTCTTTGCCTCTTGCCTGAGAAGCACCTCAGGATCAAGGCATTGGCAAGGGCATAATAATCACCCACCCACTGCACTCCAAAATGGTTCAAACACCTGCCATGCAGTGAATTGCTGTATGTTGAAAAATAGCAACGTTGTTCTGAAGGCAGATGAATGGCTGCTAATCAATTCTACATTGTCAGTGGATCAAACTAAGATGAAATGAAGCTCACGTGCCTGCAACTGGCTGGTTATTTCTGACAAACAAGCTCTTGTGTACAGCAATTAACATTTTTGTTGTCAAAACACATTTTTTCAAAAGTGCCAAAAGAACACAATTTCAATTTGAAAAAAATGCAGCCAGGAGCAAAACATAACTCTGTGCTGAGTGATCAGAGTCCGGATCCTATTCCCGACAGTGTGTCCTTTTCTATTTATCATGGGACAGGACATTTCTGACAGATGAACACATTGGCACTGACCACAATTAGTTATATTTTCTTGAATTTCAAGTGTAAATGAAGTCTTGTCCATTCTTTTGTGACTGGAAATAATTCTTGTTTATTCTTCACAATTGCTAGAAATGTATTGTAACATGGCAGCATTGTAATTATGAATGATACTGAATGTCATTGCAAAATGAATCATCCACATCTATGCAGGTCCCTTACTTAGTTAAGCAGTCACATTAACCATTACAGAGGAGGACATTGTAGTTGGAGAATTCAGGGTTGGTGGTTTTTGCACAAATTATCACAGAAAATGATATGTTCATTGGGCTTAAACATTGATGAGGTATATCCTAGGCTACTATGGAAGGTCAGAGGGAAGATTACTGATGCCCTGATTTAAATATTTACATCCTCTCTTACCACAAAAGTTGCCAGGTGACTGGAGGAGAGTGGATGTACTACTCCATGCAGTAGAAATAAGTTAGGTAATGACAGGCCAATGTGCCTAACATCAATAGTAGGGACATTATTGGACAGAATTATGAAGGATAGGATTAATCTGCACTGAGGTTTATGGTGACGTATCAAGGATAATCAGCATAGTTCAGTTCAGGTGAGATACTGTCTGACTAAACAGATTGAATTTTTTCAACAAGATTACTAAGTCCACTCACAAGAGTAGCGTAGTCGATGTTGTCTGTAATGACAATATCCCATAGGGGAAAGATTAGAACTCACCAGATCCAGCACAATTCAGAAAATTGGATTCACAATTAGCTTGGTGTTATGAGATGGAGGGCTGTATTCAAGAGTTGCTATTGTGATTATTGGGATTGGAAGACTGGTGTATTGAAGTGGTAGTTGCTGGAACCTTTCTTGCTTGTAGAGTAACAACCTAGATGCAAAAGAATGAGATACATTGAGTAAACTTGCAGATTACATGAAAGTTAATGGTGTAGTTGATTTTGGCATTGATTTATTATTGAAGAACATGGGCAGGTGACGTTTTGGACCCTCCTTCAGACATTGTTGTGGTGGTGGGCGGGGGGAGGTCAGGGGGTGGGGAGGGGTGTTGAATGGTGGAAGGTGAAAGAGAGGGGGGACAGGACAAAGCCTGGCAAGTGATAGGGGATTTTGACAGTCAGTTGCCAGACAAAGGGCAGGGATGAAAAGACAAATTGTGTGAGATAAGAAGAGGAGAGTTTTGAATTGTGAAGCCAGAGGAAGGAATATGGGTGGAAGGGGAGGGGAAGAGGAGTAATGGGTTGGAAGATTGGGTTAGAACATTGGGAATTCATCCTTAGAGGTCCATTCAAGCCACAGGGCCACAGTCTTAGATTAAAGAGGAGGCCATTTAAGACTGAGGTGAGAAAAAAAAATGTTTTCACCCAGAGAGTTGTGAATATGTGGAATTCCCTGCCACAGAGGGCAGGGGAGGCCAAATCACTGGATGGATTTAAGAGAGAGTTCGATAGAGCTCTAGGGGCTAGTGGAATCAAGGGATATGGGGAGAAGGCAGGCACGGGTTACTGATTTGGGACGATCAGCCATGATCACAATGAATGGCGGTGCTGGCTCGAAGGGCCGAATTGCCTCTTCTTGCCCCTATTTTCTATGTTTCTATGTTTCAAACGTCTGACAACAGTGGGCCAAAACTTCCTCTTGAATTTGGTTTTACATGCTTTCAAATTTTGTATCATGCCAACGGGAGAGGGAAGAATAGTCAGGAGGATTGTCGGAGCTACAGAATTATATTTATCAGTTGTTAAAATGGGCAGAGCAATATTGGATGTAATTTAATCTTGAAAATAAGCAGTAATGCATTATGGCAGGACTCATTTGATGAGGATATACACAATGAATGGTAGAACTCTAGGAAATATTGAGGAACAGAAGAACTTGGTGTTCACATCCAAAGGTCAGCACAGGTAGATACAGTCATTAGATTGTCTTCATTTGATGGGGCATGACATATAAGAGTAGGGAGGTTGTGATACCACTTTATAAAATAATAGTTAGGGCACAGTTTGAGTGCTGTTTTCAGTTCTGATTGCTGTAGTGTCGGAAGGATGTAATTACTCTACAGAAAGTGCAGAAGTGTTTCACCTCTGTCATCTGAGTGTATCAGTGAAAAGGGGGAACTAGATAGATAGAGAGCTGAGAAGGCTGAGTGGGGATCCGATTACCATTTAAAAAATTACGTGGGTTTTTCAGTACCGTGAGTCAGCAGCTCTACCCGCTGCACCACTATGCTTCCCAGGTTGATAGGTATTTAATGGCTAAGAAAAAAAACATGTTCTGAGTTTTATGCCTCTGACTGTGTGTTCTCGAACAACCCAAGTTTGGCCATTACCAGTACATTAGCCATGTGACTGAATTTATACCACAGAAATCTCTGTTAAAATCAGAGGCAAAAGCTGTCATGTCATAATACATGTTATAATACCTAGCGAACAGCTAACAATGGCTGATTTCCTTTATTGTTGTTACTTTTTTGCATATGCTTCATTCATTTGTTCTATATCTCTCCACTTTACCGTCTATATCTCTTGTTTCTCTTTCCCCTCAATCTAGTCTGAAGAAGGGTCTCAACGTGGAACGTTCACCCATTCCTTCCCTCCAGAGATGCTGCCTGTCCCGCTGAGTTACTCCAGCAATTTGTGCCTATGCCATAATTCACGTTTGTGCTCACCAATTATACTGCACAGCAGCGGGGAACATATTTACCTTACCAATTAATATAATCAATTGAATCAGCTATTTAAATACATTAGTGTGGAGACATACATTTTATGTAGATTTTTTTGGGCATTAATTTTTTGGCGTAACTAATTGCGCTTCTTTGTAGACTAACAGCCAGAATCCAGATAAATGAATTTGAATCCCATCATATCAATTTTGGAATTTTAATTAACGTAACTTTTAATTAAGTAACTAAATCAATCTTCCCGACTGAGAGGTGTGCATACTAATCATTATTGCAATAAATTTACTCCTTTCATTTCCTCAGCATAGTGGAGATTCATCCATCGATGATGCTGAAATTACGACAGTTAATTTGCACGATAGTTCAGTCCACCATTCAAACAATGGGTACATGTTTGGTATCTCCATTATAAACAAAACATTTGTCCCAAATGACACCATAAATGGAAAACAGTAGTAACGAGGAGAGTCTTGAAATATTGTGACTATTTGCACTGAAGATGGCTAAGAAGATTTTTAACCTTTTTGATAGCATGAATAGGAAAAAAGGCAAAAAAAAGTCAATTTCTTGTTGCTTTGTTGTAATGTTAATAAAGTAAACACATACTTCAACAATGACTTTTATAACTTCAACAAACTGGAGACACATGAGACTGCAAATGCTGGAACAGTGTGAAGAAGGATCCTAACTCAAAATATCTGCTCATTTCCTTTCACACCTTCTTTATCTGTGCACTGTGGACAGATTGCATTCATCTATAGTCTTGGACTGGATAGCACAAAAACTAAAGCTTTTCACTGTATCTCTGTACATATGACTATAATAAACTGAACTAAACTGAACTTAACTAAACTTAACTAAACTTAACTAAACTTAACTAAACTTAACTAAACTTAACTAAACTTAACTAAACTTAACTAAACTAAACTAAACTAAACTAAAGTGTTGTTCCAGCATGGAGACACTCTAGCAGTTTTTTTCCCTGATGCATATTAACAGTTGTACTCCACTAAATGACAAAAGGATTTTGCCTGTTGGTTACCCTGACAATACTTGTGATTCTTGAGGCAGCTCATTACCATCCCGTTGATCATAATCAGGTCTAATGGATATGTTTAGCTAGAATTCAGTGTGACCATTCACTACTTGGCTCATCAGTTGTTTCATCACACTTTTGAATTGTTACGTCATAGAGTCATTGAGTCATACAGCATGGAAACAGGCCCTTCATCCCAACTTGCCCACGTTGACCAAGATGCCCCATCTACAATAGTCCCACCTGCCTGCAATTGGCCCATATCCCTCTTTTCTATCTATGTACCTGTCCGGAGGTCTTTTAAATGTAGTACCTGCCTCAACTGCCTCCTCTGGCAGCTCGTTCCAAAAATCCAGTGTTACCTCTGCAGCAAAAAGTAACCTTACCAATTAGTGAATGGACAGGAACAGAGCAACTCGAGTCTAGAGAAAACTAATATAAATTAAAGGATGCTTTATCATTATATAAACAGATTTAGGTTGACATGAGTAATATTTATTGATAATCCCTATGTGCCCTTGAGAAAGAGAACTTCCTTCTTGCGCTGCTGCCATCTCTTTGATGAAGGTGCTGCCACTGTGCTGTTGAGTTCCAACATGTAGACACAGGAAAAAATGAAGGAACAACGATAGAGTTCTGAGCTCGGACAGTGTGACTTGCTGTGCCGATGTCCTTTTGAGTTGTAGAAGTCCTAATTTAGAAAGAAACGAGGTGTTGGTATTTGTTACCTCATGCAGCCATGATGTGGCAAAAGCGGAGTTAGTGAATGTTTGAGGTGAGGGACAAAGTTGATCTGGTAAACAGAAGAAAACCTTTCTCCACTGTGGTGAAGAGCATAACGATGGACATAAATTTAAAGTAAATTAAGGCAAACATCAGGAAGTCCTTCTTCATTCAAGTGATAATAATAACTAGGAACATTCTCCTCAAAAAGTTGTTGGATAATTAAAAAATAAAATTGATAGATTCTTGATAGTGTGAGAAATAGAGTGATTAAACCCCCACTGTTGTGAAGATCCGGGCAAGGATTCTAGCATCGTTGTGAATGAGGTAACCAGCATTGTCTTTGAGCACCACTGATAGCATCGTATAGTGGCAGGCAGAGATGGGGGATGCGGCCATAATCACCAGATACTAGCTTTTCAATTAAAATACAAGAAACTAGGCCAGGTCAATAGCAACTGAGCATGCTTAATGAAATAAATTAATATTACTTACACGCCCCTGGTCGAGAAACTGCTCATTACCATGAACATGCGATGTATGATGTGGGAGGTACTGGGGGACGTACCTATAGACTGTGCACCTCAGTACTCTGATTGGGAAGAGCCAGAAGGGGAGGTTAAGCCAGCAGAATTGTGTGTATAAAGGGGCTTTACTTTCCTGACTTCAGTGTGCCTCTAGGGGACAGCAAAGGAGAGGCACCTATTCTGCAGAATATTATCTTAATAAAAACTTCTTTGCCTGACTTTGTCTCTAAAGCGTTTGTGATTTTTTTAATATCTCACAATAGGTAAAAGTATGAAGCAAAATCAGGGAAATGGAGATAACCGGCAGTTTGGCAAGATGGAATAAATTTAAGGGGTTAGAGGTCTACATTTGTTTCCTTTTTCCAGCATTCAAGCGCCAGTCAGAAAAATCAATCTGTCATTTCCAATCAGGAGATAGACCCAAAATGCTGGAATAACTCAGCAGGTCAGGCAGCATCTCTGGAGAAAAGGAATAGGTGACATTTGAGGTCGAGACCATTCACCTGATGAAGGGTCTTGATCTGAACATCACCCATTCCTTCTTTCCAGAGATGCTGCCTGTCCCACTGAGTTACTCTAGCATTTTGTGTCTATCTTCAGTGTAAACTAGCAACTGCAGTTCCTTCTTACACGTTTCCAGTCTGGGGTTATCCTTGCAATCCTGGGTTAAAATTCCAGAATTTGTGACATGTACATCATTTGGAAAACTGGTGAGGAATTTGCTCCAAATTCCCCTGAGAGAGTCCATTGTTGGGCAATCCACAGTGGAATATAGGAGACCCAATGATAAGATGTCAAGATAACGATCTGAGTCTAGTGGTATGATAAAATGTACTGGGAGCATGTTTTCAACACTTGGAGCTTGATCACACAAATTCTGCAGGGAAATGAACAGACATGGAATATCATCTGTCCACGTCTCTAAAGATTCTGCTTGACCTATTGATTTCCTCCTGTAATTAATTTTCTTGTTCAAGATTCCAACATCTGCAGCCTCTTGCGTCTCCATAGTTGAACCATATCAATACTATCTCAGTGCACCATGAAGTGCACTGAAGCTTGCAGATGCAAGGCACCTGGAGATAAAGTCATTTTTACCGCTAACAATGAATTTATGACACTAATAATGAGAATGATAACAAAGCTCTCATTTACTGTAGGCCAGTTAACCTTAGAAAAATCTGGATGGATTTTGCATCTTGAACTTTACAAGCTTCAGGGTGGTTGGTTCAAAAAAAAATTTATTAGCATGAAGTGCTAAAAATGATATATGCATGAAATCAAATTCTAAGCTGAAGAAAACAAAGTGCATTATTGTATGATGTTATGAATGTTTCCAATGCGCAGCATATTTATGTCATTAAAAAAACATTTATGTAAGACAGTTAATAAAAGAAGTATGTAAACAACTGGGTTTCTGCCTGCATCATACTTTGAAGTTCTGAAAGGCTTTACAGTATAAAGCCTGTCGGGTTAAGTTCTTCTCAGTCTGGCTGGGCATCTTCTTAAATATGAGATAGAAGAAATGCAAGGAGAAAATGGACCATTACTTTTTTGTCATCACAAAGCCTTTGACTTCAACAATTAAGAGGGGCTACACATAATAATATAAAGATGGCAGCACAGCAAGTAAATGACTGTCTCAGTGCCAGAGACCCAGGTTCAATCCTGCCCTTGCATGCTGGCTGTGATGAATTTGAACATTCTCCCAATGGGTTTCCTCAGAATCTTTTGTTTTCCTTCTATATTTCAAAGATGTGAGGTTGGTAGATTAATTAGCGAAAGTAAAGGGGGGGGGAGAAGAAAGGGGGGGGGGAGAAAGGGGGGTGGAGAGGAAGGGGGGGGGAGGAAGGGGGGGAGAAGGGGGGGAGAAGGGGGGGAGAAGGGGGGGAGAAGGGGGGGAGAAGGGGGGGAGAAGGGGGGGGGAGAAGGGGGGGGAGAAGGGGGGGGAGAAGGGGGGGGAGAAGGGGGGGGAGAAGGGGGGGAGAGGGGGGGAGAGGGGGGGGGGAGAGGGGGGGGAGAGGGGGGGGAGAGGGGGGGGAGAGGGGGGGAGAGGGGGGGGAGAGGGGGGGAGAGGGGGGGAGAGGGGGGGGAGAGGGGGGGGAGAGGGGGGGGAGAGGGGGGGAGAGGGGGGGGAGAGGGGGGAGAGGGGGGAGAGGGGGGGAGAGGGGGGGGAGAGGGGGGGGAGAGGGGGGGGAGAGGGGGGGGAGAGGGGGGGGAGAGGGGGGGGAGAGGGGGGGGAGAGGGGGGGAGAGGGGGGGGAGAGGGGGGGAAGAGGGGGGGAAGAGGGGGGGGAAGAGGGGGGGAAGAGGGGGGGGAAGAAAGGGGGGGGGAAGGAAGGGGGGGGAAAGGGGGGGGGAAAGGGGGGGGGAAAGGGGGGGGGAAAGGGGGGGGGAAAGGGGGGGGAGAAAGGGGGGGGGAAAGGGGGGGGGAAAGGGGGGGGGAGAAGGGGGGGGGGAGAAGGGGGGGGGAGAAGGGGGGGGAGAAGGGGGGGGGAGAAGGGGGGGGGGAGAAGGGGGGGGGGAGAAGGGGGGGGGGAGAAGGGGGGGGGGAGAAGGGGGGGGGGAGAAGGGGGGGGAGAAGGGGGGGGGGAGAAGGGGGGGGAGAAAGGGAGGGGGAGAAGGGGGGGGGGAGAAGGGGGGGGGAGAAAGGAGAAAGGGAGGGGGGAGAAGGGGGGGGGGAGAAAGGGGGGGGGAGAAAGGGGGGGGAGAAAGGGGGGGGGGGAAAGGGGGGGGGAGAAAGGGGGGGGGAGAGAAAGGGGGGGGGAGAAAGGGGGGGGAGAAAGGGGGGGGGAGAAGGGGGGGGAGAAGGGGGGGAGAAGGGGGGGAGAAGGGGGGGGAGAAGGGGGGGAGGAAGGGGGGGAGAAGGGGGGAGAAGGGGGGGAGAAGGGGGGGAGAAGGGGGGGAGAAGGGGGGGGAGAAGGGGGGGGAGAAAGGGGGGGGGAGAAAGGGGGGGGGGGAGAAAGGGGGGGGGGAGAGAAAGGGGGGGGGGAGAAAGGGGGGGGGAGAAGGGGGGGGGGAGAAAGGGGGGGGGGGAGAAAGGGGGGGGGGGAGAAAGGGGGGGGGGAGAAAGGGGGGGGGGAGAAAGGGGGGGGGAGAAAGGGGGGGGAGAAAGGGGGGGGGGAGAAAGGGGGGGGGGAGAAAGGGGGGGGGGAGAAAGGGGGGGGGGAGAAAGGGGGGGGGGGGAGAAAGGGGGGGGGGAGAAAGGGGGGGGGGAGAAAGGGGGGGGGGAGAAAGGGGGGGGGAGAAAGGGGGGGGGGAGAAAGGGGGGGGGAGAAAGGGGGGGGGGGAGAAAGGGGGGGGGAGAAAGGGGAGGGGGGGGAGAAAGGGGGGGGGAGAAAGGGGGGGGGGAGAAAGGGGGGGGGGAGAAAGGGGGGGGGAGAAAGGGGGGGGGGAGAAAGGGGGGGGGAGAAAGGGGGGGGGAGAAAGGGGGGGGAGAAAGGGGGGGGAGAAAGGGGGGGGAGAAAGGGGGGGAGAAAGGGGGGGGAGAAGGGGGGGGAGAAGGGGGGGGAGAAGGGGGGGGGAGAAGGGGGGGGAGAAGGGGGGGAGAAGGGGGGGAGAAGGGGGGGGAGAAGGGGGGGGGAGAAGGGGGGGGGAGAAGGGGGGGGGAGAAAGGGGGGGGGAGAAGGGGGGGGGAGAAGGGGGGGGAGAAGGGGGGGGGAGAAGGGGGGGGGAGAAGGGGGGGGGAGAAGGGGGGGGAGAAGGGGGGGGGGAGAAAGGGGGGGGAGAAGGGGGGAGAGGGGGGGAGAAGGGGGGGGGAGAAAGGGAGGGGGGAGAAAGGGGGGGGGAGAAAGGGGGGGG